>CM039465.1:2441038-2496038 GCA_022414725.1 Microglena sp. YARC | reverse complement strand
ACTTGCTGGAACACTTGGCTTCCTACGTAAAGGCTGAGGCAGAGCATAGGCAGAAGAAAAAATGGGGCACCTCAAGCTGGTAGTGCCTCTTCCCCAAGATAATTCCAAGACAGTTAAATGGTAATGACTGTGGCGTCCTCACTAGCATGAGGGGCGGGGCGGGGGGGCGGGGGGGGGGGGGGGGGGGGTATCATTTGCATCTGGGGTATGTGTATGTAGGGTTGGGGTTCTGGGTGCGCAAGGTTGGTTTCCGTAATCATGCCTCTTAGGCTGCTTTTGAAGTGTTTGTGTGTTTTTGAAGTGTGCATTTTCTTGCATGCATGCATCCAATCATGCATCCACTTGCATGTCGTGTTGTGCATCACAGGTGTGCAGAATTCATCGGGCAATAGACTTTGGACAGGAGCTCAATGAATACTACCAACACAATGCAAGGTTCTGAGCATGATCCTTGCCAGGAACGTGCACTAGCCAAGCAAGTGAACTGATACCTTGCCAAGCACTAGCCAAGCAAGTGAACTGATACCTTGCCAAGCACTAGCCAAGCAAGTGAACTGATACCTTGCCAAGCACTAGCCAAGCAAGTGAACTGATACCTTGCCAAGCACTAGCCAAGCAAGTGAACTGATACCTTGCCAAGCACTAGCCAAGCAAGTGAACTGATACCTTGCCAAGCACTAGCCAAGCAAGTGAACTGATACCTTGCCAAGCACTAGCCAAGCAAGTGAACTGATACCTTGCCAAGCACTAGCCAAGCAAGTGAACTGATACCTTGCCAAGCACTAGCCAAGCAAGTGAACTGATACCTTGCCAAGCACTAGCCAAGCAAGTGAACTGATACCTTGCCAAGCACTAGCCAAGCAAGTGAACTGATACCTTGCCAAGCACTAGCCAAGCAAGTGAACTGATACCTTGCCAAGCACTAGCCAAGCAAGTGAACTGATACCTTGCAAGCACTAGCCAAGCAAGTGAACTGATACCTTGCCAAGCACTAGCCAAGCAAGTGAACTGATACCTTGCCAAGCACTAGCCAAGCAAGTGAACTGATACCTTGCCAAGCACTAGCCAAGCAAGTGAACTGATACCTTGCCAAGCACTAGCCAAGCAAGTGAACTGATACCTTGCCAAGCACTAGCCAAGCAAGTGAACTGATACCTTGCCAAGCACTAGCCAAGCAAGTGAACTGATACCTTGCCAAGCACTAGCCAAGCAAGTGAACTGATACCTTGCCAAGCACTAGCCAAGCAAGTGAACTGATACCTTGCCAAGCACTAGCCAAGCAAGTGAACTGATACCTTGCCAAGCACTAGCCAAGCAAGTGAACTGATACCTTGCCAAGCACTAGCCAAGCAAGTGAACTGATACCTTGCCAAGCACTAGCCAAGCAAGTGAACTGATACCTTGCCAAGCACTAGCCAAGCAAGTGAACTGATACCTTGCCAAGCACTAGCCAAGCAAGTGAACTGATACCTTGCCAAGCACTAGCCAAGCAAGTGAACTGATACCTTGCCAAGCACTAGCCAAGCAAGTGAACTGATACCTTGCCAAGCACTAGCCAAGCAAGTGAACTGATACCTTGCCAAGCACTAGCCAAGCAAGTGAACTGATACCTTGCCAAGCACTAGCCAAGCAAGTGAACTGATACCTTGCCAAGCACTAGCCAAGCAAGTGAACTGATACCTTGCCAAGCACTAGCCAAGCAAGTGAACTGATACCTTGCCAAGCACTAGCCAAGCAAGTGAACTGATACCTTGCCAAGCACTAGCCAAGCAAGTGAACTGATACCTTGCCAAGCACTAGCCAAGCAAGTGAACTGATACCTTGCCAAGCACTAGCCAAGCAAGTGAACTGATACCTTGCCAAGCACTAGCCAAGCAAGTGAACTGATACCTTGCCAAGCACTAGCCAAGCAAGTGAACTGATACCTTGCCAAGCACTAGCCAAGCAAGTGAACTGATACCTTGCCAAGCACTAGCCAAGCAAGTGAACTGATACCTTGCCAAGCACTAGCCAAGCAAGTGAACTGATACCTTGCCAAGCACTAGCCAAGCAAGTGAACTGATACCTTGCCAAGCACTAGCCAAGCAAGTGAACTGATACCTTGCCAAGCACTAGCCAAGCAAGTGAACTGATACCTTGCCAAGCACTAGCCAAGCAAGTGAACTGATACCTTGCCAAGCACTAGCCAAGCAAGTGAACTGATACCTTGCCAAGCACTAGCCAAGCAAGTGAACTGATACCTTGCCAAGCACTAGCCAAGCAAGTGAACTGATACCTTGCCAAGCACTAGCCAAGCAAGTGAACTGATACCTTGCCAAGCACTAGCCAAGCAAGTGAACTGATACCTTGCCAAGCACTAGCCAAGCAAGTGAACTGATACCTTGCCAAGCACTAGCCAAGCAAGTGAACTGATACCTTGCCAAGCACTAGCCAAGCAAGTGAACTGATACCTTGCCAAGCACTAGCCAAGCAAGTGAACTGATACCTTGCCAAGCACTAGCCAAGCAAGTGAACTGATACCTTGCCAAGCACTAGCCAAGCAAGTGAACTGATACCTTGCCAAGCACTAGCCAAGCAAGTGAACTGATACCTTGCCAAGCACTAGCCAAGCAAGTGAACTGATACCTTGCCAAGCACTAGCCAAGCAAGTGAACTGATACCTTGCCAAGCACTAGCCAAGCAAGTGAACTGATACCTTGCCAAGCACTAGCCAAGCAAGTGAACTGATACCTTGCCAAGCACTAGCCAAGCAAGTGAACTGATACCTTGCCAAGCACTAGCCAAGCAAGTGAACTGATACCTTGCCAAGCACTAGCCAAGCAAGTGAACTGATACCTTGCCAAGCACTAGCCAAGCAAGTGAACTGATACCTTGCCAAGCACTAGCCAAGCAAGTGAACTGATACCTTGCCAAGCACTAGCCAAGCAAGTGAACTGATACCTTGCCAAGCACTAGCCAAGCAAGTGAACTGATACCTTGCCAAGCACTAGCCAAGCAAGTGAACTGATACCTTGCCAAGCACTAGCCAAGCAAGTGAACTGATACCTTGCCAAGCACTAGCCAAGCAAGTGAACTGATACCTTGCCAAGCACTAGCCAAGCAAGTGAACTGATACCTTGCCAAGCACTAGCCAAGCAAGTGAACTGATACCTTGCCAAGCACTAGCCAAGCAAGTGAACTGATACCTTGCCAAGCACTAGCCAAGCAAGTGAACTGATACCTTGCCAAGCACTAGCCAAGCAAGTGAACTGATACCTTGCCAAGCACTAGCCAAGCAAGTGAACTGATACCTTGCCAAGCACTAGCCAAGCAAGTGAACTGATACCTTGCCAAGCACTAGCCAAGCAAGTGAACTGATACCTTGCCAAGCACTAGCCAAGCAAGTGAACTGATACCTTGCCAAGCACTAGCCAAGCAAGTGAACTGATACCTTGCCAAGCACTAGCCAAGCAAGTGAACTGATACCTTGCCAAGCACTAGCCAAGCAAGTGAACTGATACCTTGCCAAGCACTAGCCAAGCAAGTGAACTGATACCTTGCCAAGCACTAGCCAAGCAAGTGAACTGATACCTTGCCAAGCACTAGCCAAGCAAGTGAACTGATACCTTGCCAAGCACTAGCCAAGCAAGTGAACTGATACCTTGCCAAGCACTAGCCAAGCAAGTGAACTGATACCTTGCCAAGCACTAGCCAAGCAAGTGAACTGATACCTTGCCAAGCACTAGCCAAGCAAGTGAACTGATACCTTGCCAAGCACTAGCCAAGCAAGTGAACTGATACCTTGCCAAGCACTAGCCAAGCAAGTGAACTGATACCTTGCCAAGCACTAGCCAAGCAAGTGAACTGATACCTTGCCAAGCACTAGCCAAGCAAGTGAACTGATACCTTGCCAAGCACTAGCCAAGCAAGTGAACTGATACCTTGCCAAGCACTAGCCAAGCAAGTGAACTGATACCTTGCCAAGCACTAGCCAAGCAAGTGAACTGATACCTTGCCAAGCACTAGCCAAGCAAGTGAACTGATACCTTGCCAAGCACTAGCCAAGCAAGTGAACTGATACCTTGCCAAGCACTAGCCAAGCAAGTGAACTGATACCTTGCCAAGCACTAGCCAAGCAAGTGAACTGATACCTTGCCAAGCACTAGCCAAGCAAGTGAACTGATACCTTGCCAAGCACTAGCCAAGCAAGTGAACTGATACCTTGCCAAGCACTAGCCAAGCAAGTGAACTGATACCTTGCCAAGCACTAGCCAAGCAAGTGAACTGATACCTTGCCAAGCACTAGCCAAGCAAGTGAACTGATACCTTGCCAAGCACTAGCCAAGCAAGTGAACTGATACCTTGCCAAGCACTAGCCAAGCAAGTGAACTGATACCTTGCCAAGCACTAGCCAAGCAAGTGAACTGATACCTTGCCAAGCACTAGCCAAGCAAGTGAACTGATACCTTGCCAAGCACTAGCCAAGCAAGTGAACTGATACCTTGCCAAGCACTAGCCAAGCAAGTGAACTGATACCTTGCCAAGCACTAGCCAAGCAAGTGAACTGATACCTTGCCAAGCACTAGCCAAGCAAGTGAACTGATACCTTGCCAAGCACTAGCCAAGCAAGTGAACTGATACCTTGCCAAGCACTAGCCAAGCAAGTGAACTGATACCTTGCCAAGCACTAGCCAAGCAAGTGAACTGATACCTTGCCAAGCACTAGCCAAGCAAGTGAACTGATACCTTGCCAAGCACTAGCCAAGCAAGTGAACTGATACCTTGCCAAGCACTAGCCAAGCAAGTGAACTGATACCTTGCCAAGCACTAGCCAAGCAAGTGAACTGATACCTTGCCAAGCACTAGCCAAGCAAGTGAACTGATACCTTGCCAAGCACTAGCCAAGCAAGTGAACTGATACCTTGCCAAGCACTAGCCAAGCAAGTGAACTGATACCTTGCCAAGCACTAGCCAAGCAAGTGAACTGATACCTTGCCAAGCACTAGCCAAGCAAGTGAACTGATACCTTGCCAAGCACTAGCCAAGCAAGTGAACTGATACCTTGCCAAGCACTAGCCAAGCAAGTGAACTGATACCTTGCCAAGCACTAGCCAAGCAAGTGAACTGATACCTTGCCAAGCACTAGCCAAGCAAGTGAACTGATACCTTGCCAAGCACTAGCCAAGCAAGTGAACTGATACCTTGCCAAGCACTAGCCAAGCAAGTGAACTGATACCTTGCCAAGCACTAGCCAAGCAAGTGAACTGATACCTTGCCAAGCACTAGCCAAGCAAGTGAACTGATACCTTGCCAAGCACTAGCCAAGCAAGTGAACTGATACCTTGCCAAGCACTAGCCAAGCAAGTGAACTGATACCTTGCCAAGCACTAGCCAAGCAAGTGAACTGATACCTTGCCAAGCACTAGCCAAGCAAGTGAACTGATACCTTGCCAAGCACTAGCCAAGCAAGTGAACTGATACCTTGCCAAGCACTAGCCAAGCAAGTGAACTGATACCTTGCCAAGCACTAGCCAAGCAAGTGAACTGATACCTTGCCAAGCACTAGCCAAGCAAGTGAACTGATACCTTGCCAAGCACTAGCCAAGCAAGTGAACTGATACCTTGCCAAGCACTAGCCAAGCAAGTGAACTGATACCTTGCCAAGCACTAGCCAAGCAAGTGAACTGATACCTTGCCAAGCACTAGCCAAGCAAGTGAACTGATACCTTGCCAAGCACTAGCCAAGCAAGTGAACTGATACCTTGCCAAGCACTAGCCAAGCAAGTGAACTGATACCTTGCCAAGCACTAGCCAAGCAAGTGAACTGATACCTTGCCAAGCACTAGCCAAGCAAGTGAACTGATACCTTGCCAAGCACTAGCCAAGCAAGTGAACTGATACCTTGCCAAGCACTAGCCAAGCAAGTGAACTGATACCTTGCCAAGCACTAGCCAAGCAAGTGAACTGATACCTTGCCAAGCACTAGCCAAGCAAGTGAACTGATACCTTGCCAAGCACTAGCCAAGCAAGTGAACTGATACCTTGCCAAGCACTAGCCAAGCAAGTGAACTGATACCTTGCCAAGCACTAGCCAAGCAAGTGAACTGATACCTTGCCAAGCACTAGCCAAGCAAGTGAACTGATACCTTGCCAAGCACTAGCCAAGCAAGTGAACTGATACCTTGCCAAGCACTAGCCAAGCAAGTGAACTGATACCTTGCCAAGCACTAGCCAAGCAAGTGAACTGATACCTTGCCAAGCACTAGCCAAGCAAGTGAACTGATACCTTGCCAAGCACTAGCCAAGCAAGTGAACTGATACCTTGCCAAGCACTAGCCAAGCAAGTGAACTGATACCTTGCCAAGCACTAGCCAAGCAAGTGAACTGATACCTTGCCAAGCACTAGCCAAGCAAGTGAACTGATACCTTGCCAAGCACTAGCCAAGCAAGTGAACTGATACCTTGCCAAGCACTAGCCAAGCAAGTGAACTGATACCTTGCCAAGCACTAGCCAAGCAAGTGAACTGATACCTTGCCAAGCACTAGCCAAGCAAGTGAACTGATACCTTGCCAAGCACTAGCCAAGCAAGTGAACTGATACCTTGCCAAGCACTAGCCAAGCAAGTGAACTGATACCTTGCCAAGCACTAGCCAAGCAAGTGAACTGATACCTTGCCAAGCACTAGCCAAGCAAGTGAACTGATACCTTGCCAAGCACTAGCCAAGCAAGTGAACTGATACCTTGCCAAGCACTAGCCAAGCAAGTGAACTGATACCTTGCCAAGCACTAGCCAAGCAAGTGAACTGATACCTTGCCAAGCACTAGCCAAGCAAGTGAACTGATACCTTGCCAAGCACTAGCCAAGCAAGTGAACTGATACCTTGCCAAGCACTAGCCAAGCAAGTGAACTGATACCTTGCCAAGCACTAGCCAAGCAAGTGAACTGATACCTTGCCAAGCACTAGCCAAGCAAGTGAACTGATACCTTGCCAAGCACTAGCCAAGCAAGTGAACTGATACCTTGCCAAGCACTAGCCAAGCAAGTGAACTGATACCTTGCCAAGCACTAGCCAAGCAAGTGAACTGATACCTTGCCAAGCACTAGCCAAGCAAGTGAACTGATACCTTGCCAAGCACTAGCCAAGCAAGTGAACTGATACCTTGCCAAGCACTAGCCAAGCAAGTGAACTGATACCTTGCCAAGCACTAGCCAAGCAAGTGAACTGATACCTTGCCAAGCACTAGCCAAGCAAGTGAACTGATACCTTGCCAAGCACTAGCCAAGCAAGTGAACTGATACCTTGCCAAGCACTAGCCAAGCAAGTGAACTGATACCTTGCCAAGCACTAGCCAAGCAAGTGAACTGATACCTTGCCAAGCACTAGCCAAGCAAGTGAACTGATACCTTGCCAAGCACTAGCCAAGCAAGTGAACTGATACCTTGCCAAGCACTAGCCAAGCAAGTGAACTGATACCTTGCCAAGCACTAGCCAAGCAAGTGAACTGATACCTTGCCAAGCACTAGCCAAGCAAGTGAACTGATACCTTGCCAAGCACTAGCCAAGCAAGTGAACTGATACCTTGCCAAGCACTAGCCAAGCAAGTGAACTGATACCTTGCCAAGCACTAGCCAAGCAAGTGAACTGATACCTTGCCAAGCACTAGCCAAGCAAGTGAACTGATACCTTGCCAAGCACTAGCCAAGCAAGTGAACTGATACCTTGCCAAGCACTAGCCAAGCAAGTGAACTGATACCTTGCCAAGCACTAGCCAAGCAAGTGAACTGATACCTTGCCAAGCACTAGCCAAGCAAGTGAACTGATACCTTGCCAAGCACTAGCCAAGCAAGTGAACTGATACCTTGCCAAGCACTAGCCAAGCAAGTGAACTGATACCTTGCCAAGCACTAGCCAAGCAAGTGAACTGATACCTTGCCAAGCACTAGCCAAGCAAGTGAACTGATACCTTGCCAAGCACTAGCCAAGCAAGTGAACTGATACCTTGCCAAGCACTAGCCAAGCAAGTGAACTGATACCTTGCCAAGCACTAGCCAAGCAAGTGAACTGATACCTTGCCAAGCACTAGCCAAGCAAGTGAACTGATACCTTGCCAAGCACTAGCCAAGCAAGTGAACTGATACCTTGCCAAGCACTAGCCAAGCAAGTGAACTGATACCTTGCCAAGCACTAGCCAAGCAAGTGAACTGATACCTTGCCAAGCACTAGCCAAGCAAGTGAACTGATACCTTGCCAAGCACTAGCCAAGCAAGTGAACTGATACCTTGCCAAGCACTAGCCAAGCAAGTGAACTGATACCTTGCCAAGCACTAGCCAAGCAAGTGAACTGATACCTTGCCAAGCACTAGCCAAGCAAGTGAACTGATACCTTGCCAAGCACTAGCCAAGCAAGTGAACTGATACCTTGCCAAGCACTAGCCAAGCAAGTGAACTGATACCTTGCCAAGCACTAGCCAAGCAAGTGAACTGATACCTTGCCAAGCACTAGCCAAGCAAGTGAACTGATACCTTGCCAAGCACTAGCCAAGCAAGTGAACTGATACCTTGCCAAGCACTAGCCAAGCAAGTGAACTGATACCTTGCCAAGCACTAGCCAAGCAAGTGAACTGATACCTTGCCAAGCACTAGCCAAGCAAGTGAACTGATACCTTGCCAAGCACTAGCCAAGCAAGTGAACTGATACCTTGCCAAGCACTAGCCAAGCAAGTGAACTGATACCTTGCCAAGCACTAGCCAAGCAAGTGAACTGATACCTTGCCAAGCACTAGCCAAGCAAGTGAACTGATACCTTGCCAAGCACTAGCCAAGCAAGTGAACTGATACCTTGCCAAGCACTAGCCAAGCAAGTGAACTGATACCTTGCCAAGCACTAGCCAAGCAAGTGAACTGATACCTTGCCAAGCACTAGCCAAGCAAGTGAACTGATACCTTGCCAAGCACTAGCCAAGCAAGTGAACTGATACCTTGCCAAGCACTAGCCAAGCAAGTGAACTGATACCTTGCCAAGCACTAGCCAAGCAAGTGAACTGATACCTTGCCAAGCACTAGCCAAGCAAGTGAACTGATACCTTGCCAAGCACTAGCCAAGCAAGTGAACTGATACCTTGCCAAGCACTAGCCAAGCAAGTGAACTGATACCTTGCCAAGCACTAGCCAAGCAAGTGAACTGATACCTTGCCAAGCACTAGCCAAGCAAGTGAACTGATACCTTGCCAAGCACTAGCCAAGCAAGTGAACTGATACCTTGCCAAGCACTAGCCAAGCAAGTGAACTGATACCTTGCCAAGCACTAGCCAAGCAAGTGAACTGATACCTTGCCAAGCACTAGCCAAGCAAGTGAACTGATACCTTGCCAAGCACTAGCCAAGCAAGTGAACTGATACCTTGCCAAGCACTAGCCAAGCAAGTGAACTGATACCTTGCCAAGCACTAGCCAAGCAAGTGAACTGATACCTTGCCAAGCACTAGCCAAGCAAGTGAACTGATACCTTGCCAAGCACTAGCCAAGCAAGTGAACTGATACCTTGCCAAGCACTAGCCAAGCAAGTGAACTGATACCTTGCCAAGCACTAGCCAAGCAAGTGAACTGATACCTTGCCAAGCACTAGCCAAGCAAGTGAACTGATACCTTGCCAAGCACTAGCCAAGCAAGTGAACTGATACCTTGCCAAGCACTAGCCAAGCAAGTGAACTGATACCTTGCCAAGCACTAGCCAAGCAAGTGAACTGATACCTTGCCAAGCACTAGCCAAGCAAGTGAACTGATACCTTGCCAAGCACTAGCCAAGCAAGTGAACTGATACCTTGCCAAGCACTAGCCAAGCAAGTGAACTGATACCTTGCCAAGCACTAGCCAAGCAAGTGAACTGATACCTTGCCAAGCACTAGCCAAGCAAGTGAACTGATACCTTGCCAAGCACTAGCCAAGCAAGTGAACTGATACCTTGCCAAGCACTAGCCAAGCAAGTGAACTGATACCTTGCCAAGCACTAGCCAAGCAAGTGAACTGATACCTTGCCAAGCACTAGCCAAGCAAGTGAACTGATACCTTGCCAAGCACTAGCCAAGCAAGTGAACTGATACCTTGCCAAGCACTAGCCAAGCAAGTGAACTGATACCTTGCCAAGCACTAGCCAAGCAAGTGAACTGATACCTTGCCAAGCACTAGCCAAGCAAGTGAACTGATACCTTGCCAAGCACTAGCCAAGCAAGTGAACTGATACCTTGCCAAGCACTAGCCAAGCAAGTGAACTGATACCTTGCCAAGCACTAGCCAAGCAAGTGAACTGATACCTTGCCAAGCACTAGCCAAGCAAGTGAACTGATACCTTGCCAAGCACTAGCCAAGCAAGTGAACTGATACCTTGCCAAGCACTAGCCAAGCAAGTGAACTGATACCTTGCCAAGCACTAGCCAAGCAAGTGAACTGATACCTTGCCAAGCACTAGCCAAGCAAGTGAACTGATACCTTGCCAAGCACTAGCCAAGCAAGTGAACTGATACCTTGCCAAGCACTAGCCAAGCAAGTGAACTGATACCTTGCCAAGCACTAGCCAAGCAAGTGAACTGATACCTTGCCAAGCACTAGCCAAGCAAGTGAACTGATACCTTGCCAAGCACTAGCCAAGCAAGTGAACTGATACCTTGCCAAGCACTAGCCAAGCAAGTGAACTGATACCTTGCCAAGCACTAGCCAAGCAAGTGAACTGATACCTTGCCAAGCACTAGCCAAGCAAGTGAACTGATACCTTGCCAAGCACTAGCCAAGCAAGTGAACTGATACCTTGCCAAGCACTAGCCAAGCAAGTGAACTGATACCTTGCCAAGCACTAGCCAAGCAAGTGAACTGATACCTTGCCAAGCACTAGCCAAGCAAGTGAACTGATACCTTGCCAAGCACTAGCCAAGCAAGTGAACTGATACCTTGCCAAGCACTAGCCAAGCAAGTGAACTGATACCTTGCCAAGCACTAGCCAAGCAAGTGAACTGATACCTTGCCAAGCACTAGCCAAGCAAGTGAACTGATACCTTGCCAAGCACTAGCCAAGCAAGTGAACTGATACCTTGCCAAGCACTAGCCAAGCAAGTGAACTGATACCTTGCCAAGCACTAGCCAAGCAAGTGAACTGATACCTTGCCAAGCACTAGCCAAGCAAGTGAACTGATACCTTGCCAAGCACTAGCCAAGCAAGTGAACTGATACCTTGCCAAGCACTAGCCAAGCAAGTGAACTGATACCTTGCCAAGCACTAGCCAAGCAAGTGAACTGATACCTTGCCAAGCACTAGCCAAGCAAGTGAACTGATACCTTGCCAAGCACTAGCCAAGCAAGTGAACTGATACCTTGCCAAGCACTAGCCAAGCAAGTGAACTGATACCTTGCCAAGCACTAGCCAAGCAAGTGAACTGATACCTTGCCAAGCACTAGCCAAGCAAGTGAACTGATACCTTGCCAAGCACTAGCCAAGCAAGTGAACTGATACCTTGCCAAGCACTAGCCAAGCAAGTGAACTGATACCTTGCCAAGCACTAGCCAAGCAAGTGAACTGATACCTTGCCAAGCACTAGCCAAGCAAGTGAACTGATACCTTGCCAAGCACTAGCCAAGCAAGTGAACTGATACCTTGCCAAGCACTAGCCAAGCAAGTGAACTGATACCTTGCCAAGCACTAGCCAAGCAAGTGAACTGATACCTTGCCAAGCACTAGCCAAGCAAGTGAACTGATACCTTGCCAAGCACTAGCCAAGCAAGTGAACTGATACCTTGCCAAGCACTAGCCAAGCAAGTGAACTGATACCTTGCCAAGCACTAGCCAAGCAAGTGAACTGATACCTTGCCAAGCACTAGCCAAGCAAGTGAACTGATACCTTGCCAAGCACTAGCCAAGCAAGTGAACTGATACCTTGCCAAGCACTAGCCAAGCAAGTGAACTGATACCTTGCCAAGCACTAGCCAAGCAAGTGAACTGATACCTTGCCAAGCACTAGCCAAGCAAGTGAACTGATACCTTGCCAAGCACTAGCCAAGCAAGTGAACTGATACCTTGCCAAGCACTAGCCAAGCAAGTGAACTGATACCTTGCCAAGCACTAGCCAAGCAAGTGAACTGATACCTTGCCAAGCACTAGCCAAGCAAGTGAACTGATACCTTGCCAAGCACTAGCCAAGCAAGTGAACTGATACCTTGCCAAGCACTAGCCAAGCAAGTGAACTGATACCTTGCCAAGCACTAGCCAAGCAAGTGAACTGATACCTTGCCAAGCACTAGCCAAGCAAGTGAACTGATACCTTGCCAAGCACTAGCCAAGCAAGTGAACTGATACCTTGCCAAGCACTAGCCAAGCAAGTGAACTGATACCTTGCCAAGCACTAGCCAAGCAAGTGAACTGATACCTTGCCAAGCACTAGCCAAGCAAGTGAACTGATACCTTGCCAAGCACTAGCCAAGCAAGTGAACTGATACCTTGCCAAGCACTAGCCAAGCAAGTGAACTGATACCTTGCCAAGCACTAGCCAAGCAAGTGAACTGATACCTTGCCAAGCACTAGCCAAGCAAGTGAACTGATACCTTGCCAAGCACTAGCCAAGCAAGTGAACTGATACCTTGCCAAGCACTAGCCAAGCAAGTGAACTGATACCTTGCCAAGCACTAGCCAAGCAAGTGAACTGATACCTTGCCAAGCACTAGCCAAGCAAGTGAACTGATACCTTGCCAAGCACTAGCCAAGCAAGTGAACTGATACCTTGCCAAGCACTAGCCAAGCAAGTGAACTGATACCTTGCCAAGCACTAGCCAAGCAAGTGAACTGATACCTTGCCAAGCACTAGCCAAGCAAGTGAACTGATACCTTGCCAAGCACTAGCCAAGCAAGTGAACTGATACCTTGCAAGCACTAGCCAAGCAAGTGAACTGATACCTTGCCAAGCACTAGCCAAGCAAGTGAACTGATACCTTGCCAAGCACTAGCCAAGCAAGTGAACTGATACCTTGCCAAGCACTAGCCAAGCAAGTGAACTGATACCTTGCCAAGCACTAGCCAAGCAAGTGAACTGATACCTTGCCAAGCACTAGCCAAGCAAGTGAACTGATACCTTGCCAAGCACTAGCCAAGCAAGTGAACTGATACCTTGCCAAGCACTAGCCAAGCAAGTGAACTGATACCTTGCCAAGCACTAGCCAAGCAAGTGAACTGATACCTTGCCAAGCACTAGCCAAGCAAGTGAACTGATACCTTGCCAAGCACTAGCCAAGCAAGTGAACTGATACCTTGCCAAGCACTAGCCAAGCAAGTGAACTGATACCTTGCCAAGCACTAGCCAAGCAAGTGAACTGATACCTTGCCAAGCACTAGCCAAGCAAGTGAACTGATACCTTGCCAAGCACTAGCCAAGCAAGTGAACTGATACCTTGCCAAGCACTAGCCAAGCAAGTGAACTGATACCTTGCCAAGCACTAGCCAAGCAAGTGAACTGATACCTTGCCAAGCACTAGCCAAGCAAGTGAACTGATACCTTGCCAAGCACTAGCCAAGCAAGTGAACTGATACCTTGCCAAGCACTAGCCAAGCAAGTGAACTGATACCTTGCCAAGCACTAGCCAAGCAAGTGAACTGATACCTTGCCAAGCACTAGCCAAGCAAGTGAACTGATACCTTGCCAAGCACTAGCCAAGCAAGTGAACTGATACCTTGCCAAGCACTAGCCAAGCAAGTGAACTGATACCTTGCCAAGCACTAGCCAAGCAAGTGAACTGATACCTTGCCAAGCACTAGCCAAGCAAGTGAACTGATACCTTGCCAAGCACTAGCCAAGCAAGTGAACTGATACCTTGCAAGCACTAGCCAAGCAAGTGAACTGATACCTTGCCAAGCACTAGCCAAGCAAGTGAACTGATACCTTGCCAAGCACTAGCCAAGCAAGTGAACTGATACCTTGCCAAGCACTAGCCAAGCAAGTGAACTGATACCTTGCCAAGCACTAGCCAAGCAAGTGAACTGATACCTTGCCAAGCACTAGCCAAGCAAGTGAACTGATACCTTGCCAAGCACTAGCCAAGCAAGTGAACTGATACCTTGCCAAGCACTAGCCAAGCAAGTGAACTGATACCTTGCCAAGCACTAGCAAGCAAGTGAAACTGATACCTTGCCAAGCACTAGCCAAGCAAGTGAACTGATACCTTGCCAAGCACTAGCCAAGCAAGTGAGCTGATACCTTGCCAAGCACTAGCCAAGCAAGTGAACTGATACCTTGCCAAGCACTAGCCAAGCAAGTGAACTGATACCTTGCCAAGCACTAGCCAAGCAAGTGAACTGATACCTTGCAAGCACTAGCCAAGCAAGTGAACTGATACCTTGCCAAAGCACTAGCCAAGCAAGTGAACTGATACCTTGCCAAGCACTAGCCAAGCAAGTGAACTGATACCTTGCCAAGCACTAGCCAAGCAAGTGAACTGATACCTTGCCAAGCACTAGCCAAGCAAGTGAACTGATACCTTGCCAAGCACTAGCCAAGCAAGTGAACTGATACCTTGCCAAGCACTAGCCAAGCAAGTGAACTGATACCTTGCCAAGCACTAGCCAAGCAAGTGAACTGATACCGCCAAGCACTAGCCAAGCAAGTGAACTGATACCTTGCAAGCACTAGCCAAGCAAGTGAACTGATACCTTGCCTGCCAAGCAAGTGAACTGATACCTTGCCCCAAGCCTGATACCTTGCCAAGCACTAGCCAAGCAAGTGAACTGATACCTTTGCCAGCAAGCCAAGCAAGTGAACTGATACCTTGCCAAGCACTAGCCAAGCAAGTGAACTGATACCTTGCCAAGCACTAGCCAAGCAAGTGAACTGATACCTTGCCAAGCACTAGCCAAGCAAGTGAACTGATACCTTGCCAAGCACTAGCCAAGCAAGTGAACTGATACCTTGCCAAGCACTAGCCAAGCAAGTGAACTGATACCTTGCCAAGCACTAGCCAAGCAAGTGAACTGATACCTTGCCAAGCACTAGCCAAGCAAGTGAACTGATACCTTGCCAAGCACTAGCCAAGCAAGTGAACTGATACCTTGCCAAGCACTAGCCAAGCAAGTGAACTGATACCTTGCCAAGCACTAGCCAAGCAAGTGAAACTGATACCTTGCCAAGCACTAGCCAAGCAAGTGAACTGATACCTTGCCAAGCACTAGCCAAGCAAGTGAACTGATACCTTGCCAAGCACTAGCAAGCAAGTGAACTGATACCTTGCCAAGCACTAGCCAAGCAAGTGAACTGATACCTTGCCAAGCACTAGCCAAGCAAGTGAACTGATACCAACGAAGTTGCCAAGCACTAGCCAAGCAAGTGAACTGATACCTTGCCAAGCACTAGCCAAGCAAGTGAACTGATACCTTGCCAAGCACTAGCCAAGCAAGTGAACTGATACCTTGCCAAGCACTAGCCAAGCAAGTGAACTGATACCTTGCCAAGCACTAGCCAAGCAAGTGAACTGATACCTTGCCAAGCACTAGCCAAGCAAGTGAACTGATACCTTGCCAAGCACTAGCCAAGCAAGTGAACTGATACCTTGCCAAGCACTAGCCAAGCAAGTGAACTGATACCTTGCCAAGCACTAGCCAAGCAAGTGAACTGATACCTTGCCAAGCACTAGCCAAGCAAGTGAACTGATACCTTGCCAAGCACTAGCCAAGCAAGTGAACTGATACCTTGCCAAGCACTAGCCAAGCAAGTGAACTGATACCTTGCCAAGCACTAGCCAAGCAAGTGAACTGATACCTTGCCAAGCACTAGCCAAGCAAGTGAACTGATACCTTGCCAAGCACTAGCCAAGCAAGTGAACTGATACCTTGCCAAGCACTAGCCAAGCAAGTGAACTGATACCTTGCCAAGCACTAGCCAAGCAAGTGAACTGATACCTTGCCAAGCACTAGCCAAGCAAGTGAACTGATACCTTGCCAAGCACTAGCCAAGCAAGTGAACTGATACCTTGCCAAGCACTAGCCAAGCAAGTGAACTGATACCTTGCCAAGCACTAGCCAAGCAAGTGAACTGATACCTTGCCAAGCACTAGCCAAGCAAGTGAACTGATACCTGCCAAGCACTAGCCAAGCAAGTGAACTGATACCTTGCCAAGCACTAGCCAAGCAAGTGAACTGATACCTTGCCAAGCACTAGCCAAGCAAGTGAACTGATACCTTGCCAAGCACTAGCCAAGCAAGTGAACTGATACCTTGCCAAGCACTAGCCAAGCAAGTGAACTGATACCTTGCCAAGCACTAGCCAAGCAAGTGAACTGATACCTTGCCAAGCACTAGCCAAGCAAGTGAACTGATACCTTGCCAGCACTAGCCAAGCAAGTGAACTGATACCTTGCCAAGCACTAGCCAAGCAAGTGAACTGATACCTTGCCAAGCACTAGCCAAGCAAGTGAACTGATACCTTGCCAAGCACTAGCCAAGCAAGTGAACTGATACAATCACTAGCCAGCAAGTGAACTGATACCTTGCACACTAGCCAAGCAAGTGAACTGATACCTTGCCAAGCACTAGCCAAGCAAGTGTGATACCTTGCCAAGCACTAGCCAAGCAAGTGAACTGATACCTTGCCTTGCACAAGTGGATACCTTTTGTGAAGGCAAGAGAAGTCTCAAGAAGAAAAAAAGGGATAATAAATTACGGTGCCACTAAGCAGTCCAGGGCTTCCTGTCTTGCTCTTCTACAAGTAGAAAGATAGTCGGCTAGGTTTGCTCCAAAAAGACTTAGTGCCATTTCCATTCATAAAGGTTCTGAATGTGGAATCGCAGAATTCCACATTCCATACGGTTAATCGGTATCCTCATGGACATGCCTATAAAAATAAAACAGATTCTGGTAGCGGAGGCGAATATCATATAAAAAGGGCACTCAAACATATGCATTCATCCTCAGTTTTTTTGAACCCACACATTTGACAGTGTCTCATTGAGCGAGGGATGTGTGCTCTATCCACACCCTCATTCTTTCTGTGTTCAGCCAATGGAACCCATTCTAAACTGTGCTATAGAACGAATCTGATCCTGCTATGTAAGGCGGATGTAAAGGGAATCAAGCCATTCTCATCATTGCTGTTGGCTGCGAACCATTTTTGGTATCGGAGGCGTTTAAAGCCAACCCTTCTCTCATCAGGGATGTCTCTAACTGCATTGGTTCACTTGGGTACTTAAACCTCCATGACTCAAAAACTTCAGACATAATACCTTCGACATCGACAGCCTCCAAAATGTTGATGTTTTTTACTGGATCCTAGCTTGTGGAGAGCACAACGCAATCATGAACCCAGCCAGTGTTGGAGTCAAAAGATTCCTCAAGAGCCATTCTAATGAGATCCTCAGGTTCTTTATGTATGGTCTTGTTCCAGAAGCGCAAAGCTTGTTTAAGCCAAGCAAAACACAACGGGGTTCTACCCAGCTCTTCCACAAACAACATTGACATTTAAGTATAGCCATTTCTCACAAGCATGGTCATTTGAGATAAGCAGAATAGAAGGAGCCCACACCTCACAGCCAAAATTCAGGATAGGTTGTACAAGAGAATCAAACAGGTGGGTGAGAATATCAATATTGTTTCTCCATTGGCATCGCCTACGAAGCATGTGGTGTGCCTTTTGGGCCTTAGTGAGCATCCTAGAAAAAGCAGCTTTGCACGAGGCTGATCACCATCTGGGTAGAAAGTTGTGCTCCATCATAGACAAATCTGTAATCAGATCCATGCGGGCCTCATCAATTTGTTTGTTGAAAACGACAATCTCAGTTTTCTTTATATTCCACAGCTATCTTAGTAGCCTCGGCAGAAATCTCTCAGGCAGTCAAGCATCGCTTGCATATTGCCGGGGATTCTGCCATTATAGCTAGGTCATCAGCATAAAGTAACAGTTGCAGAATCTTTCCCCTAAGCTCAGCCCCTACATTGGGAGCTTGATTGGAGGAACGATTCAATTCTACAATGAACAGACCGAATAGGAGTGGGGATAGGGGGTCTCCTTGTTTAACTCTACAAGGGATGGAAAGGAGGATCCAATGTCCCCATGTGTAGGCGAACCATGGAGTAGAAAGCACAAAGAGTGCAGTTTCACCTGGAGCCAAGGTATTGACCACCTAGCCAAGCACCCAAGCCAAGCAAAACTGAACCTGATAGCAGCACTTGAACTGATACCTTGCCAAACTAGCCAAGCAAGTGAACTGATACCTTGCCAAGCACTAGCCAAGCAAGTGAAACTGATACCTTGCCAAGCACTAGCCAAGCAAGTGAACTGATACCTTGCCAAGCACTAGCCAAGCAAGTGAACTGATACCTTGCCAAGCACTAGCCAAGCAAGTGAACTGATACCTTGCCAAGCACTAGCCAAGCAAGTGAAACTGATACCTTGCCAAGCACTAGCCAAGCAAGTGAACTGATACCTTGCCAAGCAAAGCTAGCCAAGCAAGTGAATGATACCTTGCCAAGCACTAGCCAAGCAAGTGAACTGATACCTTGCCAAGCACTAGCCAAGCAAGTGAACTGATACCTTGCCAAGCACTAGCCAAGCAAGTGAACTGATACCTTGCCAAGCACTAGCCAAGCAAGTGAACTGATACCCTTGCCAAGCACTAGCCAAGCAAGTGAACTGATACCTTGCCAAGCACTAGCCAAGCAAGTGAACTGATACCTTGCCAAGCACTAGCCAAGCAAGTGAACTGATACCTTGCCAAGCACTAGCCAAGCAAGTGAACTGATACCTTGCCAAGCACTAGCCAAGCAAGTGAACTGATACCTTGCCAAGCACTAGCCAAGCAAGTGAACTGATACCTTGCCAAGCACTAGCCAAGCAAGTGAACTGATACCTTGCCAAGCACTAGCCAAGCAAGTGAACTGATACCTTGCCAAGCACTAGCCAAGCAAGTGAACTGATACCTTGCCAAGCACTAGCCAAGCAAGTGAACTGATACCTTGCCAAGCACTAGCCAAGCAAGTGAACTGATACCTTGCCAAGCACTAGCCAAGCAAGTGAACTGATACCTTGCCAAGCACTAGCCAAGCAAGTGAACTGATACCTTGCCAAGCACTAGCCAAGCAAGTGAACTGATACCTTGCCAAGCACTAGCCAAGCAAGTGAACTGATACCTTGCCAAGCACTAGCCAAGCAAGTGAACTGATACCTTGCCAAGCACTAGCCAAGCAAGTGAACTGATACCTTGCCAAGCACTAGCCAAGCAAGTGAACTGATACCTTGCCAAGCACTAGCCAAGCAAGTGAACTGATACCTTGCCAAGCACTAGCCAAGCAAGTGAACTGATACCTTGCCAAGCACTAGCCAAGCAAGTGAACTGATACCTTGCCAAGCACTAGCCAAGCAAGTGAACTGATACCTTGCCAAGCACTAGCCAAGCAAGTGAACTGATACCTTGCCAAGCACTAGCCAAGCAAGTGAACTGATACCTTGCCAAGCACTAGCCAAGCAAGTGAACTGATACCTTGCCAAGCACTAGCCAAGCAAGTGAACTGATACCTTGCCAAGCACTAGCCAAGCAAGTGAACTGATACCTTGCCAAGCACTAGCCAAGCAAGTGAACTGATACCTTGCCAAGCACTAGCCAAGCAAGTGAACTGATACCTTGCCAAGCACTAGCCAAGCAAGTGAACTGATACCTTGCCAAGCACTAGCCAAGCAAGTGAACTGATACCTTGCCAAGCACTAGCCAAGCAAGTGAACTGATACCTTGCCAAGCACTAGCCAAGCAAGTGAACTGATACCTTGCCAAGCACTAGCCAAGCAAGTGAACTGATACCTTGCCAAGCACTAGCCAAGCAAGTGAACTGATACCTTGCCAAGCACTAGCCAAGCAAGTGAACTGATACCTTGCCAAGCACTAGCCAAGCAAGTGAACTGATACCTTGCCAAGCACTAGCCAAGCAAGTGAACTGATACCTTGCCAAGCACTAGCCAAGCAAGTGAACTGATACCTTGCCAAGCACTAGCCAAGCAAGTGAACTGATACCTTGCCAAGCACTAGCCAAGCAAGTGAACTGATACCTTGCCAAGCACTAGCCAAGCAAGTGAACTGATACCTTGCCAAGCACTAGCCAAGCAAGTGAACTGATACCTTGCCAAGCACTAGCCAAGCAAGTGAACTGATACCTTGCCAAGCACTAGCCAAGCAAGTGAACTGATACCTTGCCAAGCACTAGCCAAGCAAGTGAACTGATACCTTGCCAAGCACTAGCCAAGCAAGTGAACTGATACCTTGCCAAGCACTAGCCAAGCAAGTGAACTGATACCTTGCCAAGCACTAGCCAAGCAAGTGAACTGATACCTTGCCAAGCACTAGCCAAGCAAGTGAACTGATACCTTGCCAAGCACTAGCCAAGCAAGTGAACTGATACCTTGCCAAGCACTAGCCAAGCAAGTGAACTGATACCTTGCCAAGCACTAGCCAAGCAAGTGAACTGATACCTTGCCAAGCACTAGCCAAGCAAGTGAACTGATACCTTGCCAAGCACTAGCCAAGCAAGTGAACTGATACCTTGCCAAGCACTAGCCAAGCAAGTGAACTGATACCTTGCCAAGCACTAGCCAAGCAAGTGAACTGATACCTTGCCAAGCACTAGCCAAGCAAGTGAACTGATACCTTGCCAAGCACTAGCCAAGCAAGTGAACTGATACCTTGCCAAGCACTAGCCAAGCAAGTGAACTGATACCTTGCCAAGCACTAGCCAAGCAAGTGAACTGATACCTTGCCAAGCACTAGCCAAGCAAGTGAACTGATACCTTGCCAAGCACTAGCCAAGCAAGTGAACTGATACCTTGCCAAGCACTAGCCAAGCAAGTGAACTGATACCTTGCCAAGCACTAGCCAAGCAAGTGAACTGATACCTTGCCAAGCACTAGCCAAGCAAGTGAACTGATACCTTGCCAAGCACTAGCCAAGCAAGTGAACTGATACCTTGCCAAGCACTAGCCAAGCAAGTGAACTGATACCTTGCCAAGCACTAGCCAAGCAAGTGAACTGATACCTTGCCAAGCACTAGCCAAGCAAGTGAACTGATACCTTGCCAAGCACTAGCCAAGCAAGTGAACTGATACCTTGCCAAGCACTAGCCAAGCAAGTGAACTGATACCTTGCCAAGCACTAGCCAAGCAAGTGAACTGATACCTTGCCAAGCACTAGCCAAGCAAGTGAACTGATACCTTGCCAAGCACTAGCCAAGCAAGTGAACTGATACCTTGCCAAGCACTAGCCAAGCAAGTGAACTGATACCTTGCCAAGCACTAGCCAAGCAAGTGAACTGATACCTTGCCAAGCACTAGCCAAGCAAGTGAACTGATACCTTGCCAAGCACTAGCCAAGCAAGTGAACTGATACCTTGCCAAGCACTAGCCAAGCAAGTGAACTGATACCTTGCCAAGCACTAGCCAAGCAAGTGAACTGATACCTTGCCAAGCACTAGCCAAGCAAGTGAACTGATACCTTGCCAAGCACTAGCCAAGCAAGTGAACTGATACCTTGCCAAGCACTAGCCAAGCAAGTGAACTGATACCTTGCCAAGCACTAGCCAAGCAAGTGAACTGATACCTTGCCAAGCACTAGCCAAGCAAGTGAACTGATACCTTGCCAAGCACTAGCCAAGCAAGTGAACTGATACCTTGCCAAGCACTAGCCAAGCAAGTGAACTGATACCTTGCCAAGCACTAGCCAAGCAAGTGAACTGATACCTTGCCAAGCACTAGCCAAGCAAGTGAACTGATACCTTGCCAAGCACTAGCCAAGCAAGTGAACTGATACCTTGCCAAGCACTAGCCAAGCAAGTGAACTGATACCTTGCCAAGCACTAGCCAAGCAAGTGAACTGATACCTTGCCAAGCACTAGCCAAGCAAGTGAACTGATACCTTGCCAAGCACTAGCCAAGCAAGTGAACTGATACCTTGCCAAGCACTAGCCAAGCAAGTGAACTGATACCTTGCCAAGCACTAGCCAAGCAAGTGAACTGATACCTTGCCAAGCACTAGCCAAGCAAGTGAACTGATACCTTGCCAAGCACTAGCCAAGCAAGTGAACTGATACCTTGCCAAGCACTAGCCAAGCAAGTGAACTGATACCTTGCCAAGCACTAGCCAAGCAAGTGAACTGATACCTTGCCAAGCACTAGCCAAGCAAGTGAACTGATACCTTGCCAAGCACTAGCCAAGCAAGTGAACTGATACCTTGCCAAGCACTAGCCAAGCAAGTGAACTGATACCTTGCCAAGCACTAGCCAAGCAAGTGAACTGATACCTTGCCAAGCACTAGCCAAGCAAGTGAACTGATACCTTGCCAAGCACTAGCCAAGCAAGTGAACTGATACCTTGCCAAGCACTAGCCAAGCAAGTGAACTGATACCTTGCCAAGCACTAGCCAAGCAAGTGAACTGATACCTTGCCAAGCACTAGCCAAGCAAGTGAACTGATACCTTGCCAAGCACTAGCCAAGCAAGTGAACTGATACCTTGCCAAGCACTAGCCAAGCAAGTGAACTGATACCTTGCCAAGCACTAGCCAAGCAAGTGAACTGATACCTTGCCAAGCACTAGCCAAGCAAGTGAACTGATACCTTGCCAAGCACTAGCCAAGCAAGTGAACTGATACCTTGCCAAGCACTAGCCAAGCAAGTGAACTGATACCTTGCCAAGCACTAGCCAAGCAAGTGAACTGATACCTTGCCAAGCACTAGCCAAGCAAGTGAACTGATACCTTGCCAAGCACTAGCCAAGCAAGTGAACTGATACCTTGCCAAGCACTAGCCAAGCAAGTGAACTGATACCTTGCCAAGCACTAGCCAAGCAAGTGAACTGATACCTTGCCAAGCACTAGCCAAGCAAGTGAACTGATACCTTGCCAAGCACTAGCCAAGCAAGTGAACTGATACCTTGCCAAGCACTAGCCAAGCAAGTGAACTGATACCTTGCCAAGCACTAGCCAAGCAAGTGAACTGATACCTTGCCAAGCACTAGCCAAGCAAGTGAACTGATACCTTGCCAAGCACTAGCCAAGCAAGTGAACTGATACCTTGCCAAGCACTAGCCAAGCAAGTGAACTGATACCTTGCCAAGCACTAGCCAAGCAAGTGAACTGATACCTTGCCAAGCACTAGCCAAGCAAGTGAACTGATACCTTGCCAAGCACTAGCCAAGCAAGTGAACTGATACCTTGCCAAGCACTAGCCAAGCAAGTGAACTGATACCTTGCCAAGCACTAGCCAAGCAAGTGAACTGATACCTTGCCAAGCACTAGCCAAGCAAGTGAACTGATACCTTGCCAAGCACTAGCCAAGCAAGTGAACTGATACCTTGCCAAGCACTAGCCAAGCAAGTGAACTGATACCTTGCCAAGCACTAGCCAAGCAAGTGAACTGATACCTTGCCAAGCACTAGCCAAGCAAGTGAACTGATACCTTGCCAAGCACTAGCCAAGCAAGTGAACTGATACCTTGCCAAGCACTAGCCAAGCAAGTGAACTGATACCTTGCCAAGCACTAGCCAAGCAAGTGAACTGATACCTTGCCAAGCACTAGCCAAGCAAGTGAACTGATACCTTGCCAAGCACTAGCCAAGCAAGTGAACTGATACCTTGCCAAGCACTAGCCAAGCAAGTGAACTGATACCTTGCCAAGCACTAGCCAAGCAAGTGAACTGATACCTTGCCAAGCACTAGCCAAGCAAGTGAACTGATACCTTGCCAAGCACTAGCCAAGCAAGTGAACTGATACCTTGCCAAGCACTAGCCAAGCAAGTGAACTGATACCTTGCCAAGCACTAGCCAAGCAAGTGAACTGATACCTTGCCAAGCACTAGCCAAGCAAGTGAACTGATACCTTGCCAAGCACTAGCCAAGCAAGTGAACTGATACCTTGCCAAGCACTAGCCAAGCAAGTGAACTGATACCTTGCCAAGCACTAGCCAAGCAAGTGAACTGATACCTTGCCAAGCACTAGCCAAGCAAGTGAACTGATACCTTGCCAAGCACTAGCCAAGCAAGTGAACTGATACCTTGCCAAGCACTAGCCAAGCAAGTGAACTGATACCTTGCCAAGCACTAGCCAAGCAAGTGAACTGATACCTTGCCAAGCACTAGCCAAGCAAGTGAACTGATACCTTGCCAAGCACTAGCCAAGCAAGTGAACTGATACCTTGCCAAGCACTAGCCAAGCAAGTGAACTGATACCTTGCCAAGCACTAGCCAAGCAAGTGAACTGATACCTTGCCAAGCACTAGCCAAGCAAGTGAACTGATACCTTGCCAAGCACTAGCCAAGCAAGTGAACTGATACCTTGCCAAGCACTAGCCAAGCAAGTGAACTGATACCTTGCCAAGCACTAGCCAAGCAAGTGAACTGATACCTTGCCAAGCACTAGCCAAGCAAGTGAACTGATACCTTGCCAAGCACTAGCCAAGCAAGTGAACTGATACCTTGCCAAGCACTAGCCAAGCAAGTGAACTGATACCTTGCCAAGCACTAGCCAAGCAAGTGAACTGATACCTTGCCAAGCACTAGCCAAGCAAGTGAACTGATACCTTGCCAAGCACTAGCCAAGCAAGTGAACTGATACCTTGCCAAGCACTAGCCAAGCAAGTGAACTGATACCTTGCCAAGCACTAGCCAAGCAAGTGAACTGATACCTTGCCAAGCACTAGCCAAGCAAGTGAACTGATACCTTGCCAAGCACTAGCCAAGCAAGTGAACTGATACCTTGCCAAGCACTAGCCAAGCAAGTGAACTGATACCTTGCCAAGCACTAGCCAAGCAAGTGAACTGATACCTTGCCAAGCACTAGCCAAGCAAGTGAACTGATACCTTGCCAAGCACTAGCCAAGCAAGTGAACTGATACCTTGCCAAGCACTAGCCAAGCAAGTGAACTGATACCTTGCCAAGCACTAGCCAAGCAAGTGAACTGATACCTTGCCAAGCACTAGCCAAGCAAGTGAACTGATACCTTGCCAAGCACTAGCCAAGCAAGTGAACTGATACCTTGCCAAGCACTAGCCAAGCAAGTGAACTGATACCTTGCCAAGCACTAGCCAAGCAAGTGAACTGATACCTTGCCAAGCACTAGCCAAGCAAGTGAACTGATACCTTGCCAAGCACTAGCCAAGCAAGTGAACTGATACCTTGCCAAGCACTAGCCAAGCAAGTGAACTGATACCTTGCCAAGCACTAGCCAAGCAAGTGAACTGATACCTTGCCAAGCACTAGCCAAGCAAGTGAACTGATACCTTGCCAAGCACTAGCCAAGCAAGTGAACTGATACCTTGCCAAGCACTAGCCAAGCAAGTGAACTGATACCTTGCCAAGCACTAGCCAAGCAAGTGAACTGATACCTTGCCAAGCACTAGCCAAGCAAGTGAACTGATACCTTGCCAAGCACTAGCCAAGCAAGTGAACTGATACCTTGCCAAGCACTAGCCAAGCAAGTGAACTGATACCTTGCCAAGCACTAGCCAAGCAAGTGAACTGATACCTTGCCAAGCACTAGCCAAGCAAGTGAACTGATACCTTGCCAAGCACTAGCCAAGCAAGTGAACTGATACCTTGCCAAGCACTAGCCAAGCAAGTGAACTGATACCTTGCCAAGCACTAGCCAAGCAAGTGAACTGATACCTTGCCAAGCACTAGCCAAGCAAGTGAACTGATACCTTGCCAAGCACTAGCCAAGCAAGTGAACTGATACCTTGCCAAGCACTAGCCAAGCAAGTGAACTGATACCTTGCCAAGCACTAGCCAAGCAAGTGAACTGATACCTTGCCAAGCACTAGCCAAGCAAGTGAACTGATACCTTGCCAAGCACTAGCCAAGCAAGTGAACTGATACCTTGCCAAGCACTAGCCAAGCAAGTGAACTGATACCTTGCCAAGCACTAGCCAAGCAAGTGAACTGATACCTTGCCAAGCACTAGCCAAGCAAGTGAACTGATACCTTGCCAAGCACTAGCCAAGCAAGTGAACTGATACCTTGCCAAGCACTAGCCAAGCAAGTGAACTGATACCTTGCCAAGCACTAGCCAAGCAAGTGAACTGATACCTTGCCAAGCACTAGCCAAGCAAGTGAACTGATACCTTGCCAAGCACTAGCCAAGCAAGTGAACTGATACCTTGCCAAGCACTAGCCAAGCAAGTGAACTGATACCTTGCCAAGCACTAGCCAAGCAAGTGAACTGATACCTTGCCAAGCACTAGCCAAGCAAGTGAACTGATACCTTGCCAAGCACTAGCCAAGCAAGTGAACTGATACCTTGCCAAGCACTAGCCAAGCAAGTGAACTGATACCTTGCCAAGCACTAGCCAAGCAAGTGAACTGATACCTTGCCAAGCACTAGCCAAGCAAGTGAACTGATACCTTGCCAAGCACTAGCCAAGCAAGTGAACTGATACCTTGCCAAGCACTAGCCAAGCAAGTGAACTGATACCTTGCCAAGCACTAGCCAAGCAAGTGAACTGATACCTTGCCAAGCACTAGCCAAGCAAGTGAACTGATACCTTGCCAAGCACTAGCCAAGCAAGTGAACTGATACCTTGCCAAGCACTAGCCAAGCAAGTGAACTGATACCTTGCCAAGCACTAGCCAAGCAAGTGAACTGATACCTTGCCAAGCACTAGCCAAGCAAGTGAACTGATACCTTGCCAAGCACTAGCCAAGCAAGTGAACTGATACCTTGCCAAGCACTAGCCAAGCAAGTGAACTGATACCTTGCCAAGCACTAGCCAAGCAAGTGAACTGATACCTTGCCAAGCACTAGCCAAGCAAGTGAACTGATACCTTGCCAAGCACTAGCCAAGCAAGTGAACTGATACCTTGCCAAGCACTAGCCAAGCAAGTGAACTGATACCTTGCCAAGCACTAGCCAAGCAAGTGAACTGATACCTTGCCAAGCACTAGCCAAGCAAGTGAACTGATACCTTGCCAAGCACTAGCCAAGCAAGTGAACTGATACCTTGCCAAGCACTAGCCAAGCAAGTGAACTGATACCTTGCCAAGCACTAGCCAAGCAAGTGAACTGATACCTTGCCAAGCACTAGCCAAGCAAGTGAACTGATACCTTGCCAAGCACTAGCCAAGCAAGTGAACTGATACCTTGCCAAGCACTAGCCAAGCAAGTGAACTGATACCTTGCCAAGCACTAGCCAAGCAAGTGAACTGATACCTTGCCAAGCACTAGCCAAGCAAGTGAACTGATACCTTGCCAAGCACTAGCCAAGCAAGTGAACTGATACCTTGCCAAGCACTAGCCAAGCAAGTGAACTGATACCTTGCCAAGCACTAGCCAAGCAAGTGAACTGATACCTTGCCAAGCACTAGCCAAGCAAGTGAACTGATACCTTGCCAAGCACTAGCCAAGCAAGTGAACTGATACCTTGCCAAGCACTAGCCAAGCAAGTGAACTGATACCTTGCCAAGCACTAGCCAAGCAAGTGAACTGATACCTTGCCAAGCACTAGCCAAGCAAGTGAACTGATACCTTGCCAAGCACTAGCCAAGCAAGTGAACTGATACCTTGCCAAGCACTAGCCAAGCAAGTGAACTGATACCTTGCCAAGCACTAGCCAAGCAAGTGAACTGATACCTTGCCAAGCACTAGCCAAGCAAGTGAACTGATACCTTGCCAAGCACTAGCCAAGCAAGTGAACTGATACCTTGCCAAGCACTAGCCAAGCAAGTGAACTGATACCTTGCCAAGCACTAGCCAAGCAAGTGAACTGATACCTTGCCAAGCACTAGCCAAGCAAGTGAACTGATACCTTGCCAAGCACTAGCCAAGCAAGTGAACTGATACCTTGCCAAGCACTAGCCAAGCAAGTGAACTGATACCTTGCCAAGCACTAGCCAAGCAAGTGAACTGATACCTTGCCAAGCACTAGCCAAGCAAGTGAACTGATACCTTGCCAAGCACTAGCCAAGCAAGTGAACTGATACCTTGCCAAGCACTAGCCAAGCAAGTGAACTGATACCTTGCCAAGCACTAGCCAAGCAAGTGAACTGATACCTTGCCAAGCACTAGCCAAGCAAGTGAACTGATACCTTGCCAAGCACTAGCCAAGCAAGTGAACTGATACCTTGCCAAGCACTAGCCAAGCAAGTGAACTGATACCTTGCCAAGCACTAGCCAAGCAAGTGAACTGATACCTTGCCAAGCACTAGCCAAGCAAGTGAACTGATACCTTGCCAAGCACTAGCCAAGCAAGTGAACTGATACCTTGCCAAGCACTAGCCAAGCAAGTGAACTGATACCTTGCCAAGCACTAGCCAAGCAAGTGAACTGATACCTTGCCAAGCACTAGCCAAGCAAGTGAACTGATACCTTGCCAAGCACTAGCCAAGCAAGTGAACTGATACCTTGCCAAGCACTAGCCAAGCAAGTGAACTGATACCTTGCCAAGCACTAGCCAAGCAAGTGAACTGATACCTTGCCAAGCACTAGCCAAGCAAGTGAACTGATACCTTGCCAAGCACTAGCCAAGCAAGTGAACTGATACCTTGCCAAGCACTAGCCAAGCAAGTGAACTGATACCTTGCCAAGCACTAGCCAAGCAAGTGAACTGATACCTTGCCAAGCACTAGCCAAGCAAGTGAACTGATACCTTGCCAAGCACTAGCCAAGCAAGTGAACTGATACCTTGCCAAGCACTAGCCAAGCAAGTGAACTGATACCTTGCCAAGCACTAGCCAAGCAAGTGAACTGATACCTTGCCAAGCACTAGCCAAGCAAGTGAACTGATACCTTGCCAAGCACTAGCCAAGCAAGTGAACTGATACCTTGCCAAGCACTAGCCAAGCAAGTGAACTGATACCTTGCCAAGCACTAGCCAAGCAAGTGAACTGATACCTTGCCAAGCACTAGCCAAGCAAGTGAACTGATACCTTGCCAAGCACTAGCCAAGCAAGTGAACTGATACCTTGCCAAGCACTAGCCAAGCAAGTGAACTGATACCTTGCCAAGCACTAGCCAAGCAAGTGAACTGATACCTTGCCAAGCACTAGCCAAGCAAGTGAACTGATACCTTGCCAAGCACTAGCCAAGCAAGTGAACTGATACCTTGCCAAGCACTAGCCAAGCAAGTGAACTGATACCTTGCCAAGCACTAGCCAAGCAAGTGAACTGATACCTTGCCAAGCACTAGCCAAGCAAGTGAACTGATACCTTGCCAAGCACTAGCCAAGCAAGTGAACTGATACCTTGCCAAGCACTAGCCAAGCAAGTGAACTGATACCTTGCCAAGCACTAGCCAAGCAAGTGAACTGATACCTTGCCAAGCACTAGCCAAGCAAGTGAACTGATACCTTGCCAAGCACTAGCCAAGCAAGTGAACTGATACCTTGCCAAGCACTAGCCAAGCAAGTGAACTGATACCTTGCCAAGCACTAGCCAAGCAAGTGAACTGATACCTTGCCAAGCACTAGCCAAGCAAGTGAACTGATACCTTGCCAAGCACTAGCCAAGCAAGTGAACTGATACCTTGCCAAGCACTAGCCAAGCAAGTGAACTGATACCTTGCCAAGCACTAGCCAAGCAAGTGAACTGATACCTTGCCAAGCACTAGCCAAGCAAGTGAACTGATACCTTGCCAAGCACTAGCCAAGCAAGTGAACTGATACCTTGCCAAGCACTAGCCAAGCAAGTGAACTGATACCTTGCCAAGCACTAGCCAAGCAAGTGAACTGATACCTTGCCAAGCACTAGCCAAGCAAGTGAACTGATACCTTGCCAAGCACTAGCCAAGCAAGTGAACTGATACCTTGCCAAGCACTAGCCAAGCAAGTGAACTGATACCTTGCCAAGCACTAGCCAAGCAAGTGAACTGATACCTTGCCAAGCACTAGCCAAGCAAGTGAACTGATACCTTGCCAAGCACTAGCCAAGCAAGTGAACTGATACCTTGCCAAGCACTAGCCAAGCAAGTGAACTGATACCTTGCCAAGCACTAGCCAAGCAAGTGAACTGATACCTTGCCAAGCACTAGCCAAGCAAGTGAACTGATACCTTGCCAAGCACTAGCCAAGCAAGTGAACTGATACCTTGCCAAGCACTAGCCAAGCAAGTGAACTGATACCTTGCCAAGCACTAGCCAAGCAAGTGAACTGATACCTTGCCAAGCACTAGCCAAGCAAGTGAACTGATACCTTGCCAAGCACTAGCCAAGCAAGTGAACTGATACCTTGCCAAGCACTAGCCAAGCAAGTGAACTGATACCTTGCCAAGCACTAGCCAAGCAAGTGAACTGATACCTTGCCAAGCACTAGCCAAGCAAGTGAACTGATACCTTGCCAAGCACTAGCCAAGCAAGTGAACTGATACCTTGCCAAGCACTAGCCAAGCAAGTGAACTGATACCTTGCCAAGCACTAGCCAAGCAAGTGAACTGATACCTTGCCAAGCACTAGCCAAGCAAGTGAACTGATACCTTGCCAAGCACTAGCCAAGCAAGTGAACTGATACCTTGCCAAGCACTAGCCAAGCAAGTGAACTGATACCTTGCCAAGCACTAGCCAAGCAAGTGAACTGATACCTTGCCAAGCACTAGCCAAGCAAGTGAACTGATACCTTGCCAAGCACTAGCCAAGCAAGTGAACTGATACCTTGCCAAGCACTAGCCAAGCAAGTGAACTGATACCTTGCCAAGCACTAGCCAAGCAAGTGAACTGATACCTTGCCAAGCACTAGCCAAGCAAGTGAACTGATACCTTGCCAAGCACTAGCCAAGCAAGTGAACTGATACCTTGCCAAGCACTAGCCAAGCAAGTGAACTGATACCTTGCCAAGCACTAGCCAAGCAAGTGAACTGATACCTTGCCAAGCACTAGCCAAGCAAGTGAACTGATACCTTGCCAAGCACTAGCCAAGCAAGTGAACTGATACCTTGCCAAGCACTAGCCAAGCAAGTGAACTGATACCTTGCCAAGCACTAGCCAAGCAAGTGAACTGATACCTTGCCAAGCACTAGCCAAGCAAGTGAACTGATACCTTGCCAAGCACTAGCCAAGCAAGTGAACTGATACCTTGCCAAGCACTAGCCAAGCAAGTGAACTGATACCTTGCCAAGCACTAGCCAAGCAAGTGAACTGATACCTTGCCAAGCACTAGCCAAGCAAGTGAACTGATACCTTGCCAAGCACTAGCCAAGCAAGTGAACTGATACCTTGCCAAGCACTAGCCAAGCAAGTGAACTGATACCTTGCCAAGCACTAGCCAAGCAAGTGAACTGATACCTTGCCAAGCACTAGCCAAGCAAGTGAACTGATACCTTGCCAAGCACTAGCCAAGCAAGTGAACTGATACCTTGCCAAGCACTAGCCAAGCAAGTGAACTGATACCTTGCCAAGCACTAGCCAAGCAAGTGAACTGATACCTTGCCAAGCACTAGCCAAGCAAGTGAACTGATACCTTGCCAAGCACTAGCCAAGCAAGTGAACTGATACCTTGCCAAGCACTAGCCAAGCAAGTGAACTGATACCTTGCCAAGCACTAGCCAAGCAAGTGAACTGATACCTTGCCAAGCACTAGCCAAGCAAGTGAACTGATACCTTGCCAAGCACTAGCCAAGCAAGTGAACTGATACCTTGCCAAGCACTAGCCAAGCAAGTGAACTGATACCTTGCCAAGCACTAGCCAAGCAAGTGAACTGATACCTTGCCAAGCACTAGCCAAGCAAGTGAACTGATACCTTGCCAAGCACTAGCCAAGCAAGTGAACTGATACCTTGCCAAGCACTAGCCAAGCAAGTGAACTGATACCTTGCCAAGCACTAGCCAAGCAAGTGAACTGATACCTTGCCAAGCACTAGCCAAGCAAGTGAACTGATACCTTGCCAAGCACTAGCCAAGCAAGTGAACTGATACCTTGCCAAGCACTAGCCAAGCAAGTGAACTGATACCTTGCCAAGCACTAGCCAAGCAAGTGAACTGATACCTTGCCAAGCACTAGCCAAGCAAGTGAACTGATACCTTGCCAAGCACTAGCCAAGCAAGTGAACTGATACCTTGCCAAGCACTAGCCAAGCAAGTGAACTGATACCTTGCCAAGCACTAGCCAAGCAAGTGAACTGATACCTTGCCAAGCACTAGCCAAGCAAGTGAACTGATACCTTGCCAAGCACTAGCCAAGCAAGTGAACTGATACCTTGCCAAGCACTAGCCAAGCAAGTGAACTGATACCTTGCCAAGCACTAGCCAAGCAAGTGAACTGATACCTTGCCAAGCACTAGCCAAGCAAGTGAACTGATACCTTGCCAAGCACTAGCCAAGCAAGTGAACTGATACCTTGCCAAGCACTAGCCAAGCAAGTGAACTGATACCTTGCCAAGCACTAGCCAAGCAAGTGAACTGATACCTTGCCAAGCACTAGCCAAGCAAGTGAACTGATACCTTGCCAAGCACTAGCCAAGCAAGTGAACTGATACCTTGCCAAGCACTAGCCAAGCAAGTGAACTGATACCTTGCCAAGCACTAGCCAAGCAAGTGAACTGATACCTTGCCAAGCACTAGCCAAGCAAGTGAACTGATACCTTGCCAAGCACTAGCCAAGCAAGTGAACTGATACCTTGCCAAGCACTAGCCAAGCAAGTGAACTGATACCTTGCCAAGCACTAGCCAAGCAAGTGAACTGATACCTTGCCAAGCACTAGCCAAGCAAGTGAACTGATACCTTGCCAAGCACTAGCCAAGCAAGTGAACTGATACCTTGCCAAGCACTAGCCAAGCAAGTGAACTGATACCTTGCCAAGCACTAGCCAAGCAAGTGAACTGATACCTTGCCAAGCACTAGCCAAGCAAGTGAACTGATACCTTGCCAAGCACTAGCCAAGCAAGTGAACTGATACCTTGCCAAGCACTAGCCAAGCAAGTGAACTGATACCTTGCCAAGCACTAGCCAAGCAAGTGAACTGATACCTTGCCAAGCACTAGCCAAGCAAGTGAACTGATACCTTGCCAAGCACTAGCCAAGCAAGTGAACTGATACCTTGCCAAGCACTAGCCAAGCAAGTGAACTGATACCTTGCCAAGCACTAGCCAAGCAAGTGAACTGATACCTTGCCAAGCACTAGCCAAGCAAGTGAACTGATACCTTGCCAAGCACTAGCCAAGCAAGTGAACTGATACCTTGCCAAGCACTAGCCAAGCAAGTGAACTGATACCTTGCCAAGCACTAGCCAAGCAAGTGAACTGATACCTTGCCAAGCACTAGCCAAGCAAGTGAACTGATACCTTGCCAAGCACTAGCCAAGCAAGTGAACTGATACCTTGCCAAGCACTAGCCAAGCAAGTGAACTGATACCTTGCCAAGCACTAGCCAAGCAAGTGAACTGATACCTTGCCAAGCACTAGCCAAGCAAGTGAACTGATACCTTGCCAAGCACTAGCCAAGCAAGTGAACTGATACCTTGCCAAGCACTAGCCAAGCAAGTGAACTGATACCTTGCCAAGCACTAGCCAAGCAAGTGAACTGATACCTTGCCAAGCACTAGCCAAGCAAGTGAACTGATACCTTGCCAAGCACTAGCCAAGCAAGTGAACTGATACCTTGCCAAGCACTAGCCAAGCAAGTGAACTGATACCTTGCCAAGCACTAGCCAAGCAAGTGAACTGATACCTTGCCAAGCACTAGCCAAGCAAGTGAACTGATACCTTGCCAAGCACTAGCCAAGCAAGTGAACTGATACCTTGCCAAGCACTAGCCAAGCAAGTGAACTGATACCTTGCCAAGCACTAGCCAAGCAAGTGAACTGATACCTTGCCAAGCACTAGCCAAGCAAGTGAACTGATACCTTGCCAAGCACTAGCCAAGCAAGTGAACTGATACCTTGCCAAGCACTAGCCAAGCAAGTGAACTGATACCTTGCCAAGCACTAGCCAAGCAAGTGAACTGATACCTTGCCAAGCACTAGCCAAGCAAGTGAACTGATACCTTGCCAAGCACTAGCCAAGCAAGTGAACTGATACCTTGCCAAGCACTAGCCAAGCAAGTGAACTGATACCTTGCCAAGCACTAGCCAAGCAAGTGAACTGATACCTTGCCAAGCACTAGCCAAGCAAGTGAACTGATACCTTGCCAAGCACTAGCCAAGCAAGTGAACTGATACCTTGCCAAGCACTAGCCAAGCAAGTGAACTGATACCTTGCCAAGCACTAGCCAAGCAAGTGAACTGATACCTTGCCAAGCACTAGCCAAGCAAGTGAACTGATACCTTGCCAAGCACTAGCCAAGCAAGTGAACTGATACCTTGCCAAGCACTAGCCAAGCAAGTGAACTGATACCTTGCCAAGCACTAGCCAAGCAAGTGAACTGATACCTTGCCAAGCACTAGCCAAGCAAGTGAACTGATACCTTGCCAAGCACTAGCCAAGCAAGTGAACTGATACCTTGCCAAGCACTAGCCAAGCAAGTGAACTGATACCTTGCCAAGCACTAGCCAAGCAAGTGAACTGATACCTTGCCAAGCACTAGCCAAGCAAGTGAACTGATACCTTGCCAAGCACTAGCCAAGCAAGTGAACTGATACCTTGCCAAGCACTAGCCAAGCAAGTGAACTGATACCTTGCCAAGCACTAGCCAAGCAAGTGAACTGATACCTTGCCAAGCACTAGCCAAGCAAGTGAACTGATACCTTGCCAAGCACTAGCCAAGCAAGTGAACTGATACCTTGCCAAGCACTAGCCAAGCAAGTGAACTGATACCTTGCCAAGCACTAGCCAAGCAAGTGAACTGATACCTTGCCAAGCACTAGCCAAGCAAGTGAACTGATACCTTGCCAAGCACTAGCCAAGCAAGTGAACTGATACCTTGCCAAGCACTAGCCAAGCAAGTGAACTGATACCTTGCCAAGCACTAGCCAAGCAAGTGAACTGATACCTTGCCAAGCACTAGCCAAGCAAGTGAACTGATACCTTGCCAAGCACTAGCCAAGCAAGTGAACTGATACCTTGCCAAGCACTAGCCAAGCAAGTGAACTGATACCTTGCCAAGCACTAGCCAAGCAAGTGAACTGATACCTTGCCAAGCACTAGCCAAGCAAGTGAACTGATACCTTGCCAAGCACTAGCCAAGCAAGTGAACTGATACCTTGCCAAGCACTAGCCAAGCAAGTGAACTGATACCTTGCCAAGCACTAGCCAAGCAAGTGAACTGATACCTTGCCAAGCACTAGCCAAGCAAGTGAACTGATACCTTGCCAAGCACTAGCCAAGCAAGTGAACTGATACCTTGCCAAGCACTAGCCAAGCAAGTGAACTGATACCTTGCCAAGCACTAGCCAAGCAAGTGAACTGATACCTTGCCAAGCACTAGCCAAGCAAGTGAACTGATACCTTGCCAAGCACTAGCCAAGCAAGTGAACTGATACCTTGCCAAGCACTAGCCAAGCAAGTGAACTGATACCTTGCCAAGCACTAGCCAAGCAAGTGAACTGATACCTTGCCAAGCACTAGCCAAGCAAGTGAACTGATACCTTGCCAAGCACTAGCCAAGCAAGTGAACTGATACCTTGCCAAGCACTAGCCAAGCAAGTGAACTGATACCTTGCCAAGCACTAGCCAAGCAAGTGAACTGATACCTTGCCAAGCACTAGCCAAGCAAGTGAACTGATACCTTGCCAAGCACTAGCCAAGCAAGTGAACTGATACCTTGCCAAGCACTAGCCAAGCAAGTGAACTGATACCTTGCCAAGCACTAGCCAAGCAAGTGAACTGATACCTTGCCAAGCACTAGCCAAGCAAGTGAACTGATACCTTGCCAAGCACTAGCCAAGCAAGTGAACTGATACCTTGCCAAGCACTAGCCAAGCAAGTGAACTGATACCTTGCCAAGCACTAGCCAAGCAAGTGAACTGATACCTTGCCAAGCACTAGCCAAGCAAGTGAACTGATACCTTGCCAAGCACTAGCCAAGCAAGTGAACTGATACCTTGCCAAGCACTAGCCAAGCAAGTGAACTGATACCTTGCCAAGCACTAGCCAAGCAAGTGAACTGATACCTTGCCAAGCACTAGCCAAGCAAGTGAACTGATACCTTGCCAAGCACTAGCCAAGCAAGTGAACTGATACCTTGCCAAGCACTAGCCAAGCAAGTGAACTGATACCTTGCCAAGCACTAGCCAAGCAAGTGAACTGATACCTTGCCAAGCACTAGCCAAGCAAGTGAACTGATACCTTGCCAAGCACTAGCCAAGCAAGTGAACTGATACCTTGCCAAGCACTAGCCAAGCAAGTGAACTGATACCTTGCCAAGCACTAGCCAAGCAAGTGAACTGATACCTTGCCAAGCACTAGCCAAGCAAGTGAACTGATACCTTGCCAAGCACTAGCCAAGCAAGTGAACTGATACCTTGCCAAGCACTAGCCAAGCAAGTGAACTGATACCTTGCCAAGCACTAGCCAAGCAAGTGAACTGATACCTTGCCAAGCACTAGCCAAGCAAGTGAACTGATACCTTGCCAAGCACTAGCCAAGCAAGTGAACTGATACCTTGCCAAGCACTAGCCAAGCAAGTGAACTGATACCTTGCCAAGCACTAGCCAAGCAAGTGAACTGATACCTTGCCAAGCACTAGCCAAGCAAGTGAACTGATACCTTGCCAAGCACTAGCCAAGCAAGTGAACTGATACCTTGCCAAGCACTAGCCAAGCAAGTGAACTGATACCTTGCCAAGCACTAGCCAAGCAAGTGAACTGATACCTTGCCAAGCACTAGCCAAGCAAGTGAACTGATACCTTGCCAAGCACTAGCCAAGCAAGTGAACTGATACCTTGCCAAGCACTAGCCAAGCAAGTGAACTGATACCTTGCCAAGCACTAGCCAAGCAAGTGAACTGATACCTTGCCAAGCACTAGCCAAGCAAGTGAACTGATACCTTGCCAAGCACTAGCCAAGCAAGTGAACTGATACCTTGCCAAGCACTAGCCAAGCAAGTGAACTGATACCTTGCCAAGCACTAGCCAAGCAAGTGAACTGATACCTTGCCAAGCACTAGCCAAGCAAGTGAACTGATACCTTGCCAAGCACTAGCCAAGCAAGTGAACTGATACCTTGCCAAGCACTAGCCAAGCAAGTGAACTGATACCTTGCCAAGCACTAGCCAAGCAAGTGAACTGATACCTTGCCAAGCACTAGCCAAGCAAGTGAACTGATACCTTGCCAAGCACTAGCCAAGCAAGTGAACTGATACCTTGCCAAGCACTAGCCAAGCAAGTGAACTGATACCTTGCCAAGCACTAGCCAAGCAAGTGAACTGATACCTTGCCAAGCACTAGCCAAGCAAGTGAACTGATACCTTGCCAAGCACTAGCCAAGCAAGTGAACTGATACCTTGCCAAGCACTAGCCAAGCAAGTGAACTGATACCTTGCCAAGCACTAGCCAAGCAAGTGAACTGATACCTTGCCAAGCACTAGCCAAGCAAGTGAACTGATACCTTGCCAAGCACTAGCCAAGCAAGTGAACTGATACCTTGCCAAGCACTAGCCAAGCAAGTGAACTGATACCTTGCCAAGCACTAGCCAAGCAAGTGAACTGATACCTTGCCAAGCACTAGCCAAGCAAGTGAACTGATACCTTGCCAAGCACTAGCCAAGCAAGTGAACTGATACCTTGCCAAGCACTAGCCAAGCAAGTGAACTGATACCTTGCCAAGCACTAGCCAAGCAAGTGAACTGATACCTTGCCAAGCACTAGCCAAGCAAGTGAACTGATACCTTGCCAAGCACTAGCCAAGCAAGTGAACTGATACCTTGCCAAGCACTAGCCAAGCAAGTGAACTGATACCTTGCCAAGCACTAGCCAAGCAAGTGAACTGATACCTTGCCAAGCACTAGCCAAGCAAGTGAACTGATACCTTGCCAAGCACTAGCCAAGCAAGTGAACTGATACCTTGCCAAGCACTAGCCAAGCAAGTGAACTGATACCTTGCCAAGCACTAGCCAAGCAAGTGAACTGATACCTTGCCAAGCACTAGCCAAGCAAGTGAACTGATACCTTGCCAAGCACTAGCCAAGCAAGTGAACTGATACCTTGCCAAGCACTAGCCAAGCAAGTGAACTGATACCTTGCCAAGCACTAGCCAAGCAAGTGAACTGATACCTTGCCAAGCACTAGCCAAGCAAGTGAACTGATACCTTGCCAAGCACTAGCCAAGCAAGTGAACTGATACCTTGCCAAGCACTAGCCAAGCAAGTGAACTGATACCTTGCCAAGCACTAGCCAAGCAAGTGAACTGATACCTTGCCAAGCACTAGCCAAGCAAGTGAACTGATACCTTGCCAAGCACTAGCCAAGCAAGTGAACTGATACCTTGCCAAGCACTAGCCAAGCAAGTGAACTGATACCTTGCCAAGCACTAGCCAAGCAAGTGAACTGATACCTTGCCAAGCACTAGCCAAGCAAGTGAACTGATACCTTGCCAAGCACTAGCCAAGCAAGTGAACTGATACCTTGCCAAGCACTAGCCAAGCAAGTGAACTGATACCTTGCCAAGCACTAGCCAAGCAAGTGAACTGATACCTTGCCAAGCACTAGCCAAGCAAGTGAACTGATACCTTGCCAAGCACTAGCCAAGCAAGTGAACTGATACCTTGCCAAGCACTAGCCAAGCAAGTGAACTGATACCTTGCCAAGCACTAGCCAAGCAAGTGAACTGATACCTTGCCAAGCACTAGCCAAGCAAGTGAACTGATACCTTGCCAAGCACTAGCCAAGCAAGTGAACTGATACCTTGCCAAGCACTAGCCAAGCAAGTGAACTGATACCTTGCCAAGCACTAGCCAAGCAAGTGAACTGATACCTTGCCAAGCACTAGCCAAGCAAGTGAACTGATACCTTGCCAAGCACTAGCCAAGCAAGTGAACTGATACCTTGCCAAGCACTAGCCAAGCAAGTGAACTGATACCTTGCCAAGCACTAGCCAAGCAAGTGAACTGATACCTTGCCAAGCACTAGCCAAGCAAGTGAACTGATACCTTGCCAAGCACTAGCCAAGCAAGTGAACTGATACCTTGCCAAGCACTAGCCAAGCAAGTGAACTGATACCTTGCCAAGCACTAGCCAAGCAAGTGAACTGATACCTTGCCAAGCACTAGCCAAGCAAGTGAACTGATACCTTGCCAAGCACTAGCCAAGCAAGTGAACTGATACCTTGCCAAGCACTAGCCAAGCAAGTGAACTGATACCTTGCCAAGCACTAGCCAAGCAAGTGAACTGATACCTTGCCAAGCACTAGCCAAGCAAGTGAACTGATACCTTGCCAAGCACTAGCCAAGCAAGTGAACTGATACCTTGCCAAGCACTAGCCAAGCAAGTGAACTGATACCTTGCCAAGCACTAGCCAAGCAAGTGAACTGATACCTTGCCAAGCACTAGCCAAGCAAGTGAACTGATACCTTGCCAAGCACTAGCCAAGCAAGTGAACTGATACCTTGCCAAGCACTAGCCAAGCAAGTGAACTGATACCTTGCCAAGCACTAGCCAAGCAAGTGAACTGATACCTTGCCAAGCACTAGCCAAGCAAGTGAACTGATACCTTGCCAAGCACTAGCCAAGCAAGTGAACTGATACCTTGCCAAGCACTAGCCAAGCAAGTGAACTGATACCTTGCCAAGCACTAGCCAAGCAAGTGAACTGATACCTTGCCAAGCACTAGCCAAGCAAGTGAACTGATACCTTGCCAAGCACTAGCCAAGCAAGTGAACTGATACCTTGCCAAGCACTAGCCAAGCAAGTGAACTGATACCTTGCCAAGCACTAGCCAAGCAAGTGAACTGATACCTTGCCAAGCACTAGCCAAGCAAGTGAACTGATACCTTGCCAAGCACTAGCCAAGCAAGTGAACTGATACCTTGCCAAGCACTAGCCAAGCAAGTGAACTGATACCTTGCCAAGCACTAGCCAAGCAAGTGAACTGATACCTTGCCAAGCACTAGCCAAGCAAGTGAACTGATACCTTGCCAAGCACTAGCCAAGCAAGTGAACTGATACCTTGCCAAGCACTAGCCAAGCAAGTGAACTGATACCTTGCCAAGCACTAGCCAAGCAAGTGAACTGATACCTTGCCAAGCACTAGCCAAGCAAGTGAACTGATACCTTGCCAAGCACTAGCCAAGCAAGTGAACTGATACCTTGCCAAGCACTAGCCAAGCAAGTGAACTGATACCTTGCCAAGCACTAGCCAAGCAAGTGAACTGATACCTTGCCAAGCACTAGCCAAGCAAGTGAACTGATACCTTGCCAAGCACTAGCCAAGCAAGTGAACTGATACCTTGCCAAGCACTAGCCAAGCAAGTGAACTGATACCTTGCCAAGCACTAGCCAAGCAAGTGAACTGATACCTTGCCAAGCACTAGCCAAGCAAGTGAACTGATACCTTGCCAAGCACTAGCCAAGCAAGTGAACTGATACCTTGCCAAGCACTAGCCAAGCAAGTGAACTGATACCTTGCCAAGCACTAGCCAAGCAAGTGAACTGATACCTTGCCAAGCACTAGCCAAGCAAGTGAACTGATACCTTGCCAAGCACTAGCCAAGCAAGTGAACTGATACCTTGCCAAGCACTAGCCAAGCAAGTGAACTGATACCTTGCCAAGCACTAGCCAAGCAAGTGAACTGATACCTTGCCAAGCACTAGCCAAGCAAGTGAACTGATACCTTGCCAAGCACTAGCCAAGCAAGTGAACTGATACCTTGCCAAGCACTAGCCAAGCAAGTGAACTGATACCTTGCCAAGCACTAGCCAAGCAAGTGAACTGATACCTTGCCAAGCACTAGCCAAGCAAGTGAACTGATACCTTGCCAAGCACTAGCCAAGCAAGTGAACTGATACCTTGCCAAGCACTAGCCAAGCAAGTGAACTGATACCTTGCCAAGCACTAGCCAAGCAAGTGAACTGATACCTTGCCAAGCACTAGCCAAGCAAGTGAACTGATACCTTGCCAAGCACTAGCCAAGCAAGTGAACTGATACCTTGCCAAGCACTAGCCAAGCAAGTGAACTGATACCTTGCCAAGCACTAGCCAAGCAAGTGAACTGATACCTTGCCAAGCACTAGCCAAGCAAGTGAACTGATACCTTGCCAAGCACTAGCCAAGCAAGTGAACTGATACCTTGCCAAGCACTAGCCAAGCAAGTGAACTGATACCTTGCCAAGCACTAGCCAAGCAAGTGAACTGATACCTTGCCAAGCACTAGCCAAGCAAGTGAACTGATACCTTGCCAAGCACTAGCCAAGCAAGTGAACTGATACCTTGCCAAGCACTAGCCAAGCAAGTGAACTGATACCTTGCCAAGCACTAGCCAAGCAAGTGAACTGATACCTTGCCAAGCACTAGCCAAGCAAGTGAACTGATACCTTGCCAAGCACTAGCCAAGCAAGTGAACTGATACCTTGCCAAGCACTAGCCAAGCAAGTGAACTGATACCTTGCCAAGCACTAGCCAAGCAAGTGAACTGATACCTTGCCAAGCACTAGCCAAGCAAGTGAACTGATACCTTGCCAAGCACTAGCCAAGCAAGTGAACTGATACCTTGCCAAGCACTAGCCAAGCAAGTGAACTGATACCTTGCCAAGCACTAGCCAAGCAAGTGAACTGATACCTTGCCAAGCACTAGCCAAGCAAGTGAACTGATACCTTGCCAAGCACTAGCCAAGCAAGTGAACTGATACCTTGCCAAGCACTAGCCAAGCAAGTGAACTGATACCTTGCCAAGCACTAGCCAAGCAAGTGAACTGATACCTTGCCAAGCACTAGCCAAGCAAGTGAACTGATACCTTGCCAAGCACTAGCCAAGCAAGTGAACTGATACCTTGCCAAGCACTAGCCAAGCAAGTGAACTGATACCTTGCCAAGCACTAGCCAAGCAAGTGAACTGATACCTTGCCAAGCACTAGCCAAGCAAGTGAACTGATACCTTGCCAAGCACTAGCCAAGCAAGTGAACTGATACCTTGCCAAGCACTAGCCAAGCAAGTGAACTGATACCTTGCCAAGCACTAGCCAAGCAAGTGAACTGATACCTTGCCAAGCACTAGCCAAGCAAGTGAACTGATACCTTGCCAAGCACTAGCCAAGCAAGTGAACTGATACCTTGCCAAGCACTAGCCAAGCAAGTGAACTGATACCTTGCCAAGCACTAGCCAAGCAAGTGAACTGATACCTTGCCAAGCACTAGCCAAGCAAGTGAACTGATACCTTGCCAAGCACTAGCCAAGCAAGTGAACTGATACCTTGCCAAGCACTAGCCAAGCAAGTGAACTGATACCTTGCCAAGCACTAGCCAAGCAAGTGAACTGATACCTTGCCAAGCACTAGCCAAGCAAGTGAACTGATACCTTGCCAAGCACTAGCCAAGCAAGTGAACTGATACCTTGCCAAGCACTAGCCAAGCAAGTGAACTGATACCTTGCCAAGCACTAGCCAAGCAAGTGAACTGATACCTTGCCAAGCACTAGCCAAGCAAGTGAACTGATACCTTGCCAAGCACTAGCCAAGCAAGTGAACTGATACCTTGCCAAGCACTAGCCAAGCAAGTGAACTGATACCTTGCCAAGCACTAGCCAAGCAAGTGAACTGATACCTTGCCAAGCACTAGCCAAGCAAGTGAACTGATACCTTGCCAAGCACTAGCCAAGCAAGTGAACTGATACCTTGCCAAGCACTAGCCAAGCAAGTGAACTGATACCTTGCCAAGCACTAGCCAAGCAAGTGAACTGATACCTTGCCAAGCACTAGCCAAGCAAGTGAACTGATACCTTGCCAAGCACTAGCCAAGCAAGTGAACTGATACCTTGCCAAGCACTAGCCAAGCAAGTGAACTGATACCTTGCCAAGCACTAGCCAAGCAAGTGAACTGATACCTTGCCAAGCACTAGCCAAGCAAGTGAACTGATACCTTGCCAAGCACTAGCCAAGCAAGTGAACTGATACCTTGCCAAGCACTAGCCAAGCAAGTGAACTGATACCTTGCCAAGCACTAGCCAAGCAAGTGAACTGATACCTTGCCAAGCACTAGCCAAGCAAGTGAACTGATACCTTGCCAAGCACTAGCCAAGCAAGTGAACTGATACCTTGCCAAGCACTAGCCAAGCAAGTGAACTGATACCTTGCCAAGCACTAGCCAAGCAAGTGAACTGATACCTTGCCAAGCACTAGCCAAGCAAGTGAACTGATACCTTGCCAAGCACTAGCCAAGCAAGTGAACTGATACCTTGCCAAGCACTAGCCAAGCAAGTGAACTGATACCTTGCCAAGCACTAGCCAAGCAAGTGAACTGATACCTTGCCAAGCACTAGCCAAGCAAGTGAACTGATACCTTGCCAAGCACTAGCCAAGCAAGTGAACTGATACCTTGCCAAGCACTAGCCAAGCAAGTGAACTGATACCTTGCCAAGCACTAGCCAAGCAAGTGAACTGATACCTTGCCAAGCACTAGCCAAGCAAGTGAACTGATACCTTGCCAAGCACTAGCCAAGCAAGTGAACTGATACCTTGCCAAGCACTAGCCAAGCAAGTGAACTGATACCTTGCCAAGCACTAGCCAAGCAAGTGAACTGATACCTTGCCAAGCACTAGCCAAGCAAGTGAACTGATACCTTGCCAAGCACTAGCCAAGCAAGTGAACTGATACCTTGCCAAGCACTAGCCAAGCAAGTGAACTGATACCTTGCCAAGCACTAGCCAAGCAAGTGAACTGATACCTTGCCAAGCACTAGCCAAGCAAGTGAACTGATACCTTGCCAAGCACTAGCCAAGCAAGTGAACTGATACCTTGCCAAGCACTAGCCAAGCAAGTGAACTGATACCTTGCCAAGCACTAGCCAAGCAAGTGAACTGATACCTTGCCAAGCACTAGCCAAGCAAGTGAACTGATACCTTGCCAAGCACTAGCCAAGCAAGTGAACTGATACCTTGCCAAGCACTAGCCAAGCAAGTGAACTGATACCTTGCCAAGCACTAGCCAAGCAAGTGAACTGATACCTTGCCAAGCACTAGCCAAGCAAGTGAACTGATACCTTGCCAAGCACTAGCCAAGCAAGTGAACTGATACCTTGCCAAGCACTAGCCAAGCAAGTGAACTGATACCTTGCCAAGCACTAGCCAAGCAAGTGAACTGATACCTTGCCAAGCACTAGCCAAGCAAGTGAACTGATACCTTGCCAAGCACTAGCCAAGCAAGTGAACTGATACCTTGCCAAGCACTAGCCAAGCAAGTGAACTGATACCTTGCCAAGCACTAGCCAAGCAAGTGAACTGATACCTTGCCAAGCACTAGCCAAGCAAGTGAACTGATACCTTGCCAAGCACTAGCCAAGCAAGTGAACTGATACCTTGCCAAGCACTAGCCAAGCAAGTGAACTGATACCTTGCCAAGCACTAGCCAAGCAAGTGAACTGATACCTTGCCAAGCACTAGCCAAGCAAGTGAACTGATACCTTGCCAAGCACTAGCCAAGCAAGTGAACTGATACCTTGCCAAGCACTAGCCAAGCAAGTGAACTGATACCTTGCCAAGCACTAGCCAAGCAAGTGAACTGATACCTTGCCAAGCACTAGCCAAGCAAGTGAACTGATACCTTGCCAAGCACTAGCCAAGCAAGTGAACTGATACCTTGCCAAGCACTAGCCAAGCAAGTGAACTGATACCTTGCCAAGCACTAGCCAAGCAAGTGAACTGATACCTTGCCAAGCACTAGCCAAGCAAGTGAACTGATACCTTGCCAAGCACTAGCCAAGCAAGTGAACTGATACCTTGCCAAGCACTAGCCAAGCAAGTGAACTGATACCTTGCCAAGCACTAGCCAAGCAAGTGAACTGATACCTTGCCAAGCACTAGCCAAGCAAGTGAACTGATACCTTGCCAAGCACTAGCCAAGCAAGTGAACTGATACCTTGCCAAGCACTAGCCAAGCAAGTGAACTGATACCTTGCCAAGCACTAGCCAAGCAAGTGAACTGATACCTTGCCAAGCACTAGCCAAGCAAGTGAACTGATACCTTGCCAAGCACTAGCCAAGCAAGTGAACTGATACCTTGCCAAGCACTAGCCAAGCAAGTGAACTGATACCTTGCCAAGCACTAGCCAAGCAAGTGAACTGATACCTTGCCAAGCACTAGCCAAGCAAGTGAACTGATACCTTGCCAAGCACTAGCCAAGCAAGTGAACTGATACCTTGCCAAGCACTAGCCAAGCAAGTGAACTGATACCTTGCCAAGCACTAGCCAAGCAAGTGAACTGATACCTTGCCAAGCACTAGCCAAGCAAGTGAACTGATACCTTGCCAAGCACTAGCCAAGCAAGTGAACTGATACCTTGCCAAGCACTAGCCAAGCAAGTGAACTGATACCTTGCCAAGCACTAGCCAAGCAAGTGAACTGATACCTTGCCAAGCACTAGCCAAGCAAGTGAACTGATACCTTGCAAGCACTAGCCAAGCAAGTGAACTGATACCTTGCCAAGCACTAGCCAAGCAAGTGAACTGATACCTTGCCAAGCACTAGCCAAGCAAGTGAACTGATACCTTGCCAAGCACTAGCCAAGCAAGTGAACTGATACCTTGCCAAGCACTAGCCAAGCAAGTGAACTGATACCTTGCCAAGCACTAGCCAAGCAAGTGAACTGATACCTTGCCAAGCACTAGCCAAGCAAGTGAACTGATACCTTGCCAAGCACTAGCCAAGCAAGTGAACTGATACCTTGCCAAGCACTAGCCAAGCAAGTGAACTGATACCTTGCCAAGCACTAGCCAAGCAAGTGAACTGATACCTTGCCAAGCACTAGCCAAGCAAGTGAACTGATACCTTGCCAAGCACTAGCCAAGCAAGTGAACTGATACCTTGCCAAGCACTAGCCAAGCAAGTGAACTGATACCTTGCCAAGCACTAGCCAAGCAAGTGAACTGATACCTTGCCAAGCACTAGCCAAGCAAGTGAACTGATACCTTGCCAAGCACTAGCCAAGCAAGTGAACTGATACCTTGCCAAGCACTAGCCAAGCAAGTGAACTGATACCTTGCCAAGCACTAGCCAAGCAAGTGAACTGATACCTTGCCAAGCACTAGCCAAGCAAGTGAACTGATACCTTGCCAAGCACTAGCCAAGCAAGTGAACTGATACCTTGCCAAGCACTAGCCAAGCAAGTGAACTGATACCTTGCCAAGCCACTAGCCAAGCAAGTGAACTGATACCTTGCCAAGCACTAGCCAAGCAAGTGAACTGATACCTTTGCCAAGCACTAGCCAAGCAAGTGAACTGATACCTTGCCAAGCACTAGCCAAGCAAGTGAACTGATACCTTGCCAAGCACTAGCCAAGCAAGTGAACTGATACCTTGCCAAGCACTAGCCAAGCAAGTGAACTGATACCTTGCCAAGCACTAGCCAAGCAAGTGAACTGCCATACCTTGCCAAGCACTAGCCAAGCAAGTGAACTGATACCTTGCCAAGCACTAGCCAAGCAAGTGAACTGATACCCTTGCCAAGCACTAGCCAAGCAAGTGAACTGATACCTTGCCAAGCACTAGCCAAGCAAGTGAACTGATACCTTGCCAAGCACTAGCCAAGCAAGTGAACTGATACCTTGCCAAGCACTAGCCAAGCAAGTGAACTGATACCTTGCCAAGCACTAGCCAAGCAAGTGAACTGATACCTTGCCAAGCACTAGCCAAGCAAGTGAACTGATACCTTGCCAAGCACTAGCCAAGCAAGTGAACTGATACCTTGCCAAGCACTAGCCAAGCAAGTGAACTGATACCTTGCCAAGCACTAGCCAAGCAAGTGAACTGATACCTTGCCAAGCACTAGCCAAGCAAGTGAACTGATACCTTGCCAAGCACTAGCCAAGCAAGTGAACTGATACCTTGCCAAGCACTAGCCAAGCAAGTGAACTGATACCTTGCCAAGCACTAGCCAAGCAAGTGAACTGATACCTTGCCAAGCACTAGCCAAGCAAGTGAACTGATACCTTGCCAAGCACTAGCCAAGCAAGTGAACTGATACCTTGCCAAGCACTAGCCAAGCAAGTGAAACTGATACCTTGCCAAGCACTAGCCAAGCAAGTGAACTGATACCTTGCCAAGCACTAGCCAAGCAAGTGAACTGATACCTTGCCAAGCACTAGCCAAGCAAGTGAACTGATACCTTGCCAAGCACTAGCCAAGCAAGTGAACTGATACCTTGCCAAGCACTAGCCAAGCAAGTGAACTGATACCTTGCCAAGCACTAGCCAAGCAAGTGAACTGATACCTTGCCAAGCACTAGCCAAGCAAGTGAAACTGATACCTTGCAAGCACTAGCCAAGCAAGTGAACTGATACCTTGCCAAGCACTAGCCAAGCAAGTGAACTGATACCTTGCCAAGCACTAGCCAAGCAAGTGAACTGATACCTTGCCAAGCACTAGCCAAGCAAAGTGAACTGATACCTTGCCAAGCACTAGCCAAGCAAGTGAACTGATACCTTGCCAAGCACTAGCCAAGCAAGTGAACTGATACCTTGCCAAGCACTAGCCAAGCAAGTGAACTGATACCTTGCCCAAGCACTAGCCAAGCAAGTGAACTGATACCTTGCCAAGCACTAGCCAAGCAGTGAACTGATACCTTGCCAAGCACTAGCCAAGCAAGTGAACTGATACCTTGCCAAGCACTAGCCAAGCAAGTGAACTGATACCTTGCCAAGCACTAGCCAAGCAAAGTGAACTGATACCTTGCCAAGCACTAGCCAAGCAAGTGAACTGATACCTTGCCAAGCACTAGCCAAGCAAGTGAACTGATACCTGCCAAGCACTAGCCAAGCAAGTGAACTGATACCTTGCCAAGCACTAGCCAAGCAAGTGAACTGATACCTTGCCAAGCACTAGCCAAGCAAGTGAACTGATACCTTGCCAAGCACTAGCCAAGCAAGTGAACTGATACCTTGCCAAGCACTAGCCAAGCAAGTGAACTGATACCTTGCCAAGCACTAGCCAAGCAAGTGAACTGATACCTTGCCAAGCACTAGCCAAGCAAGTGAACTGATACCTTGCCAAGCACTAGCCAAGCAAGTGAACTGATACCTTGCCAAGCACTAGCCAAGCAAGTGAACTGATACCTTGCCAAGCACTAGCCAAGCAAGTGAACTGATACCTTGCCAAGCACTAGCCAAGCAAGTGAACTGATACCTTGCCAAGCACTAGCCAAGCAAGTGAACTGGATACCTTGCCAAGCACTAGCCCCAAGCAAGTGAACTGATACCTTGCCAAGCACTAGCCAAGCAAGTGAACTGATACCTTGCCAAGCACTAGCCAAGGCAAGTGAACTGATACCTTGCCAAGCACTAGCCAAGCAAGTGAACTGATACCTTGCCAAGCACTAGCCAAGCAAGTGAACTGATACCTTGCCAAGCACTAGCCAAGCAAGTGAACTGATACCTTGCCAAGCACTAGCCAAGCAAGTGAACTGATACCTTGCCAAGCACTAGCCAAGCAAGTGAACTGATACCTTGCCAAGCACTAGCCAGCAATTGTGAACTGATACCTTGCCAAGCACTAGCCAAGCAAGTGAACTGATACCTTGCCAAGCACTAGCCAAGCAAGTGAACTGATACCTTGCCAAGCACTAGCCAAGCAAGTGAACTGATACCTTGCCAAGCACTAGCCAAAGCAAGTGAACTGATACCTTGCCAAGCACTAGCCAAGCAAGTTATTGAACTGATACCTTGCCAAAGGCACTAGCCAAGCAAGTGAACTGATACCTTGCCAAGCACTAGCCAAGCAAGTGAAACTGATACGCTTGCCAAGCACTAGCCAAGGCAAGTTGAACTGATACCTTGGCCAACAACTAAGCAAGCTAAACTGCCAAGCAAGCAAGCAAGTTGAACTGATACCTTGCCATAGCACTAGCCAAGCAAAGTGAACTGATACCTTGCCAAGCACTAGCAAGCAAGTGAATGCATACCTTGATCCAGCATCTAGCCAAGCAAGTGAACTGATACCCTTGCCAAGCACTTGTGTTTTGCCCCGTAGCCAAGCAAGCAAGCATGAACTGATACCTTGCCAAGGCACTAGCAAGCAAGTGAACTGATACCTTGCCAAGCACTAGCCAAGCAAGTGAACTGATACCTTGCCAAGCACTAGCCAAAGCAGTGAACTGATACCTGCCATTAGCACTAGCAAATCTTACCTGAGGCAAGTGAACTGCAAGCTGACTAGCCCAAGCAAGTGAAACTGATACCTTGCCAAGCACTAGCCAAAGCAAGTGAACTGATACCTTGCCAAGCACTAGCAAGCAAGTGAACTGGCCAAGCACTCTTAGCATCACGCAGTGCAGTTTCGAACTGATACCTTGCCAAGCAAGTGAACTGATACCAAGCAAGTGAGAAGAGCCAAGCAAAGTGAACTGATACTTGCCAAGCACTGAGCACTACCTTGCCAAGCACTAGCCAAGCAAAGTACCTGGCCATAGAAATGACAACCCTTGCCAAGCTTGCTTGCACAAGCACTTAGCAAAGCAAAGTGAACTCGATTACCTTGCACTAGCCAAGCAGTGAACTGATACCTTGCCAAAGACACTGACTAAGCCTTGCAAGTGAACTTGAGAAGCACTAGCCTTGATACATAGCCAAGGGAAGTGCCGCTTGGCAAGCAGTGAACTGCATACGCTTGCCTGCCAAGCACTAGCCGAGCCATGCAAGTGAACTGCATACCTTTGCCAAGCACTAGCCAAGCAAGTGCAAACTGATAACCTTGCCAAGCACTAGCCAAGCAACGTGAACTGATACCTTGCCAAGCACTAGCCAAGCAAGTGAAACTGATACCTTGCCAAGACAGCACTAGCCAAGCAAAGTGAACTGATACCTTGCCAAGCACTAGCAAGCCAACGTGAACTGATACCTTGCCAAGCACTAGACAAGCAAGTGAACTAGCCAACCTTGCAAGGCACTAGCCAAGGCAAGTGAACTGAACCTTGCCACCTTGCCAACACTAAGCAAGCAAGTGAACTGATACGTTTTCCAAGCACTAGCCAAAAGCAACGTGGAACTGATACCTTGCCAAGCACTAGCCAAGCAAGTGAACTGAACTGATACCTTGCCAAGCCAAGCACTAGCCAAGCAAAGTGAACTGATACCTTGCCAAGCACTAGCCAAGCAAGTGAACTGATACCTTGCCAAGCACTTAAGCAAGGCAAGTGAACTGAACTGATACATTGCCAAGCACTAAGCCAAGCAATGTGAACTGATACCTATGCCAAGCACTAGCCCAAGCAAGGTGAACTGAACCTTGCCAAAAAGATTTGCCAAGCACTAGCCAAGCAAGTGAACTGATACCTTGCCAAGCACTAGCCAAAGCAAGTGAAACTTGATACCTTGCCAAGCACTAGAGAACCAAGCAAGTGAACTGATACCTTGCCAAGCACTTAGCAAGCAAGTTGAACTGATACCGTTGCCAAGCACTAGCCAGCAAGTGAACTGATTAACCTTGCCAAGCACTAGCCAAGCAAGGAACTTATACCTTTGCCAAGCACTAGCCAAAGCAAGTTGAACTGATACCTTGGCCAAGCACTACCAAGGAAGTGAACTGATACCTTGCCCAAAGCAGCAAGTGAACTTACCTGCCAGTCCAGCAAGTTGAACTGATACTCTTCCCACAGCACTAGTCCAAGGCAAAGTGAAACTGATAACCAGCACTAGCCAAGCAAGTGAACTGATACCTTCATAGCAAGCAAGTGCCAAGCACTGCCAAGCAAAGTGAAAACTGTTTACCTTGCTAAGCATTAGCCATAGCAACCGGTGAACTGGATACCTGCCAAGCACTAGCCAAGCAATGAACTGATACCTTGAAGCCACTACCAAAGCAAGTGATACCTTAGCCTAGCCAAGCAAGTGAAACTGGATTATTTCAAACCTTGCCAACTAGCCTAAGCAAAAGGAACTTATACCTTGCCAAGGCACTAGCCCAGCAAGTTGAACTGATACCTGTTGCCACCTTGCCAGCACTAGCCAAGCAAGCGTTGAACTGATACCTTCCAAGCACTAGCCAAAGCAAGTGAAACCCTTGCCAAGCAACTAGCCAAGCAAGTGAACTGATACCCTTGCCAAGGCACTAGCCAAGCAAAGTGAGCCAGCAGCCAAGTAACTGAATACCTTGCCAAGCAGCCAAGCAAGTGAACATGATACCTTGCAAGCACTAGCCAAGCAACAGTGAACTATAACCTGCCAATCACTAGCCAAGCTGATACCTTTCACAGCACTAGCCAAGCAGTGAAACTGACCTGCCCCAAGCCACTAGCCAAGCAATGTGGAAACTAGATACCTTGCCAAGCACTAGCCAAAGCAAGTGAAACAAGTAGCCAAGCAATGAACTTGATACTTAGCAACAACTAGCCAACAACTTGAACTAACTAAGGCACTAAGCAAGTGAAACTCATAACCTTTCCAAGCACTAGCCAAGCAATGTGAACTGATACCTTGCCAAAGCACATAGCAAGCACTAGCCAAGCAAGCACAAGCAAGTGAAACTGATACCTGCCAATAGCACTAGCCAAGCAAGTGAACTGAGTACCTTGCCAAGCACTAGCCAAGCAAGTGAACATACCTTGCCCAAGCACTAGCCAAAGCAAGTGAAACTGATACCTTGCAAGCATAGCCAAGCAAAGTTGAACTGTAACCACCAAGCAAGTGAACTGATGCAAGCACTAGCCAAGCAAGTGAACTGATACTTGCCAAGCACTAGCCAAGCAAATGAAAACTGATACCTTTCGCCAAGACTAGCCAAGCAACTGATACCTGCAAAGCACTAGCCAAGCAAGTGAACTGATTCCTTGCCAAGCACTAGCAAAGCAAGTGAACTTGCATACTTTGCCACACACTAGCCAATGCAAGTGAACTGATACCTTCCAGCACTAGCCAAGCAAGTGACTGATTTACCTTGCCAAGCACTAGCCAAGCCAAGGAAACTGCATACCTTGCCAAAGCACTAGCCAAGCAGTGAAACTGATTTACCTTGCCAGCACTAGCCAAGCAAGTTGAACTGATACCTTGCCAAGCACTAGCCAAGCAGTGAACTGATACCTGATATACCTTGCAAGCACTAGCCAAGCAAGTGAAACTGACACAGCACTAGCCACCTTGCAAGCACTAAGCCAAGCCAAGTAACTGAACTGATACGCTTGCCAAGCACTAGCCAAAGAACTGATAACAAGTATTGATACCTTGAACTGATACCTTTGCCAAGGCACTAGCCAAAGCAATGTGAACTGATACCGCCAAGCTACTAGCCAAGCAAGTGAACTGATACCTTTGCCAAGCACTAGCCAAGCAAGGAACTGATACCTTGCAAAGCACTAGCCAAGCAACGTGAACTGATACCCTTGCCAAGCACTAGCCGAAGCAAGTGAACTGATCACCTTGCCAAGCACTAGCCAAAGCAAGTGAACTGATACCTTTGCCAAGCACTAGCAAGCAAAGTGAACTTGATTACCTTGCCACAGCAACTAGCCAAGCAAGTGAACTGATACTTGCAAGCACTAGCCAAAGCAAGAACTGATAAGTCTTGCCAAGCACTAGCCAAAGCAACGTGAACTGATACCTTAGCCAAGCACTAGCCAAGCAAGTGAAAACTGATACCTTGCAAGCACTAGCCAAGCAAGTGAACTGATACCTTTTTGCCAAGCACTAGCCAAGCAAGTGAACTGATACCTTTGCCCAAGCACTAGCCAAGCAAGTGAACTGATACCTTGCCAAGCACTAGCCAAGAAAGTGAAACTGGATACTGCCAAGCACTAGCCAACAATGTGAACTGATAACCTTGCCAAGCACTAGCCAAGCAAGTAACTGATTTACCTGCCAAGCACTAGCCCAAGCAAGTGAAACTGATACCTTGCCAAGCACTAGCCAAGCAAGTGAAACTGCGATTACCTTGCCAAGCACTAGCCAAGCAAGTGAACTGATACCTGCCAAGCATAGCCAAGCAATGTGAACTATAACCTTGCCAAGCACTTGAGCCAAAGCAATGTGAAAACTGATTACCTTGCCAAAGACTAGCCAAAGCAAGGAAACTGAATACCTTGCAAGCATAGCCAAGCAAGTGAACTGATACCTTGCCAAGCACTAGCCAAGCAAGTGAACTTGATTACCTTGCAAGCACTAGCCAAAGCAAGTGAACTGATACCTTGCCAAGCACTTAGCCAAGCCAAGTGAACTGATACCTTGCCAAGCACTAGCCAAGCAAGTTGACTGATACCTTGCCAAGCACTAGCCAAGCAAGTGAACTGATACCTTGCCAAGCATAGCCAAGCAACGTGAACTGATACCTTGCCAAGCACTAGCCAAGCAAAGTGAACTGATACCTTAGCAAGCACTAGCCAAGCAAGTGAAACTGATACCTTGCCAAGCACTAGCCAAGCAAGTAACTGACTAACCTTGCCAAGCACTAGCCAAGCAAGTGCAACTGATACCTTGCCAAGCACTAGCCAAGCAAGTGAACTTGATAACCTTGGCCAAGGCACTAGCCAAGCAAGTGAATGATAACCTTGCCAACACTAGCCAAGCAAGTGAACTGATTACCTTGCCAACACTAGCCAAAGCAAGTGAACTGATACCTTGCCAAGCACTAGCCAAGCAAGTTGAACTGATACCTTGCCAAGCACTAGCCAAGCAAGTGAACTGATACCTTGACAGCACTACCAAGCAAGTGAAAACTGATACCTTTGCCCAAGCACTAAGCCAAAGCAAATGGAAACTGATACCTTGCCAAGCACTAGCCAAGCAATTTGAAACTGATACCTTGCCAAGCACTAGCCAAAGCAAGTGAAACTGATACTTGCCAAGCACTAGCCAAAAGCAAGTGAACTGATACCTTGCCAAGCACTAGCCCAAGCAAGGTGAAACTGATTAACCTTGCAAGCCACTAGCCCAAAGCAGTGAACTGATACCTGCCAAGACTAGCCAAGCAAGTAACTGATACCTTCCAAGCACTAGCCAAGCCAAATTGAACTGATACCTTGCCAAGCAACTAGGCCAAGCAAGTAACTGATACCTTGGCCAAGCACTAGCAAGGCCAAGTGAAACTGATACCTTGCCAAGCACTAGCCAAGCAAGTGAAAAACTGATACCTTGCCCAAGCACTAGCCAAGCAAGTAAACTGATACGCTGTGCAAGCACTAAGCCAAGCAAGTGAACTGATACCTTCCAAGCCTAGCCAAGCAAGTGAACTGATTACGCTTGCCAAGCACTAGCCAACGCAAAGTGAACTGATACCTTGCCAAGCACTAGCCAAGCAAGTGAAACTGGGGGATTTACCTTGCAACACAGCCAAGCAAGCGTGGGAACTTGATTACCTTGCCAAGCACTAGCCAAGGCAAAGTGAACTGATACCTTGCCAAGCACTAGCCAAGCAAGTGGAGCTGATACCTTGCCAAGCACGGGAGCCAAGGCAAGTAAACTATTACCTTGCCAAGCCACTAGCCAAGCAAGGTGAACTGATAACCTTGCCAAAAAGCACTAGCCCAAAAAGCAAGTGGAACTGATAACCTTGCCAAAGCACTAGCCAAGCCCAAGTGAAAAACTGATACCTTGCACAAGCAACTAGCAAAGGCAAGTGAAAACTGATACCCTTGGCCAAAGTGGCCCACTAAGCCAAGGCAAACAAAGTGAAACTGATTAACCTTGCCAAAGCACTAGCCCAAAAGGGCAAGTTGGAACTTGATTTACCTTTGGCCCAAAGCCCACACTTAAGCCAAAAAGGCAAGTTTTTTGAAAACTGAAATCTAACCTTGCCCCAAAGCCAAACTTAGGCAAGCAAGTGAAAAAACCTGGGGATTTTTTAAAACCCTTTTTTTTTTGGCCCAAAGGGGGGGCCCAAAAACCTTTTTAAAAGGGGGGGGGGGGGGCCCCCCCCCAAAAAAAAAAAGGGCCCAAAGTTGGAAAAAAAAAAACCTGGATTTTTTACCTTTGCCAAAAAGCCCCACTTAGCCCAAAGCAGTGAACTGAATTACCTTGTCAAGCACTAGCAAGCAAGGAACTGATTCTTCTCTTTTTT
>CM039465.1:2403562-2440038 GCA_022414725.1 Microglena sp. YARC | reverse complement strand
GTATCAGTTCACTTGCTTGCTTAGGGCTTGGCAACGTATCAGTTCACTTCTTGCTACAGTGCTTGAAGTATCCTTGCTTGGCTAGTTGCTTTTGACAGGTAAGTTATAGTTCACTTGCTTTGTATAGACTGCTTGGGACGTATAGTTACATTGCTTGGCCTAGTGCTTGGCAAGAGTATCAGTACTTGCTTGGCTAGTGCTCATAGAGCAAGGTATCCAGTTCACGCTTGCTTGGTAAGTGCTTGGCGAAGGTATCAGATCTCATTGCTATGGCCTAGTGCTTGGCAGGGTATAGTTCATTGCTTGGCTAGTGCTTGCAAGGTATCGTTTACTTGTCTTGGCTCGTGCTTTGGCAGAGAAGTTCACCAGTTCATTATAGTATGTAGGCTGCTTGCAAGGTTCAGTTCACTTGCTTGCTAGTGCTCATGGCACGGTTCATGGAGGCTATCAACTTGCTTGGCTAGTGCTTGGCAGGTTCAGTTACATTGTTGGCTGTGCTTGCAAGGATACTCAGTCATCTCGCTGGATCTAGTGCTTGAGCCAAGGTATAGTTCACTTGCTTGGTAGTGCTTGGCAAGGTATCGTTACTTATGCTTCTGCGTCCATGTGCTTGTAAGGTAATCAGTTTCATTGCTTTGAGCTAGGTGATTGTAGAAAGGTACTCCAGTCAATGGGCGAACGTTGGTTTGAGCTAGTGGCTGATAGGCAGGTATCAGTCTCCCACGTTGCTATGGCTAGTGCTTGCAATGGTATCAGTTAAATTGCTTGGCTCAAGTGCCTTGGCAAGGTAGTTCAGTTCACCCTCCGCTTGGTAGTGCTTTGGCAAGGTATCAGTTTCACTTGCCTTGGCTAGTGCTCTGTGAGGTATTTTTTAGATTTCTCGCTTGCAGTAGGGGGCTGGTGGGGGCTAAAGTAGTAGAATCAGGAGGTCATTGGCACCTGACTTGGCTAGTGCTGGCAGGTATCAGTTCAATTTTTAGCTAGCTAGTGCTGGAGTGGCGAGGTATCAGGTTCACGTTATATTGCTTGGCTAACCGTGATTTTGTGAAAGTGTATAGTTCAGGGCTTTAGCGTTGGTCTAAGTGTTGCAAGTGTATCACAGTCTCACTTCGCTTGCGAATATAGTGTGAAGAGTTAGTTGACTTGCTTGGCTAGTCGCGTGTAGGAGGGTATCCAGCTTTTCCTATGCGCTTGGCTAGTGCGTGTGTGGGTGAATACTGATATAGGCGTTGCTTGAGCTAGTGCTTGGGCAAGGCTCATCTTAGTTCACGTTCGCTTTTGATTGTCTACGGTGCAAGGGGTATCGATAGTACGTTGGCTGATGTGGGGTAGTGTTTGGCAAGGTAGAACTTCATTGCTTGGCTAGTTGCTGGGTGGAAGGGGTCAAGCGAGTTACTTCTTTGCATAGAGCTGTGCTGTGGAAGGTATCAGTCATTTGCTTGGATAGTGTCTTTGGCAAGGTATCAGTTACTTGTTGGCTGAGTGCTTGGCAAGGTTTTTAAATCAGTTCATGCTTGGCTAGTGCTTGGCAGGTATGAGTTCTTGCTTTGGCTAGTGTTGGCAATGGTATCATTCACATGCTTGGCTAGTCTATGGCAAGGTCACTCAGTTGCTATGCTTGGACTAGTCGCTTGGTCAGGTATAGTCAGCACTTTTCTTGGTAACTAGTTTGTTTGGCATGGTTAAGTTTAACTGTGCTGTGGTTCTAGGTGGTTTGGCACAGGTATCCAGTTCATACTCTTTGCTTGTAGTGCTTGGCGGTATCCGTTATTGCTTGTCTAGTGCTTGGCAGGTATGCAGTTCATTGTTGGCAGTGCTTGGCAAGGTTCAGTTCACTTTGCTTGGCTCGTGCTTGGCAAGGTTATAGTTTCTTGCTTGGTTAGTGGCTTGCAAGGTAGACAAAGTTGTGCTATCTGCTTGATAGCGATGTAGGCAAGATGTATCAAGTTCACTATGCTTTGGTCTACGTGCTTGGCAAGGTATCACAGTTCACTTGCTTGGTAAGTGCTTGCAAGGTTAGTTACAATGGCTCTTGCTTGGCTAGTGCTGAAATGGATGTGAAGGTATCCAAGTTCACTTGCTTGGTGTGCTTGGAAGGTATAGTTCACTTGCTTGCTAGGCTTGGGCACGGTATCATTACGTTGTTGGCTGTAGTAGTATAATATAGAGCCAAAGGTATCAGTTTTGTGCTTGGCAGTGCTTGGCAAGTATCAGTTCACTTGCTGGCTAGTGTTGGAAGCCGTCTTAGTTCAATTGCTTGTGTGCAGGCGCAGGATGGAGTTAGTTGCTTGGGCCTAGTGCTTGGAAGGTATTCAGTTCACTTGCTTGGTAGTGCTCCTGGCAAGGTATCAGTTCCTGTGCTTGGCTTAGTCTCGTGGAATGGTGATGTAGTTATTTGCTTGGCAGTGCTTGGCAAGGTTAGGATTTAAGGGTTGCTCCTGCTAGTGCTTGGGATAGTAGAAGTCATGTGTGCTATGGTAGTGCTTGTGTCAGTTGTATTTCAGTTATCTTGTTGGATAGCTGGCTTGCAAGGTATTAAAGTTGCTGCTTGCGTATGCCATTTTGGGGGCCGTAATCAGGTTCCTTGCCTTGGTAGTGCTTTGGCAAAGGTATAGTTCACCTTGCTTGGCTTTATGTATGGCAGGATAGCTGTAACAGTTGTTGGTGATAGTGCTTTTATGGCAAAGGGATATTCACTTGCTTGGTAGTGCTTGGCAAGTATAGTTCACATTGCTTGGCTAGTGCTTGCAAGGTATAGTTCACCTTGCTTGGATAGTGCTTGGCAAGCTGTATCAGTTCAACTTGCTTGATATGTCAGAAGAGATATCAGTTCACACTGATGCTTGTCAGTACTTGGCAATAGGCTATATATAGTTACTTGCATTGGATAGGGCTCTGGCAGCGCCTACTCTAGTTCACGCAATTTGCTTTGGCTAGTGTTGGAAAGGTATAAGTGTCAGAATTGTCATTGGCTATTGCTTAGGCATAGGTTCAAGTTTATTGTTCGGCTTAGATGATGATGGTGAGTATCAGATTACTTGCTTAGGATATGCTAATGGCAAGCGTATCAGTTCAGTTTGCTTGGATAGGGTGCTCATGGCCGCGTTATCGAGTTCATTGCTTGGCTTGTGGCTTGGAAGGTATAGTTCACTTGCTTGGCTGTGCTTGGTAAGGGTATCAGTTAACTTGCTTGGCTGTGTCTAGTTGGTAGGATATAGTTCACAATGCTGGTAGTCGCTATGGCAGCGGGTATCGTCACTGTGCTCGGCTAAGTAGGCTGGCCAAAAGCGTATTAGTTACTTGCTTGGCTATGCTCTCTGGCCAGGTTCAGTTCATTGCTAGGCTAGTGCTTGCGCAAGGTATCAGGTTATTTGGATAGTGCTTGGCAAGGTATCAGTCACTTGCTTGGGCTGTTGGGAGGTAATAGTTACTTGCTTGGCTAGTGCTTGGAAAGGTAATAGTTTCTAGTTGGCTAGTGCTTGGCACGGTACCAAGGTTCACTTTGCTTGGACATAGTGACTTGGCAAGCGTATCAGTATATCACTTTGGCTTGGCTAGTGCTTTGCAAGGTCTAGTTCACCTTGCTTGGCTGTGCTTGGCAAGGTATAGTTCAACTTGCGTGGCTAGTGCTCTGGAAGGTATAGTTATTGGCGCATAGCTCGCTTTTGGCAGTGTAATCGTTTAGTTGTGGCTAAGTGCTATGTGCAAGTATCAGTCACTTGCTGGCTAGTGTCTGGGTCTCTGGTCAGAGTGGATCAGTATCACGTGGGCTTGCTAGTGCTTGGCAAGGTATCAGTTCTTGCTTTGGTAGCTGCTTTTAGTGGGGTATTAAGTTCAGTTGTCTTGGGTAGTGTCTGGCCATGGTATCAGTTCACTTGCTTGAGATAGTGCTTGGCGAGGGTACATTAGGTTTACCTTTGCTTGGGTGGCAAGGTATGCAGTTTCACTTGCTTGGCTAGTGTTGGACAAGGTAATCGCACTTGCTTGGCTAGTTGTTTGGACAAGTATCAGTTACATTTGTTTGGCTTAGTGTCTTGGCTCAAGGTATCAGTTTCACTTGCTTCTGGATCAGTTGCTAGTGGCAGGTATCAAGTTCACGTTGCTTGGCTGATGCTTGGCAAAGGTATCAAGATATCACTTTTGTTTTGGCTGTGCTTGGCAAGGTATCAGGTTCACTTCGCTTGGCACTAGTGCTTGGCAAGGTATAGTTCAGCTTCTGTGGCTAGTCGTGGCAGGTATCAGTTCACTTGCTTGGCTGTTGGCAAGGTATAGTTCACTTGCTTGGCTAGTGCTTGGCCAAGGTATCAGTTCACTTGCTTGCAATTAGAGACTTAGTGTACAGTCTTGCTTGGCTAGTGCCTTGCAAGGTCATCCACCAAACTTCACTTGCATGGCCAACCTAGTGCTTGGCAAACTATGTGCTTGGGGCAAGGTATCAGTTCACATTGCTTGCTTGGCTAGTGCTTGGCAAGTATCAGTTCACTTGATATGGTAGTGCTTGGCAAGGTATCAGTTCATTGCTGGCTAGTGCTTGGCAACTGGTATCAGTTACTTGCTTGGCTAGTGACTTGGCAAGGTCCTAAAGGGATGAGTTCACTTGCTTGGCTAGTGCTTGGCAAGGTATCAGTGGGCTTGGCTTAGCAAGGAGTCCCCCCTCACTTGCTTGGTAGTGCTTGGCAAGGTATCAGTCTCACCCCACAACTTGGCTAGATGCTCACATCCAAGAATGCCAGGTTCTAGCACAAGGGTAGTGCACTTTGCGGTTGCAAGGAGAGTTCACTTTGCCTTGGGTGTTTTTGGCAAGTTCAGTTCACTATTGCTTGGCTTAGTGCTGGCAAGGTATCAACTTTCTTGGCTAGTGGCTTTTCAAGGTATCAGTACTCTTCTGATGGAGAGTGTTTTGGCAAGGTCAGTTCCTTGCTTGCTAAGTGTTGGCAAGGTATCAGTTCCTTGCTTGGAGGAAGATTGTGTAACCGCTAGTGCTTGGCAGGTATCAGTTCACTTGCTTGGCTATGTGCTTGGCAAGGTTATCAGTTCACTTGCCTTGGCTTGGCAAGGTATCAGTTCACTTGCTTGGCTAACGGTATTCAGTTCACTTGCTTGGCTAGTGCTTGGCAAGGAGCTGGCTATGTGCTTGGCCAGTGATCAGTTTCACTTGCTTTGGCTAGTCAGTGCCTTGGCAAGGTATCAGTTCACTTGCTTGGCTAGTGCTTGGCAAGTATCAGTTCAAACTTGCTTGGCTAGTGCTTGGCAAGGTATCAGTTCACTTGCTTGGCTAGTGCTTGGCAAGCTTGTCACTTCTTAGTCTTGGCAAGGTATCAGTTCACTTGCTTGGCTAGTGCTTAAGCAAGGTATCAGTTCACTTGTGCTTGGCTAGTGCTTGGGCAGGGCAGTTAGTGCTTGGCAAGGTATCAGTTCACTTGCGGCTTGGCTAGTGCTTGGCAAGGTATCATCAGCTTGCTTGGCTAGCTTTGCTTGGCTAGTGCTTGGCAAGGTATCAGTTTCACTTGCTTGGCTAAGTGCTTGGCAAGGTATCAGTTCACTTGCTTGGCTAGTGCTTTGGCAAGGTATCAGTTCACTTGCTTGGCATAGTGCTTGGCAGGTATCAGTTCACTTGCTTGTGCTAGTGGCTTGGCGTAAGGTATCAGTTCACTTGTTGCTTGGCTAGTGCTTGGCAAGGTATCAGTTCACTTGCTTGGCTTAGTGCAATCTATATGGCAAGGTATCAGTTCACTTGCTTGGCAAGGCTAGTGCTTGGCAAGTTATCAGTTCACTTGCTTGGCTAGTGCTTGGCAAGGTATCAGTTTCACTTGCTTGGCTAGTGCTTGCAAGGTATCAGTTCACTTGCTTGGCTAGTGCTTGGCCATTCACTTGCTTGGCTTAGTGCTTGGCAAGGTATCAGTTCACTTGCTTGGCTAGTGCTTGGCAAGGTATCAGTTCACTTGCTTGGCTAGTGCTTGGCAAGGTATCAGTTCACTTGCTTGGCTAGTGCTTGGCAAGGTATCAGTTCACTTGCTTGGCTAGTGCTTGGCAAGGTATCAGTTCACTTGCTTGGCTAAGTGCTTGCAAGGTATCTTCACTTGCTTGGCTAGTGCTTGGCAAGGTATCAGTTCACTTGCTTGGCTAGTGCTTTTTGGCAAGGTATCAGTTCACTTGCTTGGCTAGTGCTTGCAAGGTATCAGTTCACTTGCTTGGCTAGTGCTTGGCAAGGTATCAGTTCACTTGCTTGGCTAGTGCTTGCAAGGTATCAGTTCACTTGCTTGCTAGTGCTTGGCAACGTATCAGTTCACTTGCTTGGCTAGTGCTTGGCAAGGGTATCACTTTTCACTTGCTTGGCTAGTGCTTGGCAAGGTATCAGTTGCATGGCTAGTGCTTGGGCAAGGCTATCAGTTCACTTGCTTGGCTAGTGCTTGGCAAGGTATCAGTTCACTTGCTTGGCTAGTGCTTGGCAAGGTATCAGTTCACTTGCTTGGCTAGTGCTTGGCAAGGTATCAGTTCACTTGCTTGGCTAGTGCTTGGCAAGGTATCAGTTCACTTGCTTGGCTAGTGCTTGGCAAGGTATCAGTTCACTTGCTTGGCTAGTGCTTGGCAAGGTATCAGTTCACTTGCTTGGCTAGTGCTTGGCAAGGTATCAGTTCACTTGCTTGGCTAGTGCTTGGCAAGGTATCAGTTCACTTGCTTGGCTAGTGCTTGGCAAGGTATCAGTTCACTTGCTTGGCTAGTGCTTGGCAAGGTATCAGTTCACTTGCTTGGCTAGTGCTTGGCAAGGTATCAGTTCACTTGCTTGGCTAGTGCTTGGCAAGGTATCAGTTCACTTGCTTGGCTAGTGCTTGGCAAGGTATCAGTTCACTTGCTTGGCTAGTGCTTGGCAAGGTATCAGTTCACTTGCTTGGCTAGTGCTTGGCAAGGTATCAGTTCACTTGCTTGGCTAGTGGCTTGGCAAGGTATCAGTTCACTTGCTTGGCTAGTGCTTGGCAAGGTATCAGTTCACTTGCTTGGCTAGTGCTTGGCAAGGTATCAGTTCACTTGCTTGGCTAGTGCTTGGCAAGGTATCAGTTCACTTGCTTGGCTAGTGCTTGGCAAGGTATCAGTTCACTTGCTTGGCTAGTGCTTGGCAAGGTATCAGTTCACTTGCTTGGCTAGTGCTTGGCAAGGTATCAGTTCACTTGCTTGGCTAGTGCTTGGCAAGGTATCAGTTCACTTGCTTGGCTAGTGCTTGGCAAGGTATCAGTTCACTTGCTTGGCTAGTGCTTGGCAAGGTATCAGTTCACTTGCTTGGCTAGTGCTTGGCAAGGTATCAGTTCACTTGCTTGGCTAGTGCTTGGCAAGGTATCAGTTCACTTGCTTGGCTAGTGCTTGGCAAGGTATCAGTTCACTTGCTTGGCTAGTGCTTGGCAAGGTATCAGTTCACTTGCTTGGCTAGTGCTTGGCAAGGTATCAGTTCACTTGCTTGGCTAGTGCTTGGCAAGGTATCAGTTCACTTGCTTGGCTAGTGCTTGGCAAGGTATCAGTTCACTTGCTTGGCTAGTGCTTGGCAAGGTATCAGTTCACTTGCTTGGCTAGTGCTTGGCAAGGTATCAGTTCACTTGCTTGCTAGTGCTTGGCAAGGTATCAGTTCACTTGCTTGGCTAGTGCTTGGCAAGGTATCAGTTCACTTGCTTGGCTAGTGCTTGGCAAGGTATCAGTTCACTTGCTTGGCTAGTGCTTGGCAAGGTATCAGTTCACTTGCTTGGCTAGTGCTTGGCAAGGTATCAGTTCACTTGCTTGGCTAGTGCTTGGCAAGGTATCAGTTCACTTGCTTGGCTAGTGCTTGGCAAGGTATCAGTTCACTTGCTTGGCTAGTGCTTGGCAAGGTATCAGTTCACTTGCTTGGCTAGTGCTTGGCAAGGGTATCAGTTCACTTGCTTGGCTAGTGCTTGGCAAGGTATCAGTTCACTTGCTTGGCTAGTGCTTGGCAAGGTATCAGTTCACTTGCTTGGCTAGTGCTTGGCAAGGTATCAGTTCACTTGCTTGGCTAGTGCTTGGCAAGGTATCAGTTCACTTGCTTGGCTAGTGCTTGGCAAGGTATCAGTTCACTTGCTTGGCTAGTGCTTGGCAAGGTATCAGTTCACTTGCTTGGCTAGTGCTTGGCAAGGTATCAGTTCACTTGCTTGGCTAGTGCTTGGCAAGGTATCAGTTCACTTGCTTGGCTAGTGCTTGGCAAGGTATCAGTTCACTTGCTTGGCTAGTGCTTGGCAAGGTATCAGTTCACTTGCTTGGCTAGTGCTTGGCAAGGTATCAGTTCACTTGCTTGGCTAGTGCTTGGCAAGGTATCAGTTCACTTGCTTGGCTAGTGCTTGGCAAGGTATCAGTTCACTTGCTTGGCTAGTGCTTGGCAAGGTATCAGTTCACTTGCTTGGCTAGTGCTTGGCAAGGTATCAGTTCACTTGCTTGGCTAGTGCTTGGCAAGGTATCAGTTCACTTGCTTGGCTAGTGCTTGGCAAGGTATCAGTTCACTTGCTTGGCTAGTGCTTGGCAAGGTATCAGTTCACTTGCTTGGCTAGTGCTTGGCAAGGTATCAGTTCACTTGCTTGGCTAGTGCTTGGCAAGGTATCAGTTCACTTGCTTGGCTAGTGCTTGGCAAGGTATCAGTTCACTTGCTTGGCTAGTGCTTGGCAAGGTATCAGTTCACTTGCTTGGCTAGTGCTTGGCAAGGTATCAGTTCACTTGCTTGGCTAGTGCTTGGCAAGGTATCAGTTCACTTGCTTGGCTAGTGCTTGGCAAGGTATCAGTTCACTTGCTTGGCTAGTGCTTGGCAAGGTATCAGTTCACTTGCTTGGCTAGTGCTTGGCAAGGTATCAGTTCACTTGCTTGGCTAGTGCTTGGCAAGGTATCAGTTCACTTGCTTGGCTAGTGCTTGGCAAGGTATCAGTTCACTTGCTTGGCTAGTGCTTGGCAAGGTATCAGTTCACTTGCTTGGCTAGTGCTTGGCAAGGTATCAGTTCACTTGCTTGGCTAGTGCTTGGCAAGGTATCAGTTCACTTGCTTGGCTAGTGCTTGGCAAGGTATCAGTTCACTTGCTTGGCTAGTGCTTGGCAAGGTATCAGTTCACTTGCTTGGCTAGTGCTTGGCAAGGTATCAGTTCACTTGCTTGGCTAGTGCTTGGCAAGGTATCAGTTCACTTGCTTGGCTAGTGCTTGGCAAGGTATCAGTTCACTTGCTTGGCTAGTGCTTGGCAAGGTATCAGTTCACTTGCTTGGCTAGTGCTTGGCAAGGTATCAGTTCACTTGCTTGGCTAGTGCTTGGCAAGGTATCAGTTCACTTGCTTGGCTAGTGCTTGGCAAGGTATCAGTTCACTTGCTTGGCTAGTGCTTGGCAAGGTATCAGTTCACTTGCTTGGCTAGTGCTTGGCAAGGTATCAGTTCACTTGCTTGGCTAGTGCTTGGCAAGGTATCAGTTCACTTGCTTGGCTAGTGCTTGGCAAGGTATCAGTTCACTTGCTTGGCTAGTGCTTGGCAAGGTATCAGTTCACTTGCTTGGCTAGTGCTTGGCAAGGTATCAGTTCACTTGCTTGGCTAGTGCTTGGCAAGGTATCAGTTCACTTGCTTGGCTAGTGCTTGGCAAGGTATCAGTTCACTTGCTTGGCTAGTGCTTGGCAAGGTATCAGTTCACTTGCTTGGCTAGTGCTTGGCAAGGTATCAGTTCACTTGCTTGGCTAGTGCTTGGCAAGGTATCAGTTCACTTGCTTGGCTAGTGCTTGGCAAGGTATCAGTTCACTTGCTTGGCTAGTGCTTGGCAAGGTATCAGTTCACTTGCTTGGCTAGTGCTTGGCAAGGTATCAGTTCACTTGCTTGGCTAGTGCTTGGCAAGGTATCAGTTCACTTGCTTGGCTAGTGCTTGGCAAGGTATCAGTTCACTTGCTTGGCTAGTGCTTGGCAAGGTATCAGTTCACTTGCTTGGCTAGTGCTTGGCAAGGTATCAGTTCACTTGCTTGGCTAGTGCTTGGCAAGGTATCAGTTCACTTGCTTGGCTAGTGCTTGGCAAGGTATCAGTTCACTTGCTTGGCTAGTGCTTGGCAAGGTATCAGTTCACTTGCTTGGCTAGTGCTTGGCAAGGTATCAGTTCACTTGCTTGGCTAGTGCTTGGCAAGGTATCAGTTCACTTGCTTGGCTAGTGCTTGGCAAGGTATCAGTTCACTTGCTTGGCTAGTGCTTGGCAAGGTATCAGTTCACTTGCTTGGCTAGTGCTTGGCAAGGTATCAGTTCACTTGCTTGGCTAGTGCTTGGCAAGGTATCAGTTCACTTGCTTGGCTAGTGCTTGGCAAGGTATCAGTTCACTTGCTTGGCTAGTGCTTGGCAAGGTATCAGTTCACTTGCTTGGCTAGTGCTTGGCAAGGTATCAGTTCACTTGCTTGGCTAGTGCTTGGCAAGGTATCAGTTCACTTGCTTGGCTAGTGCTTGGCAAGGTATCAGTTCACTTGCTTGGCTAGTGCTTGGCAAGGTATCAGTTCACTTGCTTGGCTAGTGCTTGGCAAGGTATCAGTTCACTTGCTTGGCTAGTGCTTGGCAAGGTATCAGTTCACTTGCTTGGCTAGTGCTTGGCAAGGTATCAGTTCACTTGCTTGGCTAGTGCTTGGCAAGGTATCAGTTCACTTGCTTGGCTAGTGCTTGGCAAGGTATCAGTTCACTTGCTTGGCTAGTGCTTGGCAAGGTATCAGTTCACTTGCTTGGCTAGTGCTTGGCAAGGTATCAGTTCACTTGCTTGGCTAGTGCTTGGCAAGGTATCAGTTCACTTGCTTGGCTAGTGCTTGGCAAGGTATCAGTTCACTTGCTTGGCTAGTGCTTGGCAAGGTATCAGTTCACTTGCTTGGCTAGTGCTTGGCAAGGTATCAGTTCACTTGCTTGGCTAGTGCTTGGCAAGGTATCAGTTCACTTGCTTGGCTAGTGCTTGGCAAGGTATCAGTTCACTTGCTTGGCTAGTGCTTGGCAAGGTATCAGTTCACTTGCTTGGCTAGTGCTTGGCAAGGTATCAGTTCACTTGCTTGGCTAGTGCTTGGCAAGGTATCAGTTCACTTGCTTGGCTAGTGCTTGGCAAGGTATCAGTTCACTTGCTTGGCTAGTGCTTGGCAAGGTATCAGTTCACTTGCTTGGCTAGTGCTTGGCAAGGTATCAGTTCACTTGCTTGGCTAGTGCTTGGCAAGGTATCAGTTCACTTGCTTGGCTAGTGCTTGGCAAGGTATCAGTTCACTTGCTTGGCTAGTGCTTGGCAAGGTATCAGTTCACTTGCTTGGCTAGTGCTTGGCAAGGTATCAGTTCACTTGCTTGGCTAGTGCTTGGCAAGGTATCAGTTCACTTGCTTGGCTAGTGCTTGGCAAGGTATCAGTTCACTTGCTTGGCTAGTGCTTGGCAAGGTATCAGTTCACTTGCTTGGCTAGTGCTTGGCAAGGTATCAGTTCACTTGCTTGGCTAGTGCTTGGCAAGGTATATTTCACTTGCTTGGCTAGTGCTTGGCAAGGTATCAGTTCACTTGCTTGGCTAGTGCTTGGCAAGGTATCAGTTCACTTGCTTGGCTAGTGCTTGGCAAGGTATCAGTTCACTTGCTTGGCTAGTGCTTGGCAAGGTATCAGTTCACTTGCTTGGCTAGTGCTTGGCAAGGTATCAGTTCACTTGCTTGGCTAGTGCTTGGCAAGGTATCAGTTCACTTGCTTGGCTAGTGCTTGGCAAGGTATCAGTTCACTTGCTTGGCTAGTGCTTGGCAAGGTATCAGTTCACTTGCTTGGCTAGTGCTTGGCAAGGTATCAGTTCACTTGCTTGGCTAGTGCTTGGCAAGGTATCAGTTCACTTGCTTGGCTAGTGCTTGGCAAGGTATCAGTTCACTTGCTTGGCTAGTGCTTGGCAAGGTATCAGTTCACTTGCTTGGCTAGTGCTTGGCAAGGTATCAGTTCACTTGCTTGGCTAGTGCTTGGCAAGGTATCAGTTCACTTGCTTGGCTAGTGCTTGGCAAGGTATCAGTTCACTTGCTTGGCTAGTGCTTGGCAAGGTATCAGTTCACTTGCTTGGCTAGTGCTTGGCAAGGTATCAGTTCACTTGCTTGGCTAGTGCTTGGCAAGGTATCAGTTCACTTGCTTGGCTAGTGCTTGGCAAGGTATCAGTTCACTTGCTTGGCTAGTGCTTGGCAAGGTATCAGTTCACTTGCTTGGCTAGTGCTTGGCAAGGTATCAGTTCACTTGCTTGGCTAGTGCTTGGCAAGGTATCAGTTCACTTGCTTGGCTAGTGCTTGGCAAGGTATCAGTTCACTTGCTTGGCTAGTGCTTGGCAAGGTATCAGTTCACTTGCTTGGCTAGTGCTTGGCAAGGTATCAGTTCACTTGCTTGGCTAGTGCTTGGCAAGGTATCAGTTCACTTGCTTGGCTAGTGCTTGGCAAGGTATCAGTTCACTTGCTTGGCTAGTGCTTGGCAAGGTATCAGTTCACTTGCTTGGCTAGTGCTTGGCAAGGTATCAGTTCACTTGCTTGGCTAGTGCTTGGCAAGGTATCAGTTCACTTGCTTGGCTAGTGCTTGGCAAGGTATCAGTTCACTTGCTTGGCTAGTGCTTGGCAAGGTATCAGTTCACTTGCTTGGCTAGTGCTTGGCAAGGTATCAGTTCACTTGCTTGGCTAGTGCTTGGCAAGGTATCAGTTCACTTGCTTGGCTAGTGCTTGGCAAGGTATCAGTTCACTTGCTTGGCTAGTGCTTGGCAAGGTATCAGTTCACTTGCTTGGCTAGTGCTTGGCAAGGTATCAGTTCACTTGCTTGGCTAGTGCTTGGCAAGGTATCAGTTCACTTGCTTGGCTAGTGCTTGGCAAGGTATCAGTTCACTTGCTTGGCTAGTGCTTGGCAAGGTATCAGTTCACTTGCTTGGCTAGTGCTTGGCAAGGTATCAGTTCACTTGCTTGGCTAGTGCTTGGCAAGGTATCAGTTCACTTGCTTGGCTAGTGCTTGGCAAGGTATCAGTTCACTTGCTTGGCTAGTGCTTGGCAAGGTATCAGTTCACTTGCTTGGCTAGTGCTTGGCAAGGTATCAGTTCACTTGCTTGGCTAGTGCTTGGCAAGGTATCAGTTCACTTGCTTGGCTAGTGCTTGGCAAGGTATCAGTTCACTTGCTTGGCTAGTGCTTGGCAAGGTATCAGTTCACTTGCTTGGCTAGTGCTTGGCAAGGTATCAGTTCACTTGCTTGGCTAGTGCTTGGCAAGGTATCAGTTCACTTGCTTGGCTAGTGCTTGGCAAGGTATCAGTTCACTTGCTTGGCTAGTGCTTGGCAAGGTATCAGTTCACTTGCTTGGCTAGTGCTTGGCAAGGTATCAGTTCACTTGCTTGGCTAGTGCTTGGCAAGGTATCAGTTCACTTGCTTGGCTAGTGCTTGGCAAGGTATCAGTTCACTTGCTTGGCTAGTGCTTGGCAAGGTATCAGTTCACTTGCTTGGCTAGTGCTTGGCAAGGTATCAGTTCACTTGCTTGGCTAGTGCTTGGCAAGGTATCAGTTCACTTGCTTGGCTAGTGCTTGGCAAGGTATCAGTTCACTTGCTTGGCTAGTGCTTGGCAAGGTATCAGTTCACTTGCTTGGCTAGTGCTTGGCAAGGTATCAGTTCACTTGCTTGGCTAGTGCTTGGCAAGGTATCAGTTCACTTGCTTGGCTAGTGCTTGGCAAGGTATCAGTTCACTTGCTTGGCTAGTGCTTGGCAAGGTATCAGTTCACTTGCTTGGCTAGTGCTTGGCAAGGTATCAGTTCACTTGCTTGGCTAGTGCTTGGCAAGGTATCAGTTCACTTGCTTGGCTAGTGCTTGGCAAGGTATCAGTTCACTTGCTTGGCTAGTGCTTGGCAAGGTATCAGTTCACTTGCTTGGCTAGTGCTTGGCAAGGTATCAGTTCACTTGCTTGGCTAGTGCTTGGCAAGGTATCAGTTCACTTGCTTGGCTAGTGCTTGGCAAGGTATCAGTTCACTTGCTTGGCTAGTGCTTGGCAAGGTATCAGTTCACTTGCTTGGCTAGTGCTTGGCAAGGTATCAGTTCACTTGCTTGGCTAGTGCTTGGCAAGGTATCAGTTCACTTGCTTGGCTAGTGCTTGGCAAGGTATCAGTTCACTTGCTTGGCTAGTGCTTGGCAAGGTATCAGTTCACTTGCTTGGCTAGTGCTTGGCAAGGTATCAGTTCACTTGCTTGGCTAGTGCTTGGCAAGGTATCAGTTCACTTGCTTGGCTAGTGCTTGGCAAGGTATCAGTTCACTTGCTTGGCTAGTGCTTGGCAAGGTATCAGTTCACTTGCTTGGCTAGTGCTTGGCAAGGTATCAGTTCACTTGCTTGGCTAGTGCTTGGCAAGGTATCAGTTCACTTGCTTGGCTAGTGCTTGGCAAGGTATCAGTTCACTTGCTTGGCTAGTGCTTGGCAAGGTATCAGTTCACTTGCTTGGCTAGTGCTTGGCAAGGTATCAGTTCACTTGCTTGGCTAGTGCTTGGCAAGGTATCAGTTCACTTGCTTGGCTAGTGCTTGGCAAGGTATCAGTTCACTTGCTTGGCTAGTGCTTGGCAAGGTATCAGTTCACTTGCTTGGCTAGTGCTTGGCAAGGTATCAGTTCACTTGCTTGGCTAGTGCTTGGCAAGGTATCAGTTCACTTGCTTGGCTAGTGCTTGGCAAGGTATCAGTTCACTTGCTTGGCTAGTGCTTGGCAAGGTATCAGTTCACTTGCTTGGCTAGTGCTTGGCAAGGTATCAGTTCACTTGCTTGGCTAGTGCTTGGCAAGGTATCAGTTCACTTGCTTGGCTAGTGCTTGGCAAGGTATCAGTTCACTTGCTTGGCTAGTGCTTGGCAAGGTATCAGTTCACTTGCTTGGCTAGTGCTTGGCAAGGTATCAGTTCACTTGCTTGGCTAGTGCTTGGCAAGGTATCAGTTCACTTGCTTGGCTAGTGCTTGGCAAGGTATCAGTTCACTTGCTTGGCTAGTGCTTGGCAAGGTATCAGTTCACTTGCTTGGCTAGTGCTTGGCAAGGTATCAGTTCACTTGCTTGGCTAGTGCTTGGCAAGGTATCAGTTCACTTGCTTGGCTAGTGCTTGGCAAGGTATCAGTTCACTTGCTTGGCTAGTGCTTGGCAAGGTATCAGTTCACTTGCTTGGCTAGTGCTTGGCAAGGTATCAGTTCACTTGCTTGGCTAGTGCTTGGCAAGGTATCAGTTCACTTGCTTGGCTAGTGCTTGGCAAGGTATCAGTTCACTTGCTTGGCTAGTGCTTGGCAAGGTATCAGTTCACTTGCTTGGCTAGTGCTTGGCAAGGTATCAGTTCACTTGCTTGGCTAGTGCTTGGCAAGGTATCAGTTCACTTGCTTGGCTAGTGCTTGGCAAGGTATCAGTTCACTTGCTTGGCTAGTGCTTGGCAAGGTATCAGTTCACTTGCTTGGCTAGTGCTTGGCAAGGTATCAGTTCACTTGCTTGGCTAGTGCTTGGCAAGGTATCAGTTCACTTGCTTGGCTAGTGCTTGGCAAGGTATCAGTTCACTTGCTTGGCTAGTGCTTGGCAAGGTATCAGTTCACTTGCTTGGCTAGTGCTTGGCAAGGTATCAGTTCACTTGCTTGGCTAGTGCTTGGCAAGGTATCAGTTCACTTGCTTGGCTAGTGCTTGGCAAGGTATCAGTTCACTTGCTTGGCTAGTGCTTGGCAAGGTATCAGTTCACTTGCTTGGCTAGTGCTTGGCAAGGTATCAGTTCACTTGCTTGGCTAGTGCTTGGCAAGGTATCAGTTCACTTGCTTGGCTAGTGCTTGGCAAGGTATCAGTTCACTTGCTTGGCTAGTGCTTGGCAAGGTATCAGTTCACTTGCTTGGCTAGTGCTTGGCAAGGTATCAGTTCACTTGCTTGGCTAGTGCTTGGCAAGGTATCAGTTCACTTGCTTGGCTAGTGCTTGGCAAGGTATCAGTTCACTTGCTTGGCTAGTGCTTGGCAAGGTATCAGTTCACTTGCTTGGCTAGTGCTTGGCAAGGTATCAGTTCACTTGCTTGGCTAGTGCTTGGCAAGGTATCAGTTCACTTGCTTGGCTAGTGCTTGGCAAGGTATCAGTTCACTTGCTTGGCTAGTGCTTGGCAAGGTATCAGTTCACTTGCTTGGCTAGTGCTTGGCAAGGTATCAGTTCACTTGCTTGGCTAGTGCTTGGCAAGGTATCAGTTCACTTGCTTGGCTAGTGCTTGGCAAGGTATCAGTTCACTTGCTTGGCTAGTGCTTGGCAAGGTATCAGTTCACTTGCTTGGCTAGTGCTTGGCAAGGTATCAGTTCACTTGCTTGGCTAGTGCTTGGCAAGGTATCAGTTCACTTGCTTGGCTAGTGCTTGGCAAGGTATCAGTTCACTTGCTTGGCTAGTGCTTGGCAAGGTATCAGTTCACTTGCTTGGCTAGTGCTTGGCAAGGTATCAGTTCACTTGCTTGGCTAGTGCTTGGCAAGGTATCAGTTCACTTGCTTGGCTAGTGCTTGGCAAGGTATCAGTTCACTTGCTTGGCTAGTGCTTGGCAAGGTATCAGTTCACTTGCTTGGCTAGTGCTTGGCAAGGTATCAGTTCACTTGCTTGGCTAGTGCTTGGCAAGGTATCAGTTCACTTGCTTGGCTAGTGCTTGGCAAGGTATCAGTTCACTTGCTTGGCTAGTGCTTGGCAAGGTATCAGTTCACTTGCTTGGCTAGTGCTTGGCAAGGTATCAGTTCACTTGCTTGGCTAGTGCTTGGCAAGGTATCAGTTCACTTGCTTGGCTAGTGCTTGGCAAGGTATCAGTTCACTTGCTTGGCTAGTGCTTGGCAAGGTATCAGTTCACTTGCTTGGCTAGTGCTTGGCAAGGTATCAGTTCACTTGCTTGGCTAGTGCTTGGCAAGGTATCAGTTCACTTGCTTGGCTAGTGCTTGGCAAGGTATCAGTTCACTTGCTTGGCTAGTGCTTGGCAAGGTATCAGTTCACTTGCTTGGCTAGTGCTTGGCAAGGTATCAGTTCACTTGCTTGGCTAGTGCTTGGCAAGGTATCAGTTCACTTGCTTGGCTAGTGCTTGGCAAGGTATCAGTTCACTTGCTTGGCTAGTGCTTGGCAAGGTATCAGTTCACTTGCTTGGCTAGTGCTTGGCAAGGTATCAGTTCACTTGCTTGGCTAGTGCTTGGCAAGGTATCAGTTCACTTGCTTGGCTAGTGCTTGGCAAGGTATCAGTTCACTTGCTTGGCTAGTGCTTGGCAAGGTATCAGTTCACTTGCTTGGCTAGTGCTTGGCAAGGTATCAGTTCACTTGCTTGGCTAGTGCTTGGCAAGGTATCAGTTCACTTGCTTGGCTAGTGCTTGGCAAGGTATCAGTTCACTTGCTTGGCTAGTGCTTGGCAAGGTATCAGTTCACTTGCTTGGCTAGTGCTTGGCAAGGTATCAGTTCACTTGCTTGGCTAGTGCTTGGCAAGGTATCAGTTCACTTGCTTGGCTAGTGCTTGGCAAGGTATCAGTTCACTTGCTTGGCTAGTGCTTGGCAAGGTATCAGTTCACTTGCTTGGCTAGTGCTTGGCAAGGTATCAGTTCACTTGCTTGGCTAGTGCTTGGCAAGGTATCAGTTCACTTGCTTGGCTAGTGCTTGGCAAGGTATCAGTTCACTTGCTTGGCTAGTGCTTGGCAAGGTATCAGTTCACTTGCTTGGCTAGTGCTTGGCAAGGTATCAGTTCACTTGCTTGGCTAGTGCTTGGCAAGGTATCAGTTCACTTGCTTGGCTAGTGCTTGGCAAGGTATCAGTTCACTTGCTTGGCTAGTGCTTGGCAAGGTATCAGTTCACTTGCTTGGCTAGTGCTTGGCAAGGTATCAGTTCACTTGCTTGGCTAGTGCTTGGCAAGGTATCAGTTCACTTGCTTGGCTAGTGCTTGGCAAGGTATCAGTTCACTTGCTTGGCTAGTGCTTGGCAAGGTATCAGTTCACTTGCTTGGCTAGTGCTTGGCAAGGTATCAGTTCACTTGCTTGGCTAGTGCTTGGCAAGGTATCAGTTCACTTGCTTGGCTAGTGCTTGGCAAGGTATCAGTTCACTTGCTTGGCTAGTGCTTGGCAAGGTATCAGTTCACTTGCTTGGCTAGTGCTTGGCAAGGTATCAGTTCACTTGCTTGGCTAGTGCTTGGCAAGGTATCAGTTCACTTGCTTGGCTAGTGCTTGGCAAGGTATCAGTTCACTTGCTTGGCTAGTGCTTGGCAAGGTATCAGTTCACTTGCTTGGCTAGTGCTTGGCAAGGTATCAGTTCACTTGCTTGGCTAGTGCTTGGCAAGGTATCAGTTCACTTGCTTGGCTAGTGCTTGGCAAGGTATCAGTTCACTTGCTTGGCTAGTGCTTGGCAAGGTATCAGTTCACTTGCTTGGCTAGTGCTTGGCAAGGTATCAGTTCACTTGCTTGGCTAGTGCTTGGCAAGGTATCAGTTCACTTGCTTGGCTAGTGCTTGGCAAGGTATCAGTTCACTTGCTTGGCTAGTGCTTGGCAAGGTATCAGTTCACTTGCTTGGCTAGTGCTTGGCAAGGTATCAGTTCACTTGCTTGGCTAGTGCTTGGCAAGGTATCAGTTCACTTGCTTGGCTAGTGCTTGGCAAGGTATCAGTTCACTTGCTTGGCTAGTGCTTGGCAAGGTATCAGTTCACTTGCTTGGCTAGTGCTTGGCAAGGTATCAGTTCACTTGCTTGGCTAGTGCTTGGCAAGGTATCAGTTCACTTGCTTGGCTAGTGCTTGGCAAGGTATCAGTTCACTTGCTTGGCTAGTGCTTGGCAAGGTATCAGTTCACTTGCTTGGCTAGTGCTTGGCAAGGTATCAGTTCACTTGCTTGGCTAGTGCTTGGCAAGGTATCAGTTCACTTGCTTGGCTAGTGCTTGGCAAGGTATCAGTTCACTTGCTTGGCTAGTGCTTGGCAAGGTATCAGTTCACTTGCTTGGCTAGTGCTTGGCAAGGTATCAGTTCACTTGCTTGGCTAGTGCTTGGCAAGGTATCAGTTCACTTGCTTGGCTAGTGCTTGGCAAGGTATCAGTTCACTTGCTTGGCTAGTGCTTGGCAAGGTATCAGTTCACTTGCTTGGCTAGTGCTTGGCAAGGTATCAGTTCACTTGCTTGGCTAGTGCTTGGCAAGGTATCAGTTCACTTGCTTGGCTAGTGCTTGGCAAGGTATCAGTTCACTTGCTTGGCTAGTGCTTGGCAAGGTATCAGTTCACTTGCTTGGCTAGTGCTTGGCAAGGTATCAGTTCACTTGCTTGGCTAGTGCTTGGCAAGGTATCAGTTCACTTGCTTGGCTAGTGCTTGGCAAGGTATCAGTTCACTTGCTTGGCTAGTGCTTGGCAAGGTATCAGTTCACTTGCTTGGCTAGTGCTTGGCAAGGTATCAGTTCACTTGCTTGGCTAGTGCTTGGCAAGGTATCAGTTCACTTGCTTGGCTAGTGCTTGGCAAGGTATCAGTTCACTTGCTTGGCTAGTGCTTGGCAAGGTATCAGTTCACTTGCTTGGCTAGTGCTTGGCAAGGTATCAGTTCACTTGCTTGGCTAGTGCTTGGCAAGGTATCAGTTCACTTGCTTGGCTAGTGCTTGGCAAGGTATCAGTTCACTTGCTTGGCTAGTGCTTGGCAAGGTATCAGTTCACTTGCTTGGCTAGTGCTTGGCAAGGTATCAGTTCACTTGCTTGGCTAGTGCTTGGCAAGGTATCAGTTCACTTGCTTGGCTAGTGCTTGGCAAGGTATCAGTTCACTTGCTTGGCTAGTGCTTGGCAAGGTATCAGTTCACTTGCTTGGCTAGTGCTTGGCAAGGTATCAGTTCACTTGCTTGGCTAGTGCTTGGCAAGGTATCAGTTCACTTGCTTGGCTAGTGCTTGGCAAGGTATCAGTTCACTTGCTTGGCTAGTGCTTGGCAAGGTATCAGTTCACTTGCTTGGCTAGTGCTTGGCAAGGTATCAGTTCACTTGCTTGGCTAGTGCTTGGCAAGGTATCAGTTCACTTGCTTGGCTAGTGCTTGGCAAGGTATCAGTTCACTTGCTTGGCTAGTGCTTGGCAAGGTATCAGTTCACTTGCTTGGCTAGTGCTTGGCAAGGTATCAGTTCACTTGCTTGGCTAGTGCTTGGCAAGGTATCAGTTCACTTGCTTGGCTAGTGCTTGGCAAGGTATCAGTTCACTTGCTTGGCTAGTGCTTGGCAAGGTATCAGTTCACTTGCTTGGCTAGTGCTTGGCAAGGTATCAGTTCACTTGCTTGGCTAGTGCTTGGCAAGGTATCAGTTCACTTGCTTGGCTAGTGCTTGGCAAGGTATCAGTTCACTTGCTTGGCTAGTGCTTGGCAAGGTATCAGTTCACTTGCTTGGCTAGTGCTTGGCAAGGTATCAGTTCACTTGCTTGGCTAGTGCTTGGCAAGGTATCAGTTCACTTGCTTGGCTAGTGCTTGGCAAGGTATCAGTTCACTTGCTTGGCTAGTGCTTGGCAAGGTATCAGTTCACTTGCTTGGCTAGTGCTTGGCAAGGTATCAGTTCACTTGCTTGGCTAGTGCTTGGCAAGGTATCAGTTCACTTGCTTGGCTAGTGCTTGGCAAGGTATCAGTTCACTTGCTTGGCTAGTGCTTGGCAAGGTATCAGTTCACTTGCTTGGCTAGTGCTTGGCAAGGTATCAGTTCACTTGCTTGGCTAGTGCTTGGCAAGGTATCAGTTCACTTGCTTGGCTAGTGCTTGGCAAGGTATCAGTTCACTTGCTTGGCTAGTGCTTGGCAAGGTATCAGTTCACTTGCTTGGCTAGTGCTTGGCAAGGTATCAGTTCACTTGCTTGGCTAGTGCTTGGCAAGGTATCAGTTCACTTGCTTGGCTAGTGCTTGGCAAGGTATCAGTTCACTTGCTTGGCTAGTGCTTGGCAAGGTATCAGTTCACTTGCTTGGCTAGTGCTTGGCAAGGTATCAGTTCACTTGCTTGGCTAGTGCTTGGCAAGGTATCAGTTCACTTGCTTGGCTAGTGCTTGGCAAGGTATCAGTTCACTTGCTTGGCTAGTGCTTGGCAAGGTATCAGTTCACTTGCTTGGCTAGTGCTTGGCAAGGTATCAGTTCACTTGCTTGGCTAGTGCTTGGCAAGGTATCAGTTCACTTGCTTGGCTAGTGCTTGGCAAGGTATCAGTTCACTTGCTTGGCTAGTGCTTGGCAAGGTATCAGTTCACTTGCTTGGCTAGTGCTTGGCAAGGTATCAGTTCACTTGCTTGGCTAGTGCTTGGCAAGGTATCAGTTCACTTGCTTGGCTAGTGCTTGGCAAGGTATCAGTTCACTTGCTTGGCTAGTGCTTGGCAAGGTATCAGTTCACTTGCTTGGCTAGTGCTTGGCAAGGTATCAGTTCACTTGCTTGGCTAGTGCTTGGCAAGGTATCAGTTCACTTGCTTGGCTAGTGCTTGGCAAGGTATCAGTTCACTTGCTTGGCTAGTGCTTGGCAAGGTATCAGTTCACTTGCTTGGCTAGTGCTTGGCAAGGTATCAGTTCACTTGCTTGGCTAGTGCTTGGCAAGGTATCAGTTCACTTGCTTGGCTAGTGCTTGGCAAGGTATCAGTTCACTTGCTTGGCTAGTGCTTGGCAAGGTATCAGTTCACTTGCTTGGCTAGTGCTTGGCAAGGTATCAGTTCACTTGCTTGGCTAGTGCTTGGCAAGGTATCAGTTCACTTGCTTGGCTAGTGCTTGGCAAGGTATCAGTTCACTTGCTTGGCTAGTGCTTGGCAAGGTATCAGTTCACTTGCTTGGCTAGTGCTTGGCAAGGTATCAGTTCACTTGCTTGGCTAGTGCTTGGCAAGGTATCAGTTCACTTGCTTGGCTAGTGCTTGGCAAGGTATCAGTTCACTTGCTTGGCTAGTGCTTGGCAAGGTATCAGTTCACTTGCTTGGCTAGTGCTTGGCAAGGTATCAGTTCACTTGCTTGGCTAGTGCTTGGCAAGGTATCAGTTCACTTGCTTGGCTAGTGCTTGGCAAGGTATCAGTTCACTTGCTTGGCTAGTGCTTGGCAAGGTATCAGTTCACTTGCTTGGCTAGTGCTTGGCAAGGTATCAGTTCACTTGCTTGGCTAGTGCTTGGCAAGGTATCAGTTCACTTGCTTGGCTAGTGCTTGGCAAGGTATCAGTTCACTTGCTTGGCTAGTGCTTGGCAAGGTATCAGTTCACTTGCTTGGCTAGTGCTTGGCAAGGTATCAGTTCACTTGCTTGGCTAGTGCTTGGCAAGGTATCAGTTCACTTGCTTGGCTAGTGCTTGCAAGGTATCAGTTCACTTGCTTGGCTAGTGCTTGGCAAGGTATCAGTTCACTTGCTTGGCTAGTGCTTGGCAAGGTATCAGTTCACTTGCTTGGCTAGTGCTTGGCAAGGTATCAGTTCACTTGCTTGGCTAGTGCTTGGCAAGGTATCAGTTCACTTGCTTGGCTAGTGCTTGGCAAGGTATCAGTTCACTTGCTTGGCTAGTGCTTGGCAAGGTATCAGTTCACTTGCTTGGCTAGTGCTTGGCAAGGTATCAGTTCACTTGCTTGGCTAGTGCTTGGCAAGGTATCAGTTCACTTGCTTGGCTAGTGCTTGGCAAGGTATCAGTTCACTTGCTTGGCTAGTGCTTGGCAAGGTATCAGTTCACTTGCTTGGCTAGTGCTTGGCAAGGTATCAGTTCACTTGCTTGGCTAGTGCTTGGCAAGGTATCAGTTCACTTGCTTGGCTAGTGCTTGGCAAGGTATCAGTTCACTTGCTTGGCTAGTGCTTGGCAAGGTATCAGTTCACTTGCTTGGCTAGTGCTTGGCAAGGTATCAGTTCACTTGCTTGGCTAGTGCTTGGCAAGGTATCAGTTCACTTGCTTGGCTAGTGCTTGGCAAGGTATCAGTTCACTTGCTTGGCTAGTGCTTGGCAAGGTATCAGTTCACTTGCTTGGCTAGTGCTTGGCAAGGTATCAGTTCACTTGCTTGGCTAGTGCTTGGCAAGGTATCAGTTCACTTGCTTGGCTAGTGCTTGGCAAGGTATCAGTTCACTTGCTTGGCTAGTGCTTGGCAAGGTATCAGTTCACTTTGCTTGGCTAGTGCTTGGCAAGGTATCAGTTCACTTGCTTGGCTAGTGCTTGGCAAGGTATCAGTTCACTTGCTTGGCTAGTGCTTGGCAAGGTATCAGTTCACTTGCTTGGCTAGTGCTTGGCAAGGTATCAGTTCACTTGCTTGGCTAGTGCTTGGCAAGGTATCAGTTCACTTGCTTGGCTAGTGCTTGGCAAGGTATCAGTTCACTTGCTTGGCTAGTGCTTGGCAAGGTATCAGTTCACTTGCTTGGCTAGTGCTTGGCAAGGTATCAGTTCACTTGCTTGGCTAGTGCTTGGCAAGGTATCAGTTCACTTGCTTGGCTAGTGCTTGGCAAGGTATCAGTTCACTTGCTTGGCTAGTGCTTGGCAAGGTATCAGTTCACTTGCTTGGCTAGTGCTTGGCAAGGTATCAGTTCACTTGCTTGGCTAGTGCTTGGCAAGGTATCAGTTCACTTGCTTGGCTAGTGCTTGGCAAGGTATCAGTTCACTTGCTTGGCTAGTGCTTGGCAAGGTATCAGTTCACTTGCTTGGCTAGTGCTTGGCAAGGTATCAGTTCACTTGCTTGGCTAGTGCTTGGCAAGGTATCAGTTCACTTGCTTGGCTAGTGCTTGGCAAGGTATCAGTTCACTTGCTTGGCTAGTGCTTGGCAAGGTATCAGTTCACTTGCTTGGCTAGTGCTTGGCAAGGTATCAGTTCACTTGCTTGGCTAGTGCTTGGCAAGGTATCAGTTCACTTGCTTGGCTAGTGCTTGGCAAGGTATCAGTTTCACTTGCTTGGCTAGTGCTTGGCAAGGTATCAGTTCACTTGCTTGGCTAGTGCTTGGCAAGGTATCAGTTCACTTGCTTGGCTAGTGCTTGGCAAGGTATCAGTTCACTTGCTTGGCTAGTGCTTGGCAAGGTATCAGTTCACTTGCTTGGCTAGTGCTTGGCAAGGTATCAGTTCACTTGCTTGGCTAGTGCTTGGCAAGGTATCAGTTTCACTTGCTTGGCTAGTGCTTGGCAAGGTATCAGTTCACTTGCTTGGCTAGTGCTTGGCAAGGTATCAGTTCACTTGCTTGGCTAGTGCTTGGCAAGGTATCAGTTCACTTGCTTGGCTAGTGCTTGGCAAGGTATCAGTTCACTTGCTTGGCTAGTGCTTGGCAAGGTATCAGTTCACTTGCTTGGCTAGTGCTGCTTGCTCTGATTCTGTTTTGTTGCAAGTGAACTGATACCTTGCCAAGTTGAACTGATACTTGCCAAGCACTAGAGCAAGTGAACTGGCAAGTGAACTGATACCTTGCCAAGCACTAGCCAAGCAAGTGAACTGATACCTTGCCAAGCACTAGCCAAGCAAGTGAACTATGCCAAGCAACTAGCCAAGCAAGTGAACTGATACCTTGCCAAGCACTAGCCAAGCAAGTGAACTGATACCTTGCCAAGCACTAGCCAAGCAAGTGAACTGATACCTTGCCAAGCCAAGCAAGTGAACTGATACCTTGCCAAGCACTAGCCAAGCAAGTGAACTGATACCTTGCCAAGCACTAGCCAAGAAGTGAACTGATACCTTGCCAAGCACTAGCCAAGCAAGTGAACTGATACCTTACCCCAAGCACTAGCCAAGCGAACTGAATACCTTGCCAAGCACTAGCCAAGCAAGTGAACTGATACCTTGCCAAGCACTAGCCAAGCAAGTGAACTGATACCTTGCCAAGCACTAGCCAAGCAAGTGAACTGATACCTTGCCAAGCACTAGCCAAGCAAGTGAACTGATACTTGCCAGCACTGTGAACTGATACCTTGCCAAGCACTAGCCAAGCAAGTGAACTGATACCTTGCCAAGCACTAGCCAAGCAAGTGAACTGATACCTTGCCAAGCACTAGCCAAAGCAAGTGAACTGATACCTTGCCAAGCACTAGCCAAGCAAGTGAACTGATACCTTGCCAAGCACTAGCCAAGCAAGTGAACTGATACCTTGCCAAGCACTAGCCAAGCAAGTGAACTGATACCTTGCCAAGCACTAGCCAAGCAAGTGAACTGATACCTTGCCAAGCACTAGCCAAGCAAGTGAACTGATACCTTGCCAAGCACTAGCCAAGCAAGTGAACTGATACCTTGCCAAGCACTAGCCAAGCAAGTGAACTGATACCTTGCCAAGCACTAGCCAAGCAAGTGAACTGATACCTTGCCAAGCACTAGCCAAGCAAGTGAACTGATACCTTGCCAAGCACTAGCCAAGCAAGTGAACTGATACCTTGCCAAGCACTAGCCAAGCAAGTGAACTGATACCTTGCCAAGCACTAGCCAAGCAAGTGAACTGATACCTTGCCAAGCACTAGCCAAGCAAGTGAACTGATACCTTGCCAAGCACTAGCCAAGCAAGTGAACTGATACCTTGCCAAGCACTAGCCAAGCAAGTGAACTGATACCTTGCCAAGCACTAGCCAAGCAAGTGAACTGATACCTTGCCAAGCACTAGCCAAGCAAGTGAACTGATACCTTGCCAAGCACTAGCCAAGCAAGTGAACTGATACCTTGCCAAGCACTAGCCCAAGCAAGTGAACTGAATACCTTGCCAAGCACTAGCCAAGCAAGTGAACTGATACCTTGCCAAGCACTAGCCAAGCAAGTGAACTGATACCTTGCCAAGCACTAGCCAAGCAAGTGAACTGATACCTTGCCAAGCACTAGCCAAGCAAGTGAACTGATACCTTGCCAAGCACTAGCCAAGCAAGTGAACTGATACCTTGCCAAAGCACTAGCCAAGCAAGTGAACTGATACCTTGCCAAGCACTAGCCAAGCAAGTGAACTGATACCTTGCCAAGCACTAGCCAAGCAAGTGAACTGATACCTTGCCAAGCACTAGCCAAGCAAGTGAACTGATACCTTGCCAAGCACTAGCCAAGCAAGTGAACTGATACCTTGCCAAGCACTAGCCAAGCAAGTGAACTGATACCTTGCCAAGCACTAGCCAAGCAAGTGAACTGATACCTTGCCAAGCACTAGCCAAGCAAGTGAACTGATACCTTGCCAAGCACTAGCCAAGCAAGTGAACTGATACCTTGCCAAGCACTAGCCAAGCAAGTGAACTGATACCTTGCCAAGCACTAGCCAAGCAAGTGAACTGATACCTTGCCAAGCACTAGCCAAGCAAGTGAACTGATACCTTGCCAAGCACTAGCCAAGCAAGTGAACTGATACCTTGCCAAGCACTAGCCAAGCAAGTGAACTGATACCTTGCCAAGCACTAGCCAAGCAAGTGAACTGATACCTTGCCAAGCACTAGCCAAGCAAGTGAACTGATACCTTGCCAAGCACTAGCCAAGCAAGTGAACTGATACCTTGCCAAGCACTAGCCAAGCAAGTGAACTGATACCTTGCCAAGCACTAGCCAAGCAAGTGAACTGATACCTTGCCAAGCACTAGCCAAGCAAGTGAACTGATACCTTGCCAAGCACTAGCCAAGCAAGTGAACTGATACCTTGCCAAGCACTAGCCAAGCAAGTGAACTGATACCTTGCCAAGCACTAGCCAAGCAAGTGAACTGATACCTTGCCAAGCACTAGCCAAGCAAGTGAACTGATACCTTGCCAAGCACTAGCCAAGCAAGTGAACTGATACCTTGCCAAGCACTAGCCAAGCAAGTGAACTGATACCTTGCAAGCACTAGCCAAGCAAGTGAACTGATACCTTGCCAAGCACTAGCCAAGCAAGTGAACTGATACCTTGCCAAGCACTAGCCAAGCAAGTGAACTGATACCTTGCCCAAGCACTAGCCAAGCAAGTGAACTGATACCTTGCCAAGCACTAGCCAAGCAAGTGAACTGATACCTTGCCAAGCACTAGCCAAGCAAGTGAACTGATACCTTGCCAAGCACTAGCCAAGCAAGTGAACTGATACCTTGCCAAGCACTAGCCAAGCAAGTGAACTGATACCTTGCCAAGCACTAGCCAAGCAAGTGAACTGATACCTTGCCAAGCACTAGCCAAGCAAGTGAACTGATACCTTGCCAAGCACTAGCCAAGCAAGTGAACTGATACCTTGCCAAGCACTAGCCAAGCAAGTGAACTGATACCTTGCCAAGCACTAGCCAAGCAAGTGAACTGATACCTTGCCAAGCACTAGCCAAGCAAGTGAACTGATACCTTGCCAAGCACTAGCCAAGCAAGTGAACTGATACCTTGCCAAGCACTAGCCAAGCAAGTGAACTGATACCTTGCCAAGCACTAGCCAAGCAAGTGAACTGATACCTTGCCAAGCACTAGCCAAGCAAGTGAACTGATACCTTGCCAAGCACTAGCCAAGCAAGTGAACTGATACCTTGCCAAGCACTAGCCAAGCAAGTGAACTGATACCTTGCCAAGCACTAGCCAAGCAAGTGAACTGATACCTTGCCAAGCACTAGCCAAGCAAGTGAACTGATACCTTGCCAAGCACTAGCCAAGCAAGTGAACTGATACCTTGCCAAGCACTAGCCAAGCAAGTGAACTGATACCTTGCCAAGCACTAGCCAAGCAAGTGAACTGATACCTTGCCAAGCACTAGCCAAGCAAGTGAACTGATACCTTGCCAAGCACTAGCCAAGCAAGTGAACTGATAACCTTGCCAAGCACTAGCCAAGCAAGTGAACTGATACCTTGCCAAGCACTAGCCAAGCAAGTGAACTGATACCTTGCCAAGCACTAGCCAAGCAAGTGAACTGATACCTTGCCAAGCACTAGCCAAGCAAGTGAACTGATACCTTGCCAAGCACTAGCCAAGCAAGTGAACTGATACCTTGCCAAGCACTAGCCAAGCAAGTGAACTGATACCTTGCCAAGCACTAGCCAAGCAAGTGAACTGATACCTTGCCAAGCACTAGCCAAGCAAGTGAACTGATACCTTGCCAAGCACTAGCCAAGCAAGTGAACTGATACCTTGCCAAGCACTAGCCAAGCAAGTGAACTGATACCTTGCCAAGCACTAGCCAAGCAAGTGAACTGATACCTTGCCAAGCACTAGCCAAGCAAGTGAACTGATACCTTGCCAAGCACTAGCCAAGCAAGTGAACTGATACCTTGCCAAGCACTAGCCAAGCAAGTGAACTGATACCTTGCCAAGCACTAGCCAAGCAAGTGAACTGATACCTTGCCAAGCACTAGCCAAGCAAGTGAACTGATACCTTGCCAAGCACTAGCCAAGCAAGTGAACTGATACCTTGCCAAGCACTAGCCAAGCAAGTGAACTGATACCTTGCCAAGCACTAGCCAAGCAAGTGAACTGATACCTTGCCAAGCACTAGCCAAGCAAGTGAACTGATACCTTGCCAAGCACTAGCCAAGCAAGTGAACTGATACCTTGCCAAGCACTAGCCAAGCAAGTGAACTGATACCTTGCCAAGCACTAGCCAAGCAAGTGAACTGATACCTTGCCAAGCACTAGCCAAGCAAGTGAACTGATACCTTGCCAAGCACTAGCCAAGCAAGTGAACTGATACCTTGCCAAGCACTAGCCAAGCAAGTGAACTGATACCTTGCCAAGCACTAGCCAAGCAAGTGAACTGATACCTTGCCAAGCACTAGCCAAGCAAGTGAACTGATACCTTGCCAAGCACTAGCCAAGCAAGTGAACTGATACTGATACCTTGCCAAGCACTAGCCAAGCAAGTGAACTGATACCTTGCCAAGCACTAGCCAAGCAAGTGAACTGATACCTTGCCAAGCACTAGCCAAGCAAGTGAACTGATACCTTAGCCAAGCAAGTGAACTAGCCAAGCAAGTGAACTGATACCTTGCCAAGCACTAGCCAAGCAAGTGAACTGATACCTTGCCAAGCACTAGCCAAGCAAGTGAACTGATACCTTGCCAAGCACTAGCCAAGCAAGTGAACTGATACCTTGCCAAGCACTAGCCAAGCAAGTGAACTGATACCTTGCCAAGCACTAGCCAAGCAAGTGAACTGATACCTTGCCAAGCACTAGCCAAGCAAGTGAACTGATACCTTGCCAAGCACTAGCCAAGCAAGTGAACTGATACCTTGCCAAGCACTAGCCAAGCAAGTGAACTGATACTTGCCAAGCACTAGCCAAGCAAGTGAACTGATACCTTGCCAAGCACTAGCCAAGCAAGTGAACTGATACCTTGCCAAGCACTAGCCAAGCAAGTGAACTGATACCTTGCCAAGCACTAGCCAAGCAAGTGAACTGATACCTTGCCAAGCACTAGCCAAGCAAGTGAACTGATACCTTGCCAAGCACTAGCCAAGCAAGTGAACTGATACCTTGCCAAGCACTAGCCAAGCAAGTGAACTGATACCTTGCCAAGCACTAGCCAAGCAAGTGAACTGATACCTGCAAGCACTAGCCAAGCAAGTGAACTGATACCTTGCCAAGCACTAGCCAAGCAAGTGAACTGATACCTTTGCCAAGCACTAGCCAAGCAAGTGAACTGATACCTTGCCAAGCACTAGCCAAGCAAGTGAACTGATACCTTGCCAAGCACTAGCCAAGCAAGTGAACTGATACCTTTGCCAAGCACTAGCCAAGCAAGTGAACTGATACCTTGCAAGCACTAGCCAAGCAAGTGAACTGATACCTTGCCAAGCACTAGCCAAGCAAGTGAACTGATACCTTGCCAAGCACTAGCCAAGCAAGTGAACTGATACCTTGCCAAGCACAGCCAAGCAAGTGAACTGATACCTTGCCAAGCACTAGCCCAAGCAAGTGAACTGATACCTTGCCAAGCACTAGCCAAGCAAGTGAAACTGATACCTAGCAAGCACTAGGCAAGTGAACTGATACACAAGCACTAGCCAAGCAAGTGAACTGATACCTTGCCAAGCACTAGCCAAGCAAGTGAACTGATACCTTGCCAAGCACTAGCCAAGCAAGTGAACTGATACCTTGCCAAGCACTAGCCAAGCAAGTGAACTGATACCTTGCAAGCACTAGCCAAGCAAGTGAACTGATACCTTGCCAAGCACTAGCCAAGCAAGTGAACTGATAGCCAAGCACTAGCCAAGCAAGTGAACTGATACCTTGCCAAGCACTAGCCAAGCAAGTGAACTGATACCTTGCCAAGCCAAGCAAGTGAACTGATACCTTGCCAAGCACTAGCCAAGCAAGTGAACTGATACCTTGCCAAGCACTAGCCAAGCAAGTGAACTGATACCTTGCCAAGCACTAGCCAAGCAAGTGAACTGATACCTTGCCAAGCACTAGCCAAGCAAGTGAACTGATACCTTGCCAAGCACTAGCCAAGCAAGTGAACTGATACCTTGCCAAGCACTAGCCAAGCAAGTGAACTGATACCTGCAAGCACTAGCCAAGCAAGTGAACTGATACCTTGCCAAGCACTAGCCAAGCAAGTGAACTGATACCTTGCCAAGCACTAGCCAAGCAAGTGAACTGATACCTTGCCAAGCACTAGCCAAGCAAGTGAACTGATACCTTGCCAAGCACTAGCCAAGCAAGTGAACTGATACCTTGCCAAGCACTAGCCAAGCAAGTGAACTGATACCTTGCCAAGCACTAGCCAAGCAAGTGAACTGATACCTTGCCAAGCACTAGCAAGCAAGTGAACTGATACCTTGCAAGCACTAGCCAAGCAAGTGAACTGATACCTTGCCAAGCACTAGCCAAGCAAGTGAACTGATACCTTGCCAAGCACTAGCCAAGCAAGTAACTGATACCTTGCCAAGCACTAGCCAAGCAAGTGAACTGATACCTTGCCAAGCACTAGCCAAGCAAGTGAACTGATACCTTGCCAAGCACTAGCCAAGCAAGTGAACTGATACCTTGCCAAGCACTAGCCAAGCAAGTGAACTGATACCTTGCCAAGCACTAGCCAAGCAAGTGAACTGATACCTTGCCAAGCACTAGCCAAGCAAGTGAACTGATACCTTGCCAAGCACTAGCCAAGCAAGTGAACTGATACCTTGCCAAGCACTAGCCAAGCAAGTGAACTGATACTTGCCAAGCACTAGCCAAGCAAGTGAACTGATACCTTGCCAAGCACTAGCCAAGCAAGTGAACTGATACCTTGCCAAGCACTAGCCAAGCAAGTGAACTGATACCTTGCCAAGCACTAGCCAAGCAAGTGAACTGATACCTTGCCAAGCACTAGCCAAGCAAGTGAAACTGATACCTTGCCAAGCACTAGCCAAGCAATGAACTGATACCTTGCCAAGCACTAGCCAAGCAAGTGAACTGATACCTTGCCAAGCACTAGCCAAGCAAGTGAACTGATACCTTGCCAAGCACTAGCCCAAGCAAGTGAACTGATACCTTGCCAAGCACTAGCCAAGCAAGTGAACTGATACCTTGCCAAGCACTAGCCAAGCAAGTGAACTGATACCTTGCCAAGCACTAGCCAAGCAGTGAACTGATACCTTGCCAAGCACTAGCCAAGCAAGTGAACTGATACCTTGCCAAGCACTAGCCAAGCAAGTGAACTGATACCTTGCCAAGCACTAGCCAAGCAAGTGAACTGATACCTTGCCAAGCACTAGCCAAGCAAGTGAACTGATACCTTGCCAAGCACTAGCCAAGCAAGTGAACTGATACCTTGCCAAGCACTAGCCAAGCAAGTGAACTGATACCTTGCCAAGCAAGCCAAGCACTAGCCAAGCAAGTGAACTGATACCTTGCCAAGCACTAGCCAAGCAAGTGAACTGATACCTTGCCAAGCACTAGCCAAGCAAGTGAACTGATACCTTGACAAGCACTAGCCAAGCAAGTGAACTGATACCTTGCCAAGCACTAGCCAAGCAAGTGAAACTGATACCTTGCCAAGCACTAGCCAAGCAAGTGAACTGATACCTTGCCAAGCACTAGCCAAGCAAGTGAACTGATACCTTGCCAAGCACTAGCCAAGCAAGTGAACTGATACCTTGCCAAGCACTAGCCAAGCAAGTGAACTGATACCTTGCCAAGCACTAGCCAAGCAAGTGAACTGATACCTTGCCAAGCACTAGCCAAGCAAGTGAACTGATACCTTGCCAGCACTAGCCAAGCAAGTGAACTGATACCTTGCCAAGCACTAGCCAAGCAAGTGAACTGATACCTTGCCAAGCACTAGCCAAGCAAGTGAACTGATACCTTGCCAAGCACTAGCCAAGCAAGTGAACTGATACCTTGCCAAGCACTAGCCAAGCAAGTGAACTGATACCTTGCAAGCACTAGCCAAGCAAGTGAACTGATACCTGCCAAGCACTAGCCAAGCAAGTGAACTGATACCTTGCCAAGCACTAGCCAAGCAAGTGAACTGATACCTTGCCAAGCACTAGCCAAGCAAGTGAACTGATACCTTGCCAAGCACTAGCCAAGCAAGTGAACTGATACCTGCCAAGCACTAGCCAAGCAAGTGAACTGATACCTTGCCAAGCACTAGCCAAGCAAGTGAACTGATACCTTGCCAAGCACTAGCCAAGCAAGTGAACTGATACCTTGCCAAGCACTAGCCAAGCAAGTGAACTGATACCTTGCCAAGCACTAGCCAAGCAAGTGAACTGATACCTTGCCAAGCACTAGCCAAGCAAGTGAACTGATACCTTGCCAAGCACTAGCCAAGCAAGTGAACTGATACCTTGCCAAGCACTAGCCAAGCAAGTGAACTGATACCTTGCCAAGCACTAGCCAAGCAAGTGAACTGATACCTTGCCAAGCACTAGCCAAGCAAGTGAACTGATACCTTGCCAAGCACTAGCCAAGCAAGTGAACTGATACCTTGCCAAGCACTAGCCAAGCAAGTGAACTGATACCTTTGCCAAGCACTAGCCAAGCAAGTGAACTGATACCTTTGCCAAGCATAGCCAAGCAAGTGAACTGATACCTTGCCAAGCACTAGCCAAGCAAGTGAACTGATTACCTTGCCAAGCACTAGCCAAGCAAGTGAAACTGATACCTGCCAAGCACTAGCCAAAGCAAGTGAACTGATACCTTGCCAAGCACTAGCCAAGCAAGTGAACTGATACCTTGCCAAGCACTAGCCAAGCAAGTGAACTGATACCTTGCCAAGCACTAGCCAAGCAAGTGAACTGATACCTTGCCAAGCACTAGCCAAGCAAGTGAACTGATACCTTGCAAGCACTAGCCAAGCAAGTGAACTGATACCTTGCCAAGCACTAGCCAAGCAAGTGAACTGATACCTGCCAAGCACTAGAAGCAAGTGAAACTGATACCTTGCAAGCACTAGCCAAGCAATGAACTGATACCTTGCCAAGCACTAGCCAAGCAAGTGAACTGATACCTGCCAAGCACTAGCCAAGCAAGTGAACTGATACCTTGCCAAGCACTAGCCAAGCAAGTGAACTGATACCTTGCCAAGCACTAGCCAAGCAAGTGAACTGATACCTTGCCAAGCACTAGCCAAGCAAGTGAACTGATACCTTGCCAAGCACTAGCCAAGCAAGTGAACTGATACCTTGCAAGCACTAGCCAAGCAAGTGAACTGATACCTTGCCAAGCACTAGCCAAGCAAGTGAACTGATACTTGCCAACACTAGCCAGCAAGTGAACTGATACCTGCCAAGCACTAGCCAAGCAAAGTGAACTGATACAAGCACTAGCCAAGCAAGTGAACTGATACCTTGCCAAGCACTAGCCAAGCAAGTGAACTGATAGCCAAGCAACTAGCCAAGCAAGTGAACTGATACTTGCCAAGCACTAGCAAGCAAGTGAACTGATACCTTGCCAAGCACTAGCCAAGCAAGTCTGATACCTTGCAAGCACTAGCCAAGCAAGTGAACTGATACCTTGCCAAAGAACACTAGCAAGTGAACTGATACCTTGCAAGCACTAGCCAAGCAAGTGAACTGATACCTTGCCAAGCACTAGCCAAGCAAGTGAACTGATACCTTGCCAAGCACTAGCCAAGCAAGTGAACTGATACCTTCCAAGCACTAGCCAAGCAAGTGAACTGATACCTGCCAAGCACTAGCCAAGCAAGTGAACTGATACCTGCCAAGCACTAGCCAAGCAAGTGAACTGATACCTTGCCAAGCACTAGCCAAGCAAGTGAACTGATACCTTGCCAAGCACTAGCCAACCATACCTTGCCAACACTAGCCAAGCAAGTGAACTGATACCTTGCCAAGCACTAGCCAAGCAAGTGAACTATACCTGCAAGCACCTTGAAACTGATACCTTGCCAAGCACTAGCCAAGCAAGTGAACTGATACCTTGCCCAAGCACTAGCAAGCAAGTGAACTGATACCTTGCCAAGCACTAGCCAAGCAAGTGAAACTGATACCTTGCCAAGCACTAGCCAAGCAAGTGAACTGATACCTTGCCAAGCACTAGCCAAGCAAGTGAACTGATACCTTGCCAAGCACTAGCCAAGCAAGTGAACTGATAGCCAAGCATAGCCAAGCAAGTGACTATACCTGCACTACCAACAAGTGAACTGATACCTGCCAAGCACTAGCCAAGCAAGTGAACTGATACCTTGCCAAGCACTAGCCAAGCAAGTGAACTGATACCTTGCCAAGCACTAGCCAGCAAGTGAACTGATACCTTGCCAAGCACTAGCCAAGCAAGTGAACTGATACCTTGCCAAGCACTAGCCAAGCAAGTGAACTGATACCTTGCCAAGCACTAGCAAGCAAGTGAACTGATACCTTGCCAAGCACTAGCCAAGCAAGTGAACTGATACCTTGCCAAGCACTAGCCAAGCAAGTGAACTGATACCTTGCCAAGCACCTAGCCAAGCAAGTGAACTGATACCTTGCCAAGCACTAGCCAAGCAAGTGAACTGATACCTTGCCAAGCACTAGCCAAGCAAGTGAACTGATACCTTGCCAAGCACTAGCCAAGCAAGTGAAACTGATACCTTGCCAAGCACTAGCCAAGCAAGTGAACTGATACCTTGCCAAGCACTAGCCAAGCAAGTGAACTGATACCTTGCCAAGCACTAGCCAAGCAAGTGAACTGATACCTTGCAAGCACTAGCCAAGCAAGTGAACTGATACCTTGCCAAGGCACTAGCCCAAGCAAGTGAACTGATACCTTGCCAAGCACTAGCCAAGCAAGTGAACTGATACCTTGCCAAGCACTAGCCAAGCAAGTGAAACTGATACCTTGCCAAGCACTAGCCAAGCAAGTGAACTGATACCTTTGCCAAGCACTAGCCAACAAAGTAACTGATACCTTGCAAGCACTAGCCAAGCAAGTGAACTGATACCTTGCCAAGCACTAGCCAAGCAAGTGAACTGATACCTTGCCAAGCACTAGCCAAGCAAGGAACTGATACCTTGCCAAGACTAGCCAAGCAAGTGAACTGATACTTGCCAGCACTAGCCAAGCAAGTGAACTGATATCTTGCCAAGCACTAGCCAAGCAAGTGAACTGATACCTTGCCAAGCACTAGCCAAGCAAGTGAACTGATACCTGCCAAGCACTAGCCAAGCAAGTGAACTGATACCTTGCCAAGCACTAGCCAAGCAAGTGAACTGATACCGCTGCCAACAACTACGCCAAGCATATCAAGTGAACTGATACCTTGCCCAAGCACTAGCCAAGCAAGTGAACTGATACCTTGCCAAGCACTAGCCAAGCAAGTGAACTGATACCTTGCCAAGCACTAGCCAAGCAAGTGAACTGATACCCTTGCCAAGCACTAGCCAAGCAAGTGAACTGATACCTTGCCAAGCACTAGCCAAGCAAGTGAACTGATCTACTTGCAAGCACTAGCCAAGCAAGTGAACTGATACTTGCCAAGCACTAGCCAAGCAAGTCAAACTGATACCTTTGCAAGCACTAGCCAAGCAAAGTGAACTGATACTTGCCAAGCACTAGCCAAGCAAGTGAACTGATACCTTGCCAAGCACTAGCCAAGCAAGTGAAACTGATACCTTGCCAAGCCACTAGCCAAGCAAGTGAACTTGATACCTTGCCAAGCACTAGCCAAGCAAGAAACAAAAAAAAAAATTATACCTTGCCAAGCACTAGCCAAGCAAGTGCAACTGATACCTGCATCAATGCACTAGCCAAGCAAGTGATACGCCCTGAACAGCACTACTTGCCCAAGCACTAGCCAAGCAGTCCACAGAATCTGATACCTTGCCAATGCACTAGCCAGCCAAGTGAACTGATACCTTGCCAAGCACTAGCCAAGCAAGTGAACTGATTACCTTGCCAAGCACTAGCCAAGCAAGTGAACTGTACCTTTGCCACACTAGCCAAGCAAGTGAACTGATACCTTGCAAGCACTAGCCAAGCAAGTGAACTGATACTTGCACTAGCCAAGCAAGTGAACTGATACCTTGCAAGCACTAGCCAAGCAAGTGACTGATACCTTGCCAAGCACTAGCCAAGCAAGTGAACTGATACCTTGCCAAGCACTAGCCAAGCAAGTGAACTGATACCTTGCCAAGCACTAGCCAAGCAAGTGAACTGATACCTTGCCAAGCACTAGCCAAGCAAGTGAACTGATACCTTGCCAAGCACTAGCCAAGCAAGTGAACTGATACCTTGCCAAGCACTAGCCAAGCAAGTGAACTGATACCTTGCCAAGCACTAGCCAAGCAAGTGAACT
>CM039465.1:2326062-2398562 GCA_022414725.1 Microglena sp. YARC | reverse complement strand
TCTAGCCACAAAACGCGCTTTGTAGCGCTCCACTCTTCCATCCTTACCCAACTTTTTAGTAAATAACCATCTGGCAGACATAAGTCTGTACTCATCCCCAGGATGAGGCTCCAGAATCCAAGTACCATGACCCTCGAGGGAAGCGATTTCATCTCTCATTGCTAGCTGCCACTCTTCCCTCTCAGGGTTATCGAGCGCTATAGCTTGAGCATAAGAAAGCTCACACTGAATGGAGATAAAAGCAGCACCAACTGGTTCTGGTACCTCTTCTGCAGAACCATCAACAGACGGGGATGGAGGGGATCGCTCCACGTCATCAGAAGTATCACCAGCAATAGAAGGAGAAGGGGAAGGAACTAAAACATCAGGAACCATAACATCTGGCACTGAAGGGTATCGCTTCAATACCGATTCATCTAATAAACCAAACTCAGGAACCTCCCCACGCATCCTCCCACTTGATCTAACTCCAAGAGCAGAAGGAAGAGGGGGTGGACGAGGCTCCCGAGGTGTAACCTTTGAGAGCAGTGATTGTATCACTCTCCCAGGAGGTAGCTCTGGACGTCGAACGTCCGGCGCATCTCCCACATCACCTAACCCAATCCAACCTGGGGCTGGCATGCTCATAGCAGACGCTAGAGTAGAATCACTGGCTGTATCACTAGAGTCAACATTACCTAAGTCACTAGGCAGTTGCTCATCCCGAGCAATAGGAAGCTGCAGAACCTCAGGCTTGAACAATGGGTTACCACTAACAAGGAAAGGAGTCTCTACAATTTTATCTAGGCCGCTAGCTCCACCTTCTCCCCTTAAATCACTAACAGCCAGGACAGAGGGTGGGAGGATAGAGAATGGAAGGCAGCGAGTCGGAATAATTTCCGCAGTCTTAGTGTCAGGCACAAAAACAGGGGAGACATTGGGGGCAGCAGCCTGCCGAGAACGTAGGTTCATATGGAAAACTGCTCCCACATCTGTTTCCATCTGCCCTGAGTCCTGTAGAAGATATTCTAATGCTGCCGGTTCAGTACGCCCCTCAGTGACGGCCAAGGGAGAACCAGAAGCAAAAGAACTCCCATCATACACCAATTGCCCATCGACGGGCACTGGGCCAGTGCCCTCAAAAAAGGTCACGTCACGAGCCTCAATCACTTTGTGCAACTTTGGAATCCAGACCTGGTAGGCCTTCGACACCACACTATACCCCACCAGTCTACCCTGGATACTCTTAGGATCTAATTTCCCCCGCTTCTTCCATCTAGTAGGGTTACATAGGCTATACACCCAAAGACGCGGAGGTGGGACACCTCGGGGACGCGCTGATAGAAAAGCTCATACGGAGTCTTTCCATCTTTCGTCTTTGTGGGTAACCGATTTCGAAGGTACGAAGCAGTCAAGAAGGCATAGGGCCAGAAACCCTTGCTCATCCCTGATTCTATCAGCATCGTACGAGCCATAGCAGCAACTACCCCATTGAACCTCTCAGCAACCCCGTTTTGCTGTGGGCAATACACGCTACTATGTTCGTACGTCGCATTTACCTCATGAAGCCAGTCAACAAACCATTTGACCAAAAACTCTTTTGCTTGGTCCCCCCTAAGCGTTCGAAATGCTACCCCTAAAAAGTTCCGCACTCCACTTCTTAATCGTAAATTGGATCTGCCATGCAGCATCCGATTTCAGTCTAATCGGAATAACCGCACTCCACCCAGAAAAATCATCAACTATGACAAGAAGATAAAGTTCCCCTCTCGACCCGGCACTGAACGGCCCCATGATATCAATATGTATCAATTCGAGCGGCGCGTGAGTATTCCTAGTACGATTTGGGTATGGTTTGCGTATGGCCTTACCCAAACAACATGCATCACAAGGGTCCTGTGAGAACTTTTGAAGTGCAGCCCTGGTAAAGTTGGGTCCGCCAGTAACAGTGCCGGAGTGCGATAACATGTGCACAGCAGGTTGACCAGGATGGCCAAATCTGCGGTGCCATAGTTTCGCACTGCCACGGCAAGTACCTGTAGGATCGCCTTGACCAGGAGTAACAGTTTCAGCAGAAAACGACGCAGGAGAGGGTCGAACTCGCGACGCCCGCGGATGAGAATCAGGGATAGGGCAGCGTACCGGTTCGAAGTGGTAAACACCAGATGTGGTGGCTGAAAGTGTCCAAAGAGTTCTAGACCCTCTGGTGGCAATACAACGATCTGCATCAAAACTAATGATACAACCCTGGGACCTAGCCGTAGCATTTACACTGAGAAGGTTAACAGGACAATTAGGTATGTAGAGCACATTGTCTATGGTAATGGGGGCCTCAAGCCACTCATTACATAGTTCAATGGTTCCAATACCAACTGCCTGCTGAACAACACCATCTCCAAATCTAACAGAGGGGCAATTTGCCTGATATCTGATGGATTTAAAGAGGGTGACGTCCCCAGTCAAACTCCGACTAGCCCCACTGTCTAAGTACCAGGTAGCTTCGACACAATCATCAGCCTGAGCAGGCGCCCAGGCTGTTTCAACACTAATGAGAACGGGTAAGGGGGGGTTTGCATCTCACTTCTTTGCAAGTAGAGCCATCTGAGCCATCAATGCGGTATATTCAGCACGGCTGACTGGTGCAGCTCCTCCTCCACCTCGTGGTGGTGGCTTCTTCTGACCACCACGACCTCCACGAGCAGCACCACGAGGGCGAAGCTTCGGGAACTGCGTCCGGCAAGTTTCCGAAGCGTGTCCAGGGCGAGGGCAGTAGATGCACTGCGGCACTCCACTGCCCTGAGGTAATCCTGCAGCAGCCATTGCTGGCAAAGGGGAGGGTAGGTGAGTGGGGGTTGATTTGACCCATGGTGGGTAGTGAGGGTGATTAGACAGCAGCCTCTGGTTTGCTGTGTCTATGGACTCATAACGATATTGCACTTCAGCAAACGTGATCTGATTCTCAACAAACTCAGGACCACTGAACATGGTCAGCAAACCAGAAAATCGAGGATGAGATGCACCAGCGATCGCGATCTCAATACATTGAAATTCGGAAACTGTTGTACCCGATTTGAGTAGCATGAGTGCCAACCTTTTCACCCTATTGAAATAGGTTGTAGGGGATTCAGAGTAGGTCATCTGAACCGCCCTCAAATCAGCTACCAGTTTCGGTCCCAATCTACGAGCATGCTGCACTGCCCACGACTCCACCTCATCATAGATCTCCTGACAAGAACCATAGTGCCTAAAGACCTCCTGTAACTCCTTGCTCATTGTGAGTAACATGTAGGAAAAAGCCTTTTCCTCATTGCTAACCCACACATCAGAGCCATCATGTAACCTAAGCCTGGCCTCAGCCCCATCTAGAGCCCTGATGGCCTCAGCATCAGAAACACGATCAGGAAAATGAAAGTCAACAGGAGGCAGGGGTGTCCTAGAAGCCTGCTTGAGGCGCTGCAATTTTGACATCTGCTGATTCAGTTCAACTCGGTACGCCTCTACATTCCTATCCATCTCTTCCTCCGTCAACGGAATCAAATCAGGGTCACCCCTCAAATCCCACTTGAGCACTGCACTCGCGGACGTCTTACCCGCGAGGGGATTGACCCAAGAACGCCTGGCGGCATTCTCAGTATCAATCCCCGGTTCACCTCCACCTTCTTCACCAGCAATGCCTGTCACAGAAGAGACCTCAGACGAGTCCTCAGGGAGAGGCTCGTTCCTAGCTCGCTCCTCCAGATCGGCAGGAGTAGGCCTGCCGGAGCTTCCTGTAGGGCCGAAGGTCCTCATTGAAACAGAGCCACCGGCAGCGAGGACTCCAGCGGTCACAGACGATGCCGAAGGTCCGGCTCCTCCAGCGTGGGCAGAGCCCCTGGGCGGAGAAATAGAGCGATGAAATGGCCGGCCAGGGTTTACCCCGCCAGCGCGTGTCCACATTGACCGCATGGTTAAAGGCGCTCCCGCTTGTTGTCGGGAGGTCGATCCAGCCGTAACACGACGTTGTAGCCACTGTGCAACTGCAGGCACAGCGCTCGGGACAACATGGTTGCCAAGGTTCGCCAAACGTAACGCAGGAATGACATTGAACAGCCACTCCTCGTAATTCTCGTAGTCGAGTTTGGCGAGGTCCTTAATCATCGACAGGTTGACTGACGACATGATGCCGAGCTTCTCAACGTCCGCAGTGGCGTACGCTTTAGCGCAACTGATGAGACCTATAACCTGACAGAGTTCAGGGGACGTGAGGAGACCAGGAACGAAGTGTTTAGACAACTGGATCGTTAAAAGAGCCGAGGGACGCCTCTTGAGAGAGGAGTCCTGACGGCAAACCCCGGAACCCTTAGGTTACGGGGAAGGACAGACGCGATAGGTTGCGTAGCCAATAGGACAGGTAGAACCAACGAACAGCTAAAGCTGACAAAGGCGCCTTGGTTGCTTCAGGTTCGGATGAAGAGAGAGCCCAGGAAGCTGACTAGAAGCTGCTGCTCTTTGCTGAAAAAGAAAAACTATGGATGTTAGGTGGGGCTAGTCAAAACGAAACAGTAGGCATGAGATCAACTCTCAGCCAAAGAAACTGGCCCAAGGTAACCGTAAAGCAGGGCACATGCTCCAGGGGCTGCACGTTTTCACCTGATGGCTCATCACTTGGTTTGTTTGTAAAACCCGACCCAAGGGTTGCCTAACGCGCGAATCCCTACCCTCTCATAATGCTAGCAACGAAGGCAGATGGATGCGCTTACCAACCCGGACAACGCCGCGCGGCCAGTTGCTTACTTGCTTGTGCCCAAGAGAAAGCCGAGAGTGGGGCGGAAACGTGTGTCAGAAATGCTGCATGCACCTTCCTCCAATGATGCGAAGGCTTTGTATAGGTTTATCATAAATGGGAATGCTGGGCGTAATCGATGGCGCTCGGGGCGTTTGGACGAAGTTGAAGATTTTGAAAAAGGTTCGGAAATCCGGATTATGGTCAGTTAAATATTAAGTTCGAGTCAAGTCTAACCCAGGGCAGGTGAAGGGAACGGGACGACATCGGCAATACTCGTTTCCGGGTTCGACCCCGGTTCGACCAATCATCTGGAGGGGAAAGGGGGACCGGGAGACGAGGCAACGGTGCTGCAGAAAATGCATTACATAGAAGAGAACGAGTGCACTTATGTATATTTATCTGTATCTGAGTCAACATACACGTAGCACTGTCATAGGTTAGCAGGTTGTGCCTAGCCTCGTAGCACTGAGTCACTACACGTAGCACTGAGTCACTACTGTCCAACAGTTGCTCCATCAAATTGCAGATGGAAATAAAAAAGGCAACGGCGCGGCTCGGGAATGTTAGAAGAAAGTATGGCTCTGCTGTGACATGATTTTTGTCGCCCGGCGACCAGCCTGGATTGGCCATTGACGGCCCACTAGCTGACATCCTTATCTTCTAATGTTTCTGTCTGACTATCTTGAATCCACCATGGACAGCTTTATCAGCTTTATCCCACTTTTGTTCGTCATCTGGGTGAGCGATCTTTATTTTGACCCTACACCTGTTCAACTTTTGATCAGAGAGAGCTATCTGATTGTCTTCATTTCTTCTTGCGCCTTTCATCTTTAGGGGGGTTATATCCATCTTTCCTGCCAGTCTGTATTTTTAGTTTTCTTATTTTTATTCTCAGACTGCCCATCCTTCCCAGACTAAGAATAGGTAGGGGGAGTATAGAAGACAATACTGCCCAATAGGGCAGTGCCGGCCTCGTAGCTAGTAGGGACTGTGCTCCCTAATTGCCCTCCCACTGTGGAACACACCATAAAAGTCAACCTCCGCTTACATGCATTGAATGTGGCTATATACCTACTTGTTACATGGCTTAACAGCAAGCTTGGGCAAACTATTGGACCCAACTATGGTAACACATACATTTTGTGAATATGAAAAAAGGAAATGTTACAAGAGCATGTACGCTAATTAAGCAAGACGAACCTTTTACAACTGGATTTCAGATCTCATCTTGTGTCGGTTCCAGCCATGGAACCTTGCCAATAAATGTTTGCCATGTGTCAGCGTTAGCTGTTCTATGGTTATACCTGTATTCATGTGTCTTCCTATACCCGTAACCTAAGCTATGATCTCCCTTAGGCGGCTTATATATGCCTCTCTCTCAAACTCGATCTCTCCTGTAACGCTGTTCCAGTTAAATCAAAGTCTCGCTCCTTGTCTTCTACCGTATCCAGTTATCCACATAACTTCGACACCATGCTTTTCTGAGACCCGTTTTAAGGAAATGAACCTATTTGCCATGTTATTGCCGTTACGCAAGGTGCATACGGTACTCTTAACTGAGTCTTATATCCTAACGTTACAGCCTGGGATAAGCATAACCAAGGCTAATAATAGAAACATTATCTTTTTTTCGAAGTCAGTCAAGCCTCAGTTATACCCATGTAACTGAGGTTTAACTGGGGTTCGACCAAGAAATAAAACCTGCACGTTACGGTAGGTTTCTTGTGTACAGTTGCTTTGCTTCTTGCAATTTGTATACCGGTAACGTCTGTTGTGTTATCGCAATTTTGTTGAAGGTGTGAAAGGAATTCCACCTAAAAAGGTGGGTCTCCTGAAACAAACCAGCGACACCAAGGATTCTGTTCTGGGTACTATAAAGCGCGCCCAGCAGCGCGATTCCGCGCACGCTTTTTGAGCCCCACTGCGTGTTTCGCGCAGTTTTTTAAACCCCCTGTGGGCGCAGCGCGCAGTTTTAGCGCTTTTTGCACTACACAGCGCTTACCAATTTGACGTGTGTGCGCTTTAAGCGCTGACCAATTTGACAAAATGTAGCACCCTGATTCTGTTCGGATGGCTCTGCCACTCCTACAATCATTGGATCATTGGTTACAAGCCCCTCCTCGTACCAATCACATGTATACATTTAAGGTGCATTGATGGATTCGGTGCAATTAACAGACTTAAAAATAGGAGCGAAGAAAGGTCCGATCTGGCCTTGTGAACAAACCTACAATCTTTTATAAAATCGAAGGCATGATTTAAGAGCTTAAAAAGTGTGACGCGTTTGTCTTTCCAGAATCTTTCCAAATGCATGCAGCAGCTAAAGGAAAAGCTGCCTAAGACTTGCGGGTACCGCCCAGATGTTGAGGGCCGGTACCAGGAGGGCCATCAAGGTACTTGGAGGGCCATCAAGGTACGACTACCGGTACTAATTTCGGACCACGATTTTAATTTGGCTCCGAAGCCAGATCAAACACAGGATTCTTGAACGCAGTGTACCGTAACTGACCCCTAAAATAATCAATAACGTGTTATGCGGTTTTCGATCACAACCTCGGGACGTAGATGTCCTAGATAGGGGAGGGAGCGCTTGCAGTAACTACCTGGATCTCTCCCCCTTGCCAGATTCTATCTACAACCCGAAAATCAACTCTACGACTGCTGGCTCCTATTGTATCGATTCCAATAATCCCATTGTCCCTTCTACTGCCCTTTATTTGGACCTTTGACTTGTAATCCCTGAACCCTGGGTTCCTTCAACTTTTTGACCATTTGAAATACGACTATCGTAGCCCCATAAATCAGACTAACTCTGACTGCGAACGCGGCTCACAACTTCTTCCTGGCTATTATTGAGTTATCTTGCACAGATCTCGTCACGCGCGCTCATAGAGACAGGGGCTGAATTATATTTTACCCACGAGGAAATCCGAATACGGCATTTGTTCTTCTAATCTTCTTCGTGTACCGTAATGTGTCGTGTGCAGCACATGGACTGGTTTATACAGGCAGTATCTATCCCTCATATATATGCTGCGTTTCACCAGGGGACCATATATTGTTTCCTGCTGATTCGCAACCTATTCTCCAGCTGTAACTCCAATTAAAGAGGACTCATGTTGTTTTGAAACTCAGTATCGGCAAACTGTTTACATTTTGGCACATTCGCTTTTTACTAGAGTTGGCAAGGTAACGAACCTACAGAGCCTCCAAGAAAGCACGTCTGCTGCACGTCTCTACGTACACATGTCAATAAAATATGCGCAGGTGGCGCAACCATCTTCCCACTACATCCGATTTGTATGCAAATATTAGCTTTGGGTGACTTAACCTCATAACTCTAAGTAAACGCAGGTGCAATGCTCCATCACGAATGGGTGAGTGTAAGGAATGGACAAGTCTTGCAACAAAGAATTCAAAACACACTTTCCCCGCCAAAGATTTACCAAATGCCAAGTACCGACAAGTCAAGCACCAAGGCACTGTAGGTTATGCAGTCATGTAAAACAGACTTCTTTGTCCAGTGATCCAAGGCTGTCCTGGGACTGGCGCCCTTGTGTGCAAGTGCACGGCCAGTGCAGGCAACAACAGGCGCAATCCTCTGTGAAGATGAGGCTCAAATCAAGCAGGTGCCGGATACACAATTGCAGTTGCTATCGCACTTGCACCCGCCCAGAGACTGCGCTAGGTTGCACTTGTTGCAGTTGTTGCCGCCTGCACATGGGGAGGTCTTGCAAGTGCCGCACGTCGCAGTAGTAGTAGTTGTAGTAGTAGTAGATGATGGGGATGAGCTTCCGGCACACACATTGGGGTTGCAGTGAGCAGCAGTGTTGCCACACCATCCACTTGTGCTGCAGCAGTAGCCTGACAGGCACTTGGCATTGCCAAAATTAGGTCCACACCTCCAGTCTGGTCGGTCAGAGGCAGGGCAAGAGCCACCAGTTGTAGTTGTTGTAGTAGGATTTGTAGTTGGTGCTGTAGTTCCTGAACCCGTGATGCGGATGTCAGCGCAGTCACGGAATATCTCCTTCCTGACGCTGGTGGTACCGCAGCGAGACAAGCTGCTTGTTGCATAGCTGCCACACTCTGCTACACTGCATGTATCCACACATGAGTTGGCAGTGTGGTACTCCCTGCAAGCAGATAAGCAGTGGGGTGTAAATGTGTAGCAATGAAGTGGAGGGATCGCATGATCATGACTAATATGGGTGCAGGAAAGTTGTTCATATAAATAGTGCCCATCGCTGCGGGTAAAATAACAACAACAACTACCAGTTGTGGTCGCTTTCAAAGGGTACGTCGCCAGTTAATTTTCTGGCTTTTGTTGTTGTTGTTCTTGTTGTTATTGGGCCAACATGAGGATCTAATTGTCGTGGTTATTTTACCAGTGCATGCCCAGGCTGACGATGTTTGATCAATTGAATGACATCATACGGTATGCACATCAGCTTTGGCTAGCATAATCAGATTATGTACCTTTGCAATCTATTCTACTCATCCTCTGCACATCCACTTTGACTTGCATACTCGGGTAGGAATCTTCCCACCTATCGTACTCATCCATCTATTCTTGGACTGGTCCATGCGTTTCTGTCACTGTCCGAGAGGTAGCCATCTAGTGTTTGCCCAACCTCATAACACCAAGATGAATCTGGAATATCAGGAGGGGCTGGATTAGCAAGCACTTGATACTCCCTATACTCCCATCAGGAGCATGCACCTGATGACCGCATGTATCATCCCAGAGTCAGCCTCAAGTGATGGATGGTACCTGTCTTCTGCTCTACCTGCTTTGCTACCCCTGGACTGGACAGTACATTAACAACCAGTATACCCATTCATCCTACCCTACAACTCACCAGTTTGACCTATACATAGACTTACAGCTGGAGCATGCAGCCGCCGTCACATGTCACGCCTTGAGGCAGACGCCAAGACTGAGAAATTAGTCCTCCGTCCGGGTACAGGGCTTTGTTTAAGGTGTTTCCAGCTTCACGTCCGTACCAGTAACGAGTGATGCCTCTCTCAACACTGCATGCAAGCACAATAGCAGAGGTTAGCAGGGCAGGTGGTGATGGATGGCATGGTACCTGGCCTTCATCCCAACACCTGTTAGCACTGCTTACTAGGCAGCAGGTGAATGAGTCTATTGATCACAAGGCCATGAGGGAGCAACCTCAGCTAGTCTAGCTTCACACTCACTTTTCCATAGGGTAACGATTGAGACAGCCTTGATTCTCTTGACTCAACCAACCAAGAAGCCAGGGACCAGGGATAGTGTCTCTCAATCAAGGCAGTGAAGGAGTAGTAGGCATACTAGGCAGGGGGGCAACTACTTTTAGCAAGCATAGTCTGGAGTGTCACCCACCTAACAAGAGGGTATTGATCGAAGCAGCCCTGGGTGGCACCAGAGCGAGCTGTGGGACAAAGCTTGATCATGATGTAGCCACCATGCCATGCATTCATCTTCTGGGTCACCTGGATCGTGGCTCCAGCACTGTAGACGACTGCATGCACAAGCAGGTAGGGAAGGTCAGTGGGCCTTCCGGGAGACAGCGATGTGGCAAGTACCGCGTGCGTGTAGAAACAGGTGGCTAGCGATATAGAGTTTGAGCAGGGTTGGTATTGCTATCGATCAGCCTCCAGCAGTTGGAATGGCAATATACAAGCAGCGACAGGGCATGACCGATTGCTCGAGCGTGCAAGGCAGGTTAGCGAATGTGCGCGCAGACTAGGTAGGTGGCAGGAAAGATTAAAAGCAAAGAGTCGTTGGAGAGGGCATCGCGAGATTAGTTAGTTAGAGAAGGATTGTACAGGGAAGTCGGGCGCATTGACAAGTAAGAAAGAGAGCAGACAGAGAATACACAGTATGCCAAGATGGCGTGGCTTGGAGAGGTTGTCCGGAAGGGAAGATTCCGGTGGGAAGATTCGCCGAGAAGGGAGGGAATAAGCGGGTATGCGAGAGAGCAATAAGGCACCAATCAATTGCGGGGACGGGAAATATTAGTACGAGATGATCGAGGTTAATTCTCGAGAGACAATACATAAATTGAGATGCAATGCAACCAAACAAGAAAGGCGCAGATCTGGGGCGCAGATCTGGGGGTTCGGATTCAAAAGGACAAGTGCTGTTAACAATTAGCTGAGACTGTTAGCTGTCCGAGGTTCGGAAGGAACGAGAGTGGTGCAGGGAGGAGAGAGAGTATCAATAGGGCCATGGGCCAGTAAGGGCCGCCAGGCAGTTACAATAAGAATCTGAAGTAAGCAATAGAGGGCCCCGAGCTCAACGTACCTGACCACGGTTGGGGGTTGTTGACGGCACCGGTAAAGCCACCAACTCCTTGGTCATTCTGCTGATGGGGGTCGCCACAGACATCCGCCTTATCGTTGTAGAACGATCCGTCTGGGTAATAGCGAATAGGGTTGCCAAGGCCGTTACCTCCTGCAGCAATCCAATCGGCATTGCCCAGCACCCGGACCCGCGATAGAGGGGTGGTCATGTAGACGTGGGCGTCAGCTCCTGATAGGGAGGTGCACATGGCCAGGAGGCAGAGCATGGGAACGATCATGGCGCTTGGTCGCTCGTCCGCAGCAGGCAGATGCTGTGCGTGGTTGTGTGTCCGAGGTATACGACGCCCTGAGATGAACAGCCCTGTGCGGGTCTGCTTTTATTCCCTAAGAATCAGTGTTTCAAAACCCTGCCCTAATATGAGAGTTTGAAGTACGCGCTAGAAACAGGCTGTTGACGGGGGCAGCCATATCGCCGGCCAGCTACCCTACCTGGAACTCGCGGGAGTAGCAAGAATTTGAATTTAGTGACACCCCCGCGCTGGCCTGCATCAGCAACGAATCGAAGACATCTTAGCTGCCGCATGGCGCCATCTAGCTCCAGGCGCAGGCACTTGAGACGTGGGGAGCAAGGGGGGAGATACACGCAACCTTGGAACTTTGAAAAATATCTGCCCAATGATGCAAACAGCTACCTTTCTTTCTTGCACAATACTGCGCATTTGCGCTCAATTCATAGGCTCTGCCAACATTTTATATTCATCTTCGCCAGCTCCCTCATGAGGGAGCTGGCGACCCAGTGACTCCATGACTGCGAAGAATGGCGCCTTAGAGACGTAGGAGTGGGTGGGTGGGTTGGGGGGTGGGTGGGTTGGGTTGGGTTGGGGTTGGGTTGGGTTGGGTTGGGTTGGGTTGGGTTGGGTTGGGTTGGGTTGGGGGGGGGGGGGAGATACTCGCAACTTCGCAGCGAATCCAAACGCAGCTTCAACTCAGTGCCATGCTTCAAATTGTCAAGTCCAACTGCTGCCACGCGCCGCGACCACACCTCAAGCGTATCTGATGCAGGCCAGCCCGGGCCAGCCGGTATGTCACTAAATTCAAATTCTTGCTCCAATGATCTTGCTCCCGCGAGTTCCAGGTAGGGCCAGCTTCCATCTACCGGTACTGTAGAGCGAACACGGCCAGTCATCAGTCATCTCAGGCGATCAGGCTGTTTGAGATATCCCTAGCCACGTACTTCAAACTCTCATATTAGGGCAGGGTTTTGAAACACTGATTCTCAGGGAATAAAAGCAGACCCGCACAGGACTGTTCATCTCAGGGCGTCGTATACCTCGGACACACAACCACGCTCAGCATCTGCCTGCTGCGGACGAGCGACCAAGCGCCATGATCGTCCCCACACAACCATCCGGCATCTCTGCCGTCTCTGCCATGCTCTGTGTCCTGGCCGTGTGCAACTCCTTATCAGGAGCTGACGCCCACGTCTTCATGACCACCCCTCTATCGCGGGTCCGGGTGCTGGGCAATGCCGATTGGATTGCTGCAGGAGGTAACGGCCTTGGCAACCCTATTCGCTATTACCCAGACGGATCGTTCTACAACGATAAGGCGGATGTCTGTGGCGACCCCCATCAGCAGAATGACCAAGGAGTTGGTGGCTTCACCGGTGCCGTCAACAACCCCCAACCGTGGTCAGGTACGTTGAGCTCGGGGCCCTCTATTGCTTACTTCAGATTCTTATTGTAACTGCCTGGCGGCCCTTACTGGCCCATGGCCCTATTGATACTCTCTCTCCTCCCTGCACCACTCTCGTTCCTTCCGAACCTCGGACAGGTAACAGTCTCAGCTAATTGTTCACAGCACTTGTCCTTTTGAATCCGAACCCCCAGATCTGCGCCCCAGATCTGCGCCTTTCTTGTTTGGTTGCATTGCATCTCAATTTATGTATTGTCTCTCGAGAATTAACCTCGATCATCTCGTACTAATATTTCCCGTCCCCGCAATTGATTGGTGCCTTATTGCTCTCTCGCATACCCGCTTATTCCCTCCCTTCTCGGCGAATCTTCCCACCGGAATCTTCCCTTCCGGACAACCTCTCCAAGCCACGCCATCTTGGCATACTGTGTATTCTCTGTCTGCTCTCTTTCTTACTTGTCAATGCGCCCGACTTCCCTGTACAATCCTTCTCTAACTAACTAATCTCGCGATGCCCTCTCCAACGACTCTTTGCTTTTAATCTTTCCTGCCACCTACCTAGTCTGCGCGCACATTCGCTAACCTGCCTTGCACGCTCGAGCAATCGGTCATGCCCTGTCGCTGCTTGTATATTGCCATTCCAACTGCTGGAGGCTGATCGATAGCAATACCAACCCTGCTCAAACTCTATATCGCTAGCCACCTGTTTCTACACGCACGCGGTACTTGCCACATCGCTGTCTCCCGAAGGCCCACTGACCTTCCCTACCTGCTTGTGCATGCAGTCGTCTACAGTGCTGGAGCCACGATCCAGGTGACCCAGAAGATGAATGCATGGCATGGTGGCTACATCATGATCAAGCTTTGTCCCACAGCTCGCTCTGGTGCCACCCAGGGCTGCTTCGATCAATACCCTCTTGTTAGGTGAGTGACACTCCAGACTATGCTTGCTAAAAGTAGTTGCCCCCCTGCCTAGTATGCCTACTACTCCTTCACTGCCTTGATTGAGAGACACTATCCCTGGTCCCTGGCTTCTTGGTTAGTTGAGTCAAGAGAATCAAGGCTGTCTCAATCGTTACCCTCTGGAAAAGTGAGTGTGAAGCTAGACTAGCTGAGGTTGCTCCCTCATGACCTTGTGATCAATAGACTCATTCACCTGCTGCCTAGTAAGCAGTGCTAACAGGTGTTGGGATGAAGGCCAGGTACCATGCCATCCATCACCACCTGCCCTGCTAACCTCTGCTATTGTGCTTGTATGCAGTGTTGAGAGAGGCATCACTCGTTACTGGTACGGACGTGAAGCTGGAAACACCTTAAACAAAGCCCTGTACCCGGACGGAGGACTAATTTCTCAGTCTTGGCGTCTGCCTCAAGGCGTGACATGTGACGGCGGCTGCATGCTCCAGCTGTAAGTCTATGTATAGGTCAAACTGGCGAGTTGTAGGGTAGGATGAATGAGTATACTGGTTGTTAATGTACTGTCCAGTCCAGGGGTAGCAAAGCAGATAGAGCAGAAGACAGGTGGCATCCATCAATTGAGGCTGACTCTGGGATGATACATGCGGTCATCAGGTGCATGCTCCTGATGGGAGTATAGGGAGTATCAAGTGCTTGCTAATCCAGCCCCTCCTGATATTCCAGATTCATCTTGGTGTTATGAGGTTGGGCAAACACTAGATGGCTACCTCTCGGACAGTGACAGAAACGCAAGGACCAGTCCAAGAATAGATGGATGAGTACGATAGGTGGGAAGATTCCTACCTGGGTATGCAAGTCAAAGTGGATGTGCAGAGGATGAGTAGAATAGATTGCAAAGGTACATAATCTGATTATGCTAGCCAAAGCTGATGTGCATATGATGTCATTCAATTGATCAAACATCGTCAGCCTGGGCATGCACTGGTAAAATAACCACGACAATTAGATCCTCATGTTGGCCCAATAACAACAACAACAACAAAAGCCGGAAAATTAACTGGCGACGTACCCTTTGAAAGCGACCACAACTGGTAGTTGTTGTTGTTATTTCACCCGCAGCGATGGGCACTATTTACATGAACAACTTTCCTGCACCCATATTAGTCATGATCATGCAATCCCTCCACTTCATTGCTACACATTTACACCCCACTGCTTATCTGCTTGCAGGGAGTACCACACTGCCAACTCATGTGTGGATACATGCAGTGTAGCAGAGTGTGGCAGCTATGCAACAAGCAGCTTGTCTCGCTGCGGTACCACCAGCGTCAGGAAGGAGATATTCCGTGACTGCGCTGACATCCGCATCACGGGTTCAGGAACTACAGCACCAACTACAAATCCTACTACAACAACTACAACTGGTGGCTCTTGCCCTGCCTCTGACCGACCAGACTGGAGGTGTGGACCTAATTTTGGCAATGCCAAGTGCCTGTCAGGCTACTGCTGCAGCACAAGTGGATGGTGTGGCAACACTGCTGCTCACTGCAACCCCAATGTGTGTGCCGGAAGCTCATACCCATCATCTACTACTACTACTACTACTACAACTACTACTGCGACGTGCGGCACTTGCAAGACCTCCCCATGTGCAGGCGGCAACAACTGCAACAAGTGCAACCTAGCGCAGTCTCTCGGCGGGTGCAAGTGCGATAGCAACTGCAATTGTGTATCCGGCACCTGCTTGATTTGAGCCTCATCTTCACAAAGGATTGCGCCTGTTGTTGCCTGCACTGGCCGTGCACGTGCACACAAGGGCGCCAGTCCCAGGACAGCCTTGGATCACTGGACAAAGAAGTCTGTTTTACATGACTGCATAACCTACAGTGCCTTGGTGCTTGACTTGTCGGTACTTGGCATTTGGTAAATCTTTGGCGGGGAAAGTGTGTTTTGAATTCTTTGTTGCAAGACTTGTCCATTCCTTACACTCAACCATTCGTGATGGAGCATTGCACCTGCGTTTACTTGGAGTTATGAGGTTAAGTCACCCAAAGCTAATATTTGCATACAAATCGGATGTAGTGGAAAGATGGTTGCGCCACCTGCGCAAATTGTATTGACATGTGTACGTAGAGACGTGCAGCAGACGTGCTTTTTTGGCGGCCCTGTAGGTTTCGTTATCTTGCCAACTCTAGTGAAAAGGCGAACGTGCCAATATGTAAAACAGAGTGCAGATACTGAGTGTCAAAACAACGAGAGTCCTCCTGGATTGGAGTCAAGGTTAGAAAGGGGGTAGCAATACATGGTCCCCTCGTGGAACGGAGCATGTGAGGGATAGATACTGCCCGGAAAAGCAGTCCACAAGCTGAACACATTACATGAAATTCCCCTTTCTTCCCCTTTCTATATGACCGTGTCGAGATCTGTAAAAGGCTCAAAAGGGAAGAGACGATGTGAGTATTGAAATTAATATTTTGATGTAAGTTCTTTACAACGGCATAGGCTCGATAGAGGAGAAGATGCTATTAAGCGCAACAGGCGCAATCATATAGAATAGAGATGTGTACTGCAAGGTACTGCAGTCACGTGCAGGCCACAGCTAGCCTGTGGCCTGGCGGCAGGCAACACGGGTCCCGGAGGAAGTAGGTACCGGTGTGCATTATGCCAACTCAGAGACTGATGTATAAATCAGTAAATAACATCCCCCCCAATTCAAGGTATTCTTGAGCTCAAGAATTCCTGGAATTAACTGAGGGGCATCAGGAAATAATAATGTAGGGACTAGTGAGACTTTTGAGATGGTTGCTAATAGCTGGTATGAAATACTGTAAATAATAAATTATTTGGAACAGGATTCAGGGGGAAAAGCATATTAGCAGATGTCTTCAAAGGAATGTCAGTCTACTGAAGTAGCTGGCCCTGGTGGTAAACTGCAAAGGGGCAGCAGGGTAAATTGCTGGGAAGCTGCTAGGAAACTAAGGGGACTGCAGATAGGCTGCAGGCTAGGGTGCAGAGAGGCTGCTGGGAAACTAGAATGAAGCTGCAGGTAGGCTGCATGCTAGGATGCAGAGGGGCTGCTGTAGGACTGGAAGAAAACTTCCAGGCTTGGTTAAATCTGGTGTAGATAATTGAAATTGAAATTGTTACATCCGTCTAGAACCGTTACTCACAGGACGTGAAGTTAAGGACACCATAGCGTAAGCCGGAGCTAGCTATAGTCACCGCAGGGCCATCTCAGTAAAAAGAATTACCACCGATGCCTGACCGGCAGGCACCGTAGCCACATCATGCCAGTGCAGCTTAATACGGGGGTTTTTCACCCTGGTTGGGAAACACCGACACAATGCAGCTGGCAAGACAAAACCTGAGAGGGGGGACGGTCTGTGTGCTAGTCCCCGGGTATCGACCCGGGGTGTGCTTCCATAAAACGTCTGCACTGTAAAATACTCTGAAAGCTAGTGATGGTGTGGGAGTGGACTGTGTCCGCCAGTTTGAGGGCACATGATCTCTGAAGTCCAAGAGTGGTCATAGAAGTCAAAAAAGAGGTTGGAATAGTACCAGTTGTTCCAACGGTGATAACTTCATAGTGAACGAGGTATCCAGCCGATCTAAGGCCATTTACTAATTCAACATGCTGGGCGTGTTTAGTGATAAACTTAGTAGCATGGTTGGTATCAGAGCAGTATCCAAGCTCAAGAACCCAGAGTTCTTTATCAGACATACAGGTAGGAGAGTCTATGTCAGGTAGGACGGCAAGATCAGGTCTCATTCTCTTCCAGTCCGCTACAGTAATAGTGGAGGGGCGTAACCAGTCAGGGAAACGTTTGCCCAGGACCCCCCTGGGGAGGTCCTCTTCCTTGCCAGCGTCCATGATCATTCTGCGGGATCCCAGGGCTCCGGTGCAAATGGCCTTGTGGATGAGTCGCACTGCGGCGACATGTCTCTTGATATAGAGCCCCTTGAAAGTCCGGTGTGTGCAGCCCGCCAGGATGTGGCCCGCTCCGTCCTCACAGGTGTGGCAAATGGGGCATAGGGAGTTCGTGGGTGGGTGAGTGCTTGTAATATAAGGGAGTTTCCAGCGGAATGCAAGTTTACGGTTCCACAGTCTACCCCAGCGGGCTTTAAGGATGTGGAATTTAGTTTTATGTTGGATAAGGGTTGAGGTCCAAAATTTGTTACTTGCATGAGGAAGTTGGTGGGGAGTGTTATCAGCCCAGGTGGTTGCATAAATCCCTTTAAGAGGGTGTTGGCCAAGGTGGCAGCTAGTGGGCAGGTTAGAGGTGATACCTTGTGTAAGGTTAGGTGCTAGGATGCGTGGGGGAATATCTCCCATGGGTGTGCGAGGAGGTTGAACTGTGGGCCAGTAGACATTGTGGCGGGGGATTTCCCCAGTGTTGTCAGTAAAATTGGTGGAGGCAGGGTGCTCAGCTGCCTTGCGTGCCAGAATGTCTGCCCTGTCATTTCCAAGGATACCTGTGTGGGAACGGACTTTACAAAGAGTGGTGTGTGAGCCATGCAGGATGCGTTGAATGAGGTGTTTTTGAATTGATTGCAGAAGTTCAGTATGAATGGAACGGGTTGTTGTGGTAGGGTCATGAATCATTTTTTTTAATAAGTTGAAGAGAGCAGAGGCTGTCTGTATGGAGTGTAAGGGATTTGTCGTAGTCAATGTTGAGAAGGGCTTGGTGGATGGCTACCAGTTCTGCCCTGTTGTTAGTTTTGGTGGCCCCTATTCTCCCAGGGTTGATGGTGTAGCTTTGTCCTGCAGCCGGGACATATACTGCAGCACCTATTTTACTAGGGTGCCCTGGTTTACCTTTTATTAGGCTACCATCTGTGTAGACCTGGAGGCCTGAGGAGGGGGTAGCTAGGTGAAGACAAGGGTGAGTAGTGGTAAGAAGAGAGGGAGGAGGGTGTTGGTGGAGTGGAGTTTGCCAAGGAATTTGGCAAGAGATTTGAGTTTCCGGGGGTAAGTAATGACAATGTCAGAGAAGGTAAGAGTGGGAGGTGGAGTGATAGTAGAGGGCTCCCAGGATGAGGAGAGGCTTTGCATGTAGTATGTCCATTGGTCAATAAAATCTGGGAGTTTAGGAAAATAGGTATCTTGGCTGTGGGGGTTGCATATAAGGATGAGGTGTAGTTTGTGGGTGGAGGGTGGAGTGTGAGATTTGCTGCCAAGCCAAATTTCAGAGGTAGTATAAAATTCAGACTGCGGTCTGGAGTCAATATAGTGAATCCAGGAGTGGTGGAGGAGGGTTTTGTAAGGGGCAGCAAGGTCGTCAGGGAGGAGCATCAGGGTGCAGGTAGGGCTGAGAGTATTTTCAGCATGGTCAGCACTGGCTAGGGCCAACCTTAGAGCTTGGTGTGCTTGTGTCGTGGAGTTAGGAATGTCCACCAGTGAGCCCCCAGTCCAGATGGTAAGAAAGGGGTCTTGGTTGGAGCCAAAGAGCTGATCAGCAGGGCTGGTAGAAGAGAAGCTGGTGAGGCTTTGGTCGTGGCTAAGGGGGTTAGAAGTACGATGGTGAGTAATGCCCAGAGCAGCTGCTGCTTGGTAGAGAAAAGGAGAAAGAGTGTTGGTAGCAGCAGTTGCAGCTCTGTATCTGGTGAAGAGGGCAGCTAAGTCAGTGTGGTATGTTCCTCCTTGGGTCAGTTGGTTCCATTTGGTAGGGTGGTGATTTTTGAAGTGGTCATAGTTTTGTTTGAGAGAGGTTAGTCTGTCGTTGGGAATGTGCCCAAGACAGTGACCAGTGGGGTTATAAAGATATGAAACGTTGGTGTGAGTGTGTGTGGATTGGTCATCCAGAGTGGTGAGGATGCCTGTTTGTATAATGTAGGCTGAGGGTGGTTGAATGTCCCAGTCTGGGTGCCTGTCGTGTGTGTCAATTTTCAGAAGTTTGTGGACAAGGTTGTGGTTGTCAGCATTAAATCCTGGGGAGGTGGCCCATTGGCCTTGTTGTTGAAGGTTAGTAAGGTGGGTGTCCTTCCTAGGGTTGAGGTGTGTGGTTAATGGGGGAGTAGTTTTAAAAGTGTGGGTTAATTGGTCGTATGCTGGTTGTCCCAAAAGTTCAACAAGGTGAGACGCATTGTGAGATTGGGGTTTCCAATGTATGGTGGAGGTAGTGGAGGTAAGAGATGTGCTGTGGTGGATGCTGTATCCCATGTGTGTGTAGGAGTTGATATGTTCGTTGTGCATGATGGTTGGGGCCCATTGAACGTGGACAACAGTGGAAGTGACTAGTTTGTCGTCGTTGTAGGAGCGCTTGCCCGCCAGCTCGTGATGTGCAGGGCTTTGTATTGAGATCCGTAGGTAAGGTGGAGCAGGCGCGCCGGTGGTGCAGGTGCGCTGCTGTCGGGGGATGTCATGGCCTCGCGGATCCTGTCAGGGTGTGAGGTGGGAGTTATTCTATATGCACGGTAAAATTTAGAGGTGGAGGAGTGACGGATCCAGGATTTGCACAAGTAGTGGCGTGCTGCCCAGGTGGCATCACTGCTGGGGCAGCCCCATGCTTGGTGCGCGTGACTGCCTTCGGTCTGCGTGGGCCACGCCCACCATTGGTTTCCTTCCAGGTCCCCAATGGAATCCGCCTCGTAGTCTGCGTCAGTAACAGTGGCGTGAGGTTGGTAACGCTGGGTGGGTGGGGTGGAGGGTTCAATAGAAGCAGGAGATTTAACGTTATCGGTTGTGTTCTGCGCAATTGCGTAACCGGGCGCAAGTTGTCGGTGTGAGAGGGGAAGTGGGTCAGAGTGTATTGGGGAGGCGACAGTTTGGAGGGAGGAGAGGTGAGCGGTGAGGCGGTTCAGGGACCGTTTGTGGTGTTTAGTAACTTTGTGTAAGGTGATAAGAGAGAGATCTGTAGTGCTGACAAGGTGAGTTCCCATGGGGTGACCAGGTCATGGTATGAATAGATGGCCAGGTCATGGAATGGAGTCGTGAGTGATACAGGGATTGCCTGTGGAGGGAGAGGAAGAGAGTGTATGTTAAGTTTGTCAAGAAGTTCTGTGTCATTCCAAGAAATTGCTGTGTCAGATTTTTTAATAATTTCCAGCTGGCGGGCTAGGGACATATACTTAAGTTGCTTGCGGGATAGAGAGAGAGGATCTAGAGTGGTCATGGTGGAAGTTGATTTATTAAGGAGAGCTCTAGTGAGGATTCCCAGGTGACCTTGGTCGTTCATGGACTGGGTGAGGGCTGTTGCAGTAATCTGGGTGTATTCAGTGAGTAGGGAGGGCACCCCTAGTCCTGCCTCTGTTTTAGGGAGGTGGAGTGCTCTTGTCGGAAAAGATCTGGGAAGGGAGCAACAGAGTTTAACTGTTTTTTAATACTGCTCTGTCAATGACGTGAATGTCGGTTAGTGAGAAGGGAGCTACTATCATGGGGTATTTAATAGCTGCTCTGACACATTGTGAAATTATTCGTAAGCATTGGGTGGGGGTTGCCCTGTTTTTAGCTTTGGTGAGGATACTCAGCCCTTTATTGTGAATGGTTTCAATAGTAGAGTGGAGTTGAGTTTTCCAATTTAAGGTAAGTGAGATGTGAACCCCCAAGTATTTGTAGGCTTGGTCAGGCGGCTGGTAGGTAGCATAGGAGTTTCCTAGTGGAATTTTATCTAGCCTTTGTTTGAGAGTGTGTTGTGAGTAGGTTGAGAGGGGTGTGATTTGTGGAGTATGCCACTGACCACACATTTGGTGGCGTTAAGAGGAATGCCCGACCAGATGCTAAAAGTTTGAACTTTACCACATTGGATGCGAAGGTCCTCTGAGCTGCCGGTTAGGACAGCAGTGTCGTCAGCATACCCCAAGCTGCTGGTGTGGTGTTCATCTGCTGTTTTGGAGGGTAGGGATGCTGCTCTGTATCCTCGTCCCCAGAACGGAGCCATCTGTGTAGGGGTTCTAGAAAGATAATGAAGAGTAGGGGGGAGAGAGGATCCCCCTGGATGGTGCCCCTAGTGATGGGGATGGGGGAGCCAGGTGTATTGTTAAGGAGAATATGTGTAGTAGAGTTTGTGTAGATTCCTTTAATAGTGTCTATAGTGTCGTGGGTGTAACCCAAGCTGTGCATGATGCAGAGAAGTTTTTGGTGATCAATCATGTTAAAAGCAGAGCTAAAGTCGAAGTAGGCAGCATAGAGGTCCTGGTGGAAGAGGGCAGCGTCCTCAATGTTGTGGAGTAGGTTCAAGAGTTGTCTATAGGTACTTTTGTCTTTTCTGAAACCTTCTTGGCAGGCGCTAAGAATGTGGTTGGTTTCAGAGTAGGTAGTAATAGTGTTAGTAACAAGGGAGGTCCAGAGTTTGGCTACAGCATTGTTAAGGCCTATTGGCCTGTAGTTTTGAGGTTAGCAAGGATCTGATTTTTTGTAGAGCATGACTGTGTGTGAGGTTTTCCAGCAGTCTGGTGTTTCTCCCAGGATCCATACTAGCTGCATGAGTTTGTGTATGATGAGGTGCATTTCCTGTGGGAGGCACATAAGTAATTCATTAGGTATGCCGTCTGGGCCAGTGGCTTTGTTGGTAGAGAGTTTCCTAATACAGTCAGCATACGTGGTTGAGGAGGAGAGAAAGGTGTAGGGAGAGGCAGTGTTTTGGCTGGAGTTTCCAAGTGGTATTTGTCTGTGTGTATTTCCCATGGAGGGGGGGTGGCGTGTCGTGTATAGTCATCTGAGATGGGTGGAGTGGGAGGTGACATGAGTTTTCCCATATGTTTAGTCATAACTTCCAGGAGACCCTGGGTGCTAGTGCTGAGTGTGTGTGTGGATGCGTCCAGTAGAGCAGTGGTGTGTGTGTGTGATTTTCAGGAGAGAAAAATATACCTGTGAGTTTGTCGTGCTTGTGTAGTGAGGCGGCGTCGGAATTTCTTAATGGAGGCGGTTGCTCTCTCCTCTTTGAGTGCAACCTGCATGTGACGTAATTCTGTAATACGTTGTTTAATATCAGCAGTTAAGGAGAGACAATAGTCAGAGAGGAGTAAATTTTGAAAGTGCTGTTGTATTTTAATTTTAGTGGTAGGTGAGTATGTGCCTGCCGTGTGAGGTGTGCTTCTAAGTTCCATGTATTGTTGTTGGTCAAGGTGGTTGGAAGCTGTTCGGAGTGCTTTAATGTGTTTAATATGGTAGTTAAGTCTTCTGTAGGTTTTGGCAGTTTGTCTTGGCAGGAAGGTGCCTGGTGTACTAGGCTTGGTAGGGCAGGTGTCAGTCATGATGGAGAGAGCTTGGTGAAGAGTGACCATGAGATGATTTGTCATGCTGTTAAGGTCTTCTGGTATGGTGGCTTTGAGTTCTTGTCTAATAGATTGAATGTGTGCAGATGTTTTATATTCTCCCAGTAAAGTTTGTGCTATAGTCCGGGCTTTATCTATGTTAATGTGGCTGTGCTGGAATTGATGGATAAATTGATTAGAGATGGCTTCTTTAGCTTTGGCCATGTCTTGTTGCTTGAGAGGAAGCTGCAGTTGAGGTGTTGGATTGTGAGGTGGTATGTCAAGGTTAGGAGGGGAAAAGAGAGAGGAGGTAATGTGTTGTTCCAGGGTCAAGTGGTCCAGTGTGTCTCCCATTTGGTGTGCAGTTTCTATCACCGTGGTTGCAGTTGGGGGGTTGATGAGAATGATTTCATCTATCCTGCTACTGTAGGAAGTGTTGTCTGAGTAAGTGTGGGGACGTGGTGACGGTTGAATGTGAATTGGATATTTATTAAGGTGTTGATAGTGGGGCTGGTCCTCCAGGTGCTTGATTGTGTTGCTTCTATCAGTAAGGTAGTAGGCTGCATTCCAGTCTCCCCCTGCAATATAGTGATGAGAGGGGTTTTGGGATATAATGTAGTGAATGTGTTCATAAATTCGGGCTCTTTTGGCAGGGTCATTGCAGGGCATGTAGACGCCTAAAATGTGGGTAGTGTTGTTAATAGTTTGATGAGTGAGATGACCAGCTATGTCAGTGGGGACTTCATGTTTAATTGGATGTGTAGTAAGAGTCTTTTTTATAAGTGTGATAACTCCAGCTGAGCGGGTTACAATGTTGTCTGCATTGGTAGCTTGCTTAATGGTTTTGCTGCTGTGATGAAAGTGGTAGTCAGATAGGTCTTGTTTGATCATATTAATTATACCTGTGTTGTCAGAGGTGAGTTTTGTTTCGGTGAGAATAGCAATGTCTGGCTCATTAGTTCGAATATGGTCGTAGAGTGTTTCCCAGGATGAGAAGATGCCTCTGCAGTTGGAAGTGATGATGTTAGTGAGATAGAGTGCAGTTTGCTGCTGTTGAACAGGATATGAGGTAGTGTGGGTTATTTTAATTATTTTCGTTGGAAGGGTTTTTGTGGTGAGTCTGGGGGGAGTAGGTTTCTTGGTAGGAGGTTCTGCTCCAAAGATCCTGCTCTGGCGCATCTTGTTGCTGTCGGGTATGGCAGGTCTAGTAGGGATAGGAAGGTTAGTCTTGGGAGGTTGAGTTGTATCCCTGGGTGTTTTTTTTTGGTGGTCGGTGATTTATGTGTAGAGTTTGAGTGGAGGGAAGTGGGGTTGCAACGGGTAGAGGTTCTTTTAGGTTTCTTAGATTTGGGAGGCTCCTCATCATCAGAGACAAGGTCTACAGTTTCTGTAGGAGCTGGGGGCTCTGTAGGATCTGCAGGGTGAATGTGATCTGTAGGGTGTGGAAGGTCTGAGAGAAGTTGTTGAAGTTGTGAGGAGTCTGTAAGATCCATCTGGTCTGTAAGAACTATCTGGTCTGAGGAGTCGGTAGCATTGTGAGTAAGAGTGGTAGGTAGGTCTATAATGATAGTTTGAGTTGGGTTGTTTGGTTCATAGTAAATTTCAGGCTGGAAAAGTTGAGGGCAGGGTAGTCCAGATGTGTCTGTAAGGGTGTAAATGTGCCCTTGAAGATGTTGCCAGTCAGGAGGCTTCAGGGGATAGGGGCCTTCAGAGTTCATATCCCACCACTCACCGTCCAGTTGCTTAATGGCCTTAGCATGTCCATATCCAGAGTGATAATGTAGGAGGAAGCAAGAGCAGTTGGTAGGGATGCGTTGTAGGATCTGCATCTGTGAGCTGCCCAGCATGATACCTTCAGAGTAGGTCAGTGAAGTCCCTGCGATTTCTGTGTGGGGGCTAATATGGTGGGGAATGTATCTTGGGTTGGTGTGCTTAGTAAGGAGGCCAAGGTGAGATTTGTTGGAAGAAAGGTAGAAATTAATAAGATTGCTAGAATAGTTACCAGTGAGACTGTCATAGTGCCCTTCTAGGGTCCATTGTTGGCACGTATAGTTGCGCACATGAGTGTCTAATTTTACAGAAAAGTCTAGGATTTCGTCAAGATCAAGAGCTTTGTACCCCAGGTAAATGTTGATGGAGTGTATTTGGCAGTTGGAGTCGATTTGGGGTTCCCAATATGGGAGATTGGTGCGGTGGGTGGTCTGCGTTGTTTGTACGGCGGGGGTGGGGGTGGTGGCTTGGTCCTCCATGGGGTCCTCCGGGAGGTCCTCCTCCATAGGGTTGATGGGGTTGTGATCTAGCCATGCTTCATTGGGTTGTCCTGGCTGTAGTGTATAGGTGTGGCCCTGGATGCTCGCCCATTTACGAGGGGTGTTCAGGAGAATGGGTTGGTGTTTGAGAGAGTCTATCAAGTACCACTCACCCTGGAAGTGTTTGATTGTGGCTGCATGGCCCAATACCGTGCTGAAGTTGAGTATGCATGCCTGGTGGGGGTGGAGGCGCTCTAATATATGTTCCTTTGTGCTGCCCGGCATGATGCCCTTGGGGTATGTCTCTCGGTGTCCATGGTTAGGAAGGGGAAGCTGAGCAGGGGTGTAAGGGGGGTGAGGATGCCCACAATGGGGTGGTGTAGATGCAGGAAGGAGCTAAGCAGGGGGACTGAGAAGTTGCCCTGGCCGTGTCCAGTTGTTTAGTGCTCGTCCCTAATTCTACGGCGGCTGGTGTGGAGGTGATCAGCGTATGCGAGGATAGCTAGGGGTTCTATGTACGGACCTCCTAGGTAGGTATCTATGGCGTGGGACTGGCAGAAATTATATGCTTGGGGTTCCCAGTATGGGAGGTGGGGTTGGGAGGGGAGAAGAGGGAGGGGGAGAGGGGGTTGGTCTCCTCCTCTACACGTGGGGTGGGGGGGTGGGCAGTTGGATCTGGATGTGTTTAGGCTGGTGGGGATGGCTGGGTGGGGGAGGCTGTTGGTGGCCTGGGGACCCCCAAGTTGGCTATTCATTGAGTGGGCCTGGCAGAGGTCGAATACTTGAGGTTCCCAGTATGAGGGGTGGGGCGGGGGTAGGGGGGTATGGAGTGGGGCGAGGTCTGACCCCTTCCTCTACAGGTGGGGTGAGGGGGCAGGCAAGCGGGTTGAGGTGTAATTAGGCTAGTGAGGATGGTGAGGTGTATGAGGCTGGTGATGACCTGGGGAGTCATGAGGTAATACAAGCAGGTGGTTACCGGGAGGTAATATAATAGCATGGAGGTTCCGATGATGAGGCAGGGGGCGGCAGGGGACCACGTCTTCTTACATGAGCATCTCCGTGCCTTATAGATAAAAGCCTTGCTGCCTCTTCCCTGTCTACGTCTAGTAGCTCTGTTTAGGGTAGGGGGGGGGCAGTCTGGCAGGGTCAGGTAGATGCATGTGGTGATTAATGCCCATCCCGCTATTATAATGTTCCATAGTATGAGCCCCTGGGCCCATGCGTCTGAGGCAAAGGGAGTGAGCCACCACCGAAAAATACTAGAAATGGTATCACCATGAGGGCACATGCTCAGGTATGGATTTACCCAGGAGTGTCTTTGGGCCATCCTCTGATCACACCTAGGTTGCACATGGTGTACATATTGGGCCAGGGTGCCTACTCTACTGGATGCTTTTGGGGAGAGGGGCTTTAGCTTCTTTGTGGGAAGGCTTGTTACTTCTTTGGGGGAAGATTTTTGCTTCTTTGGAGGAAGGCTTGTTGCTCCTTTGTAGGAAGACTTGCTCGTTTGTAATGAGGCTTGTTGCTTCTTTGTAGGAAGAATTGTGCTCGTTTGTAATGAGGCTTGTTGCTTCTTTGTAGGAAGACTTGTGCTCGTTTGTAATGAGGCTTGTTGCTTCTTTGTAGGAAGACTTGTGCTCGTTTGTAATGAGGCTTGTTGCTTCTTTGGAGGAAGACTTGTGCTCGTTTGTAATGAGGCTTGTTGCTTCTTTGTAGGAAGACTTGTGCTCGTTTGTAATGAGGCTTGTTGCTTCTTTGGAGGAAGACTTGTGCTCTTTTGGAGAGAGGCTTGTGCTCCTTTGGGGGGAGACTTGGTGTTTATTATGATGATGACTTTTTGGTGGGGGCATGCTGTGTGTGAAGGGTCGTACGATGGTATGATTGCAAGGTGGCATGGTCTCTTCAGGTGGGTATTGACAGCAAGTTGGTGATCTAGATTTTGGGTGTTGGCATGGTCACCTGGTCGCATGGTTGCATGGTTGAGAAATCGTCTCATGTGGGTCCTGGCGGCAGGTTGGTGTTCCGAGTTCGCTGCATTGCCCTGATCGCATTAGGTTGGCATGGTCGCGTTAGGTTGGAATTGGTAGCAAGGCGGTGTTCTATATTCGCAGAGCCGCTAGTATGGATCTTACCCTGCTTCGGCTTTTCTTGTTTCGACTCTCCTTGCTTATGCAATTCTTGTGCGGCACGGGGGCTAATTTTGTACATGATTGGGCAAGTTGTGTCGCGCTTGAGCTGTTCGAGTGATGAGGCCTTAGTATTTGTGGTAGTTGCCAGGAGTCGTTTATGACGATCGGTCTGCGGGTCCGCGTTCAGAAGGGTAATGTGACGCTCGGTGGGAAGGTCCGCGTTCGAAAAAGCAGGTAGCTGTCCTGGGTACCTGCATGGAGGGGGAAAGTGTTCGTTAGTAGGTTTCTCGATTGCATGGAGCCTTCGCTCCTGGCAGCGACCATCAAGAATTCACCAGGGATACGCGCTTTGCATCCCCCCCTGTTGGGAAGTCCAGGGAGAGGCGCATTCTGTCCGGAAATTCATACTTCCGACTGCCCAGAGGTGCAGCCGACCAAAATAACCGCATATCACCCTGCGATCACAGCGATTGCTGCGACTCGCGTCAGATGTTGAAGACAGCCACTTCGATAGCAGCATCGCCTCTGCGGAAGCATGAGCTCCTGTTTGGTTGCAGTTTCGGGGAGAGTTGACCAAAACTGCACGAAACAGAGAGCAGGTGGTATCATTCGGTAGCGCAGACGCAGGAGGATGCGAATGCGCTACGCGAATGCTAAGAAGGAGAATGAGTAGCGAGAAGGTTACATGGGAAATTCGAATGGTGTAGTCCCTAGCATCCAGACTTGATAAACTTGATAGACTTGGTGTAGATAACCTTGGTTACGAGAAGGGCATGATTTGAGGCTAGAGAATCTGTTCTAGGCAGGATGTCTGCTGGACTAGTCCCCCCATAATTTGGGTGAGCTACATAGGTTGAACCTAAATTAAAAACAGACATCATGTTGATGCTAGAATAATCCTAAATTTAAAATCAGCAGCCTGTGAAAGTACATGGGGCAGTACAGGTGGCAGGCAATCTAATAAATTCTAGAATGTTCAAGTCTAAAACAACAGATGGGTAGCAATGTTTGTAATTATTAGGTGCCTGGCATGCTGGGGAAACCATCAAGGTCAAGCTGGTGTCAGACCTGGGCAAAGAACTCATCAAACGATTTGGGGGCCAGACTGGGTGGAGCAAGGATATTGACAAACGTGAAGTCCATGGGACTCCAGTTCATGCTAAGGCGGTTGACACACAGCACTTTTCCTCCAGGATATGCACAGCTCCTGGGGTCCATGATCATCTTCGGTCGAAAGGATAGTGCATAAGCATGTGCACTGGTCATGGCAGCGTGAAGGCAGATGGCCCACTGTAGAGTGGGTCTGGCTGTGGTGGAGACAGTTAGATAGGCTTGCACCATCTGTTGGAGCCTGTTAATGTAAGATTGTTACAACGGCATAGGCTCGATAGAGGAGAAGATGCTATTAAGCGCAACAGGCGCAATCATATAGAATATATATGTGTACTGCAGGGTACTGCAGTCACGTGCAGGCCACAGCTAGCCTGCGGCCTGGCGGCAGGCAACGCGGTACCATGAGGGAAAGGTACCGGTGTGCATTATGCCGACTCAGAGACTGATATATAAATCAGTCAATAACATCCCCCCCAATTCAAGGTATTCTTGAGCTCAAGAATTCCTGGAATGAACTGAGGGGCATAAGAAAATTAAAATATAAAAGCTAGGGAGACTTTAGGAATTTCTAGTAGCTGAAAGGGAGAAATCACTTTAGCAGGGGTCTTCAAAGAAATGTCAGTCTTCTGGGGTAGCTGGCTAGGGTCAGGAAACTGCAGGTAGGCTGCAGGCTAATTAGCAGAGAGGCTGCTGAGAAGGTGCTAGGAAACTGCAGGTAGGCTGCAGGCTAGAGCAGATAGGCTGCTATGGGGCTGGACTAAATACTGCAAAGGGCTGCAGATATGCTGCAGGCTAGGTAGCAGGGAGGCTGCTGGGAAGCTTGTTAAAGAAATTCCAGGCTTGATTAAGGCTTGTGAAGATATCCTTGGTTACGAGAGTTGCATGATTCGAGACTAGAGGATTTGTTTTTAGACAGGATGTCTTGGACTAGTCCCCCCATAATTTGGGTGAGCTACATTAGGGTGAACCTAAATTAAAGCACAGACATCATGAAAAGACTAGAGTAATCCTAAATTTAGAAGGGGGTGGGACCTGTGGAAGTACATGGGGCAGTACAGGTGGCAGGTAATATAATAAATTCTAGAGTGTTCAAGTCTAATTCAACAGATGAAGAGCAATGTTTGTAACTACATTAGGTGCCTGGCTTGCTGGGGAAGCCATCAAGGTCAAGCTGCTGGCAGATCTGGGCAAAGAACTGGTCAAATGACTTGGGGGCCAGGCTGGGGGGGGTAAGGATGTTGATAAAGGTGAAGTCCATGGGGCTCCAGTTCATGCTAAGGTGGTTGACACACAGCATTTTTCCTCCAGGATGGGCACAGCTCTTGGGGTCCATGATCATCTTTGGTCTGAATGATAGTGTATGAGCATGTGCATTGGTCATGGCAGCTTGAAGGCAAATGGCCCACTGTAGAGTGGGTCTGGCTGTGGTGGAAACAGTGGGGTAGGCTTGCACCATTTGCTGGAGCCTGCTATTGTGCTTGATGATGGGGCTATAGGCATCAGATGGCACCTTGTGTATTGACCTGTGTGGGAACTGTTCCTTTTCAGAAGTCAGCAGGGTAGGGAACCTGCTGGTGAAGGCTGTGATGAGTTGGGGCAGTGGAGGCCTTGGCTTGATGTTGAAAGCTGGTGAAGCAGGCCTGCTGTTCAGGTGGTGTAAGGTGCATCCAAATATTGTGAGGCTAAGCCTGGAGTTGTTGAAGAAGTGGATGTGGTTGACATTCTGGTTGACTTCTCCCAGTGGTAGTCCAATGTCTGGTGACCTGTTGTTCAGTATCCACTGGTCCCAGGTGGTTGCTGTGTCCAGATCAGATGGCTTGAGTGGTCCGTCCCCATCTATGGGGCCATCATATTCTTCATAGTTGGTCCTGATCTGATCACTGAGGAGTTCCATCTCTGCTCTGGCTTGTTGTAGGCTTAGGTTGTCCAGCTGTTGTGGAAGAGATGGAGTGGTGTCTGGAGGGTCATCTACTCCTAGTCCAGGGTCATCCTGCTGTTTGTGAACCTCCTGATGGATGAGCTCTGGCATGTCATCACTGTCAGTACCACTGGTAGATTCTTCAAAGTTGCCTGCAGCGGGAGGGGTATGGTACTGGCAGAAAGGAGGGGGATGGTCCTGGAGGTCTTGGTCTGCCTCCACATGAGTGGGTGGGAACTGCCCTATCTCAAAGTCAATGTGGGGTGCAGATGTTGCAGAGGTAGGGGGGGGATCCTGGAGGTCTTGGTCTGCCTCCACATGAGTGGGTGGGAACTGCCCTATCTCAAAGTCAGTGTGGGGTGCAGATAGATGGTTCAGAAGTAGAGGGGAGATCCTGGGGGTCTTGGTCTGCCTCCACATGAGTGGGTGGGAACTGCCCTGTCTCAAGGTCAGTGTGGGGTGCAGATGGTTCAGAAGTAGAGGGGAGATCCTGGAGGTCTTGGTCTGCCTCCACATGAGTGGGTGGGAACTGCCCTGTCTCAGGGTCAGTGTGGGGTGCAGATGGTTCGGAAGTAGAGGGGAGATCCTGGCAGTCTTGATCAGCTCTACTGGGGGTAGTCTCATGAGTGGGTGGGAACTGCCCTGTCTCAGAGCCAGTGTGAGGTGATGGAGTCTTGGTAACCATCATGATGTAGGCAGTGGGAGGTCCCACAGAGAGATTACTGGTGGTAACTGGGGAAGTTTGAGTGAGGTAGAGTCCATGCCTTTTGGGGCATGATAGGAGAAGTTTGGTACCAGATGGTCTTGTAATGGAGAGGGTGGCTTTGTTCTTGGACAGGTGTACTTGGAGGTCTGGGCACAGGTTGGTGGCTGCATTAATGCTAATGATGTTGGGCATGTTGCAGTCAGCAAGGAGTACACTGTTCAGGATGATCAGAGCTCTGCCATGGCCCTGGATCTTGGCCTTCCCTATCTGCTTGCAGAAGATAGGTGGAGAGTCTTGATCTGCCAGCTGCAGCCTAATAGGCTGTGAAAGGTCCTGAATGTCATGCAGGTAGGAGATGTTACTTGTTGCATGAAAGTGTGATGCACTATCTATGATCCATTCTGTCTGCAGTGCTGCCTGGAAAACTTCTTCATCATCTCCTATAGTGCATTCATCATTAAGGGCGCCTGGAGGTGCGTCCCGAATGAAATTATTCGAATCCTTAATTCAATGTATTATATTAATTAAATTGAATTGTATTTAATGTTGTGTTATTTTAATTCGATTTATTCCTTTCCATTTAATTTAATTTACGTGATTTGAATGCATGTAATTGCTTTAATTTTTATCAATTCGAATAGGATTAAATTTGAAGGGCGCCTGGAGGCATTAAATTAATTGAATTCCAATGAATCGATTGATGATTTAGCATTGTTAACTATAAAGTGACGAAAAAGGGAGTTTTTGAAGGGTTGTTGATTTTTAAGCAGTATTGAACGTTTCTGTAATGTAATGAAATGCATGTATGTAGATTGACTTTTTTTTAAAGAATTTGATGCAAGAAAAATGAGGCCAATCAGGTGTATGGTTGATTTGACGGGATTTGTACAAGATATTGCATGTTTCGGCCCAGCCCGGACGTGAACGGTATGTCCCGTCCTCCTGAACGGGTTTTTGGCCAGCGGCAGGTGGCGTGGCTTGCCCCGCCCGGTGGCCCCCGCCCCCGCCCCGCCCCCGCCCGGTGGCCCCGCCCCTGCCCACGCACGACCCTGAGGTGGGGCCCGTGGGCTAATTATAGCACAAGTGCCCTAGGGGAATGTTTCGTCCATTGTGATGCTTACATGTTTCGCCTCGAATTTTTGACGGCAATTCTGCTCCCAAACCTATGTGTACGCACATGTTTAAGTTATTCAAATTTGAAATGTTAGCTCAAAACACCCTGAAATCAAATTGTTAACCGATAATTGTAGCTTTTTGGCCCAACCTGAGCTCCTTTTCGTGAATTGCGATGCTCATATGTGCTCTGGTGAGAATTTGTCCGGTATAAATAAGTCTTGTAATTCATCAAAAATATAGAATGTTCAATTTTTTTATGTTTTTCATAAAACCTGAAAATGTGGTTGGTGTCACACGGACGAACGAACGAACGGACATTTTCATGGGGCTAATCCCTCTTCAAAAAATCTGGAGATTTTTTTCATTCGGGTATCAGCACTTATATGTCCAAAGAATGCTGTATCAGCCAGGGGATCATGTGGCAAGGAAAATGAAACAGACTTGCCTCTGGTTTGTGTAGCAAATCTCACGGGTTGGGGGGTGTCTTCATCCAGTGCCAGGGACAGGAAGTTGTGCTCCTCACCCTCACTGTCAGAGTTGGAGGTTGAGGTAGACTGATCACCATCAGCAACATGGGCATAGCGTCCCTTGCTCTGGTATCTTCTGGGGTGTTGCTGCCTCCTGTCATAGGTCTTCTTGTGGATCTTCTTGTCGTCAGAGTCCTTGTTGTCAGCATGAATTGCGGTGCTCTCACGCGTTTTATGACTTGGTGACTACTTATGTACTTCCTTAGAACTATCGGTCCTGACAGTACTATGTCAGCTAACTGTTGACTGCGTCATCGGTTCTTCTGACACGCGCTGTCTAACCTGTACCCTGATCAGGTTCCAGGCTACCGCCCCCCTTTCCTCCGCTGGTGTCCCTTTATGGTTCCACTATCTTTTGTAATAATTATTCTCGTCTCCGCATTTATAGATTGGCGTGCTGCACACACTAAGTCCACTCTCCGGAGTGTTATCCAAGCTGATAGGTTATACGGTCCCTCATTTACTACCACTGCTTTGCGATGCAACTTCCGCGAGGGCCTCCCGCTAATTTTGAGAAACTCCACGACAAGAATGGAGAATCTTGGACGCGCGGGATGCGCAGTGTCATTATAAGCAATGGCTGCGACCGTGTCCTTCCTAAGGAGGACCCGGGTCCTCTTGATGATTGGCTAGACGTCTGTGCACCAGCTGCCTCTGCTAGCGGTCATGAGAGTCCTTCCGCCATCGTGGAAGTGACCCCCCCCAATCAATCCTCCACCTTTACGGCTCCTTCTGCTACTGTCCGACGTCTCTCTCCTGAGATTGAGGACGTTCTGATGCGACTCTGCTGTGTTTCCACTCAGATTATCCAGTACGCAGGGGCGCCTCCACCTCCTGATGCCCGTTTTGACTACGACTATCAAGAACTTGCTCGTCATCGCCGTGCAGATGGCTATGCTGATGACTCTGATGATGGTGATGAAGATCTGCAGAGTGCTATGAGTGGTGACTTCGGTGGAGTCACTCCTTCCACTGCTACTCGAGTGTTCAATTCTACCGTCTCTCCTGTGTATGAGCCTCTGTCGGCACCTGCTCTTGCGCCTTCCCCGGAGTTTAAGCCTGATCCAGTCTCTGCGCCTCTGCTTGCGCCCCTTCCACCTGTCCACCCGGAGGTGGCCAGGCCGTCTTTGATGCAGAAGTCTGCGTCTTTCACCTTGCCTCCGGACCGAGGTCTGTCTGGCTACAATACTCGTGCTCGAGAGGCTTCTGCTGCTGCTGCTGGCCGCGCATCCTTTGCTGGCCCTTCGCAGGAGCCCCCTCCACCCCCCCCTCCGCCTGTGGAGCAGCCCCCTGCTCCTGGCCCTCCGCCATATGTGCCTCCTTCGCTGTCATGCGACTCCTGGGAGCATCTGCTCGATGGCGGACATCCTCTGCGTCTATCCCTGCAGGAATGCCGTCTTATCCGCCAAGCTCAACATGCTGGGGAATCCTTGGACCGCACTCTGTACGGTAGGCTGGATATGACTGCCACTCAGGCTATGGTTGATAGCAAGGGTCGCCCTAGGCCTAGGCGTGTGATGGCTTATTCTGAGCTAGGTCTAGAGTGTCGGGCTTTTCTGGGACCTGTTTATGCCAGGGATTAACTACCCTCCTGCTAATGGTGTGACCTCTGGAGGGGTTGGGCGTAGGAACAGTGACCTGCGAGGTTACCAGTTTGTTAAGGTGCCACTCCCTTTCTGTCCTGTTCGTCCTGATTTCGAGCTCATTGTGCGTGTTGCGCGTTCCCTAGATCTCATCAGGAACTTAGATGACCAGCGCGCTTATGACGCTGGTCTTGCTGCTGAGTATTTTCTGGCGATTCGTGAGTCTTTAGCTCCTCGGTGTGCTCCTCCTGCTGCTGGAACTTCGGCCTCTCATGGTGAGTCTAGTGTCGATCCTGCACTGTTGGGTTTCAGTGCGCTTACCCTACCCCGCCAAGAGTTCATGATCTTATCCATGATGCTTGCCAACATGACGGATGCCCTAGTCAAGGTGTATAGGGACTTTGCTTCACCTCGGGATATCTTTTTGCATATCCGGAGGCAGCAGTCCGATGCCCTTGCCTCGCGTGTCCCTCTCTTGCTGAAGGAGTATCATGCTTCGGCCATGGGCACTCATGAGCAGGTTGACGCTTTCTTTCGTCGGGTTCGCGGTATGTGCACTGACCTGCGCAGTGCTGGGTTTCCGCAGACTCAGCGTCACGCCATGGGCATTATAGTTCAAGGTGCGAGTCTGCCCCGGTTCGAAACGCTGCGGATTAAGTATGGTATCCTGATATACAACCAGCAACCTGTTGAGTACTGGTCCTGTCTAGAGGAATATAGGCAGCTAGATATTCTTAACATAGCGCTCCCTCAGTCGGATTCCAGGCATCCTGGTTGGTCCCGGACCGCTCCTCAGTTTCCTGCTAATGCTGCATTTCAGCGGCGGCAGAAGACTGGTGGTGGTTCTGGGTCGAACAAGAGGCGCCTGGAATGCACCTGGGGACCATGCCCCCACAAGGATGGTCACTCGGAGGACCGTTGCTGGACGAAGTTCCCTGCCCTGCGAAGGGTCCCTGGTCGTGCAGAACCAACGCTTCCTTCACCGTTGCCTGCTAACCTGGCCCTTCCAGGTCACCTTACTCCAAAGCAATTGTCTTCCTTTCAGGCTCAAATTGATGGGTTTGCTATGCAGAAGTAGCAGGTAAGCCCTGTCCTATTCTCCTGCACCTCTAGGTTCTCAAATGTGTGTAGTCCGAGCCTGTCTGAGGGGGTCTGGCATGTGGATTCTGGAGCTGGAATGTCCATCACAGGTGATAGATCTTTGTTCACTGTGTTTGATGTTCCACTGAATCTGCCATCAGTTCGATTTGGTGATGGTGTGGTTCAACGGGCAGTAGGTAAGGGATCCATTGAGTTATGTAGTGATTGGTTACCAACACCAATCATTCTAACTAATGTTCTCTACATACCTCACTGTCCGGTGAACCTCCTGTCAGTAAATGCTGTGGCTCATTCTCTCCACTGCAAGATTTCTTTTGATAGTATTAGTTGCACTGCCACTCAGGGCTCTTCTATTCTCTGGTCCTTCCCTGCCTCCAGTGATGGTGTTTACAAGTTTGCATGTAGGCCTTGTTACACCACCAGTGGCTGTTCGTTTGGTGCTGACAATTACCCAGCTTTTGCACTTGATGTTGATGAGGACGGTGGAGTTGTTATCCCTACCACTCCTGAATGGCTGTGGCATAGGCGGCTGGGTCACCCCGGCTATGATGCCATGCACAGACTTGTCAAGAAGGGTATGGTTAAGAACTTACCCCTCTCACTCAACCAGGTCCAAAAACTGGCTAAGATCCCTTGTGATGCTTGTCAAAAGGCTAAGGGCAAACGTCTCCCTTTTCCTAAAGCAAGCACTACTCCGATCAATGCACCTCTCCAACGCCTTCACTTGGACATCATGGGGCCAGTTCATATTAGAGGTCTGCGTGGGGAGTTTTATATTCTGTGCCTCACAGACCAACACTCTGGCTATGCTGAAGTGTTGTGCTTGAGGACCAGGGATGAAGCTCCCTTAGCAGTTCAGACTATCATCCTCAGATGGATGAATCAGCTGCACGGATTTGCCTTTAAGTGCCTGAGGTCTGACAGGGCTAAGGAGTTTATAGTAAAGTGGTTTGAGGATTGGCTGATATCGGTTGGGGCAGTGCATGAGTTATCTTTGGCATACACTGCACAGCAGAATGCAACTGTGGAGAGGTACAATGGGGTCTTACAGTCTATAGCTAGGAGCATCCACCTGGAGTCAAAGCTAACTAAGTCTTTCTGGCCCTATGCCTTCCTAGCTGCGTGTTACCTTCGTAATCGCTTGCCCAATCAGGGAGATAAGACTCCTCATGAGCTTTTCTTTGGGGTTCAGCCTGATGTGTCGATGTTGCGCGTGTTCGGATGCCCTTGCTACGTTACGTTAGTCAATGGGAAGAAGCGCAACAAGCTGGACGAAAGGGCGTTATCTGGTAGACTGGTTGGGTATTCCCTGGTGAGTAAGGGTTATTTTGTTTGGGTTCCTAAGTTGCGCCAGGTAGTAGAGAGTCGTGATGTACTCTTCTATGAGCAGTTTGATCATAACTGTATTCCTGGGCTATCTCCCTATGACGGGTCGCCGTATGTCTCTCGCATCCCTGCCGCTATCAACGGACATATGCCTGTGCCTACGGTTAATTCCCTTGACCCTTTGCTAACCCCAATTGTCGACCGCTGCCCTGATCATGGGATGACCTTGCGTCCCAGGTCAGGGGCTGATGGTGCTGTATTGTGTGTGAAGGCACTGGGCGGGCGAGATTCTGCAGTTCTTTCAGATAAAATCTTAGCCGAATCGCAGGGGGTCGCCAGGCCCTCCTCTGCGCCACATTTCGTCGGTGAAGATTTAGGATTACGACAGCCTTCGATCATAGTGGTACCTGGATCAGGTCCATTGACTAATAGTCGCCAACCTCCGACAACCTCGGATGGCTCGCGGGTGTCGTTCATTCAGACGCCTCCTGTCGTCCCTGGTGGATTACTCGGGTCAAGGCCATGTGATGATGTAGCCGTTGCCGATAGTGCAAGTGATGATCTGGAACACTGGTCGGGTTCCGATACTGCGTATGGCTGGGGTGTTCCGGTCGACCCAGGCTTCGTTGATATAGAGGCAAATAAGGCCGGCCCTGTTCAACCAGGCAGTAGTTCTGCGCTGGGGGCTATACTACCGGTTACTGCTGATACTGCTGATATCCCCGCTGCTCATGTACAAGTACACTGCTTGTACGTGGGAGCATACATTTCCACTTCCACTGAACTGACCTTCAAAGCTGCCATGCTTCCCACCAGCCCTGACAGGGATCAATGGCTCCTTGCTATGAAGGATAATATGGCGTCCCTACATGCCCATGGCACTTGGGCGCTCACTCCACTGCCTCCTAAACAGAGGGTCCTGTCTGGCAGGTGGTTATTTGTGAAGAAGGTTGGGGTTGATGGTTCTATTCGCTTCAAGGCACGTTTTGTGGTTCGTGGTTTTCTGCAGCGTCCTGGGTTGGATTTTCATGATGTATATGCCCCCGTTTCTTCTAAAGCAGGTCTGAGGGTGCTCCTGGCTGCCATCACTCATAGGAAGATGTTTGTTCGGCAGCTGGACATCAAGACTGCATTTCTGAATGCTCCCCTTGAACCTGGTCTGGACCTGTACTGCCACCAGCCTGAGGGCTTTAAGGTACTTGGTCCTAACGGTGTTCCCCTTGTGTGCAAGCTGATCAAGTCCCTTTATGGTTTGAAACAGGCGCCCAGGGCTTGGAGTATGGATGTCAAGCGGGTTTTGGTTGCACATGGTTTTATTATGTGCAAGGCGGAACCTGCTCTGTATTTTAGGAGGGATTCTAATGGTGGGTGGAGCTATGTCCTAACCTATGTTGATGATTTTATCTGTGCTTTTAGTGAGCTGGATAGGTATGTTTTGCTGATCAAGGCTATGGAGAAAGCTGGCTGGGAGGTCAAAGAGATGGGTGTGCCGGTTCAGTTCCTCTCCTTGGACATGGCTTGTACACTTGACTCTGACGGCAGGTGTGTTCAGATCAACCTCTCCCAGCACTCCTACATTGTTGATCTGGTGGAGCAGTTTGGTCTGACTGCTGCTGCCAAGCCCAGGTTTGGTGCCCCCATGGACAAGTCCACCGTCACTGACCCACCTGGAGAACCCCTGTCCTCTAATAGCCAGTACCTCTCTCTTGTTGGTGCTTTGCTATACCTGGCTACTTGCACCAGGCCTGATATTGCCTTTGCTGTGAGCTACCTGTCCAGGTTTTCTGCTCACCCTACCGTCCCCCTGTGGGGGGCAGCCAAGCGTTTGCTTTTGTATTTGAGATCACATTCCACCTGGGACTCACTTACACACACAGCCCTGATTTCTCTTTTACTGTCTTTAGTGACTCATCCTTTGCTGATGATGGGTCTGACAGGAGATCTCAGACTGGCTTTGCTGTCCTGGCTGGAGGGTGCATAGTGAACTGGATGAGCAAGAGGCAGCCTACAGTTGCCATTAGCTCTTGTGAGGCTGAGTATCAGGCCCTGTCTCAGGCTGCCAGGGAGGTGCAATGGTTGAAGAAGTTGAGGGTGGATCTGGGTCTGCCTTGTGATTTAGTTACCATTCAGGGTGACAACATAGGGTCTCTGAGATGGGCCAATGACTGGCAGCTCCTCCCTCGCAGCAAGCACATTGATGTTATTCATCACTACATCAAGGAGCTGGTGGAGGACGGTTCACTAGATGTTGCCTATGTTAACACCAAGGACAACTGTGCTGACCCCTTCACCAAGCCCCTTGATCCTGCTGTGTTCTGGAGGTTTATGCGGATGCTTGGGATGACCGCTTCTTCTTAGGGTATATAATTTTTTTTTGTTACATCGGTTTCTTTGGTTATCATTGTATGGCATTAGGTTCCTATTCCCGGATCGGGTTTTCTATACCGTTGTTACCCATCTTTGATATTCGGTTTTCATCCTTTTCTAACTTGGCAAATTTTGGTTTTTGCCGTGTTTCATTCCTTCCTATAAACCTTTGGGTTTCCATTTGAAGTTCTCTCGAATTTTCGGAGTTCTTTGATTTTTTTTTTTTTTTTTTTCAATCTGTTACATATAGTTCTATGTCACCAGTGCCATAGGTGGAGAAGTAGTATTGTATGTCACCTGTGTCATAGGTGGAGTGTCAGCATGAATTGCGGTGCTCTCACGCGTTTTATGACTTGGTGACTACTTATGTACTTCCTTAGAACTATCGGTCCTGACAGTACTATGTCAGCTTACTGTTGACTGCGTCATCGGTTCTTCTGACACGCGCTGTCTAACCTGTACCCTGATCAGGTTCCAGGCTACCGCCCCCCTTTCCTCCGCTGGTGTCCTTTTATGGTTCCACTATCTTTTGTAATAATTATTCTCGTCTCCGCATTTATAGATTGGCGTGCTGCACACACTAAGTCCACTCTCCGGAGTGTTATCCAAGCTGATACTTGTCATCTCCTGATCTCTGCTTGGGAGGTGACTTAGATCCGTGGTCAGCTTCATCTGAGTCAGCTGGTTTGAAAGACAGGTTAGTGTCCTCACTGATGCATTCTCTGGAGCTATGACCGATTCCTCCACAGTTCCAGCAGGTCATCTTTTTGTAGGTCTCTCTCCTGTCTCTGGTGGGGAGGTTCCTGCTGTTGAATGGTCTTCTGACTCTGTAGGCTGCAGCAGCCAGTTCAGCCTCCTCTGGGGATGGGGCAGGGTCAACGCTCTTCACTAGGCACCAGTTAAAGATTGCACTTTGGAGTGAGGCAAATGTGGTGATAGCTCTGGGGTTGAACTGGTTTATGAATACGTCATATTCAGGACGTGAGTTCAGTCCTTTGACAACAATGTTGAGGAAATTGCTGATAGAACAGGTGGAAGTGCCTTGGATCTATCTTGGGGACTTGGGCGTACATGTCACAGAGTCTCATACACCCTCGCGGTGTCAAGTAGACTTTAACATGTAATGTAATGTAATGTAATGTAATGTAATGTAATGTAATGTAATGTAATGTAATGTAATGTAATGTAATGTATGTCAGCTGCCCTGGAGAGGTAGGTCTGCAAAGATTCAGTGGTAGTCATACGTATGGCATAGAGGTTAGTCATGGTAGAGTACTCTAGCTTGCTGCCTTCCTCAGAGTATAGGGAGTCCAGAAACCTGAAGGCTTTAGTGGCCATTACATTACATTACATTACATGTTAAAGTCTACTTGACACCGCGAGGGTGTATGAGACTCTGTGCTTTAAACAAAAAGAAAAAGCACCCACAAAGCAAAAAACCCCATTACATCAGGGGTGTGTCGAGGACAAACAAACCAAACTCCCAACCACCGTTTTGGTGGCGTAGGTATTAAACCCCTTAGAGCAGGACCCAGATCTCAACCACTTACAGTGGCGGAGGTAAGAAGCTAACAAATGAGAAGTCACAAGAAGAAAAAAAGGGATAATAAATTACGGTGCCACTAAGCAGTCCAGGGCTTCCTGTCTTGCTCTTCTACAAGTAGAAAGATAGTCGGCTAGGTTGCTCCAAAAAGACTTAGTGCCATTTCCATTCATAAAGGTTCTGAATGTGGAATCGCAGAATTCCACATTCCATACGGTTAAGTCGGTATCCTCATGGACATGCCTATAAATATCTGTAAACAGATTCTGGTAGCGGAGGCGAATATCATTATAAAAAGGGCACTCAAACATATGCATTTCATCCTCAGGTTTTTGGAACCCACACATTTGACAGTGTCTCATTGAGCGAGGGATGTGTGCTCTATCCACCACCCTCATTCTTTCTGTGTTCAGCCAATGGGAACCCATATCTGTGTGAGCATGGATGGCCGTCTGGATCGCGTCTGACACCCGATCAAGAATCGTCTTGAATGCCTTGTTGTTTTTCCAGGTGGAGATCCTGTTGGGGACACCTACCACGGGCTGGAGCAGCTGGATCAGCACCCGCAACAACAGGGTAAGTAATGTCTTCAGCGGGGTAACCATCAGAGTTAGGAGGTTCGCCCTCGACCACCGGCTGTTGGCAGTCGAATGCGATGCCACTGGTGTCTCTATCGGACTTGAGGTCGAGGAGAATATGCACCCTGGCGCAACGCCAGGTGTATAGGTTGTTGCCGGTGAAGATCCTGGGGTGTTGCATGATGAGGTCTTCTGTGTGGGAGTCTTGGCGTTGTAGGTCGGAGTGTTGGGTTGTGGGGAATTACGAGGGCGGGGCAGGGGAAGTGGGGATGGAGTGCTTGTGGGGATCGGCGATCCAAAGGGATCCAGCGGATTGGTAGTGGTGAACTTTGCCGAGCGGCAATGTTCTACGACAGGAGCTTCTCTGAAGCTGGGGTCGCAAGCAAGTTGATCGTCTGGGATCAATACAGCTCTGCGTGGGTCTCGGTGAGGGCGTCGATCGTCCTATACTCACTTCATAGATTTCGGTGACTAGTGGTCGCTCTTGCTTGCTCCAGTCGTAGGACGCAGTGGCAGATCCAAGGATTCTTGGTAGGAAGCGGCAGGCGGAGCAGCGGGAAGTTGGATCCGCACAGGGAGTCCAGGTGCTTAATTAAAACTCGGGCCTTCGACTAGTCAGAGGGGAACTGATTCCGAATGCGGAAATCAGCGGCTGTTCTTCGTTAGCGTCTAAAGATGGCGCACATAACCTTTTGATGTAAGTTCTTTACAACGGCATAGGCTCCATAGAGGAGAAGATGCTATTAAGCGCAACAGGAGCAATCATATAGAATATAGATGTGTACTGCAAGGTACTGCAGTCATGTGCAGGCCACAGCTAGCCTGTGGCCTGGCGGCAGGCAACACAGGTCCCGGAGGAAGTAGGTACCGGTGTGCATTATGCCAACTCAGAGACTGATGTATAAATCAGTAAATAACATAATACGAAAGGGGCCAGAAGTCGTTTAGTCGATATTCGGGTTGTAGAAGGGCAAGGGGGCAAGATCCAGCTAGCTACTACAAGTGCTACCACCCCTAGGACATCCACCACCCAGGTTTGTGATCGAAAATCGCACAAAACCCAGGTTAGGGGTTGGTTACACTGCATTCGGGATGTGAATCCTGTGTTTGGTACCGGTATGGTTTTTGAGCCAAATTAATTACTATTTTGCAGTAGTGGCAACACCATTCGTTCTGACACCTCGGTGCCGTTCAATTGGGTTGGGGGTCCACCTCCTGGGGTGAAATTCCTTGCGTACAAATACAAATAGAAGGACATCCTTGCATGGGTGCAGACAATTTAAAGACAGCTGCAAGTCCAACTCCTGGCTGTTCGATTTTTTTACTTCGGATTTGTAAAAGGGAAAGTGAAATACAAATAAGTAGAGTACACTCTCAGAGGGATTTGAAAAAATCTGGTTCCACTCCAGGAGTAGCCAACTGCGCCAAATGGACTTAGTATACATACCAGTACTAAAAAAAGCGTGGCGTGGTGTTAAGGGGACCCTCCCGTACGCCGCGGCTGGGGTAAGTCACCATGGCAGACATAGTAAGTGTCACCCTCAAGACGGTAGGGACACTGCATTCAATGACCTCCGGAAGTGTGCCTGTTTAACAACCCCATAGATAGGTTTCTTGGCTGTGGCCCCGTACCCTCAGATTATTATCTGCACTAGGGAGCAGGGTAGTTCAACATTTATGTGGTTACGTGACAATATCCCAAATCACGCACACTCCGAAGACGGCGAGCAACCTTAAAGGCTGGAGCCATTACATTACATTACATTACATTACATTACCCCCTATTATACATTACATTACATTACCCCCTATTATTACATACATACATACATTACATACATACATACATTCACACATTACATACATACATACATTACATTACATTACATTACATTATTACATTACCCCCTATTATTACATTACATTACATTACCCCCTATTATACATTACATTACATTACATTACATTACATTACATTACATTACATTACATTACATTACATTACATTACATTACCCCCTATCCCCACTCCTATTCGGTCTGTTCATTGATAGAATTGAATCGTTCCTCCAATCCAAGCTCCCAAATGTAGGGGCTGAGCTTAGGGGAAAGATTCTGCAACTGTTACTTTATGCTGATGACCTAGCTATAATGGCAGAATCCCCGGCAGATATGCAAGCGATGCTTGACTGCCTGAGAGATTTCTGCGAGGCTACTAAGATGGCTGTGAATATAAAGAAAACTGAGATTGTCGTTTTCAACAAACAATTCTGTGATGAGGCCCGCATGGATCCTGATTACAAATTTGTCTATGATGGAGCACAACTTTCTACAAAGTTATCTTTTATCTACTTGGGATCCCTCTTTGTGGATGGTGACTCAAGCAATCGTGCAAAAGCTGCTTTTTCTAGGATGCTCACTAAGGCCCAAAAGGCACACCACATGCTTCGTAGGCGATGCCATACTATGGAGATATACAATATTGATATTCTCACCCACCTGTTTGATTCTCTTGTACAACCTATCCTGAATTTTGGCTGTGAGGTGTGGGCTCCTTCTATTCTGAACAACACACTTATCTCAAATGACCATGCTTGTGAGAAATGGCATAGAGGTATACTTAAACAAATGTTGGGTGTTTGCCAATCTACTACATCTAATATTATCATGGAAGAGCTGGGTAGAACCCCGTTGTGTTTTGCTTGGCTTAAACAAGCTTTGCGCTTCTGGAACAAGACCATACATAAAGAACCTGAGGATCTCATTAGAATGGCTCTTGAGGAATCTTTTGACTCCAACACTGGCTGGGTTCATGACTTGCGTTGTGCTCTCCACAAGCTAGGATCCAGTAAAAACATCAACATTTTGGAGGCTGTCGATGTCGAAGGTATTATGTCTGAAGTTTTTGAGTCATGGAGGTTTAAGTACCCAAGTGACACCAATGCAGTTAGAGACATCCCTGATGAGAGAAGGGTTGGCTTTAAACGCCTCCGATACCAAAAATGGTTCGCAGCCAACAGCAATGATGAGAATGGCTTGATTCCCTTTACATCCGCCTTACATAAGCAGGATCAGATTCGTTCTATAGCACAGTTTAGAATGGGTTCCCATTGGCTGAACACAGAAAGAATGAGGGTGGTGGATAGAGCACACATCCCTCGCTCAATGAGACACTGTCAAATGTGTGGGTTCCAAAAACCTGAGGATGAAATGCATATGTTTGAGTGCCCTTTTTTATAATGATATTCGCCTCCGCTACCAGAATCTGTTTACAGATATTTATAGGCATGTCCATGAGGATACCGACTTAACCGTATGGAATGTGGAATTCTGCGATTCCACATTCAGAACCTTTATGAATGGAAATGGCACTAAGTCTTTTTGGAGCAACCTAGCCGACTATCTTTCTACTTGTAGAAGAGCAAGACAGGAAGCCCTGGACTGCTTAGTGGCACCGTAATTTATTATCCCTTTTTTTTCTTCTTGAGACTTCTCATTTGTTAGCTTCTTACCTCCGCCACTGTAAGTGGTTGAGATCTGGGTCCTGCTCTAAGGGGTTTAATACCTACGCCACCAAAACGGTGGTTGGGAGTTTGGTTTGTTTGTCCTCGACACACCCCTGATGTAATGGGGTTTTTTGCTTTGTGGGTGCTTTTTCTTTTTGTTTAAAGCACAGAGTCTCATACACCCTCGCGGTGTCAAGTAGACTTTAACATGTAATGTAATGTAATGTAATGTAATTACATTACATTACATGTTAAAGTCTACTTGACACCGCGAGGGTGTATGAGACTCTGTGCTTTAAACAAAAAGAAAAAGCACCCACAAAGCAAAAACCCCATTACATCAGGGGTGTGTCGAGGACAAACAAACCAAACTCCCAACCACCGTTTTGGTGGCGTAGGTATTAAACCCCTTAGAGCCGGACCCAGATCTCAACCACTTACAGTGGCGGAGGTAAGAAGCTAAAAAAGCCATGTAATCAAGTTCAACTTTAAGTTTTTTTTGTTTTGGATCATCATCAGCATGGACAACATATCAATTTACTGAAGCCCCTCCAGCATTTCTCATATCCTATTAAGGGCGCCTGGAGGCGCGTCCCGAATGAAATTATTCGAATCCTTAATTCAATGTATTATATTAATTAAATTGAATTGTATTTAATGTTGTGTTATTATAATTCGATTTATTCCTTTCCATTTAATTTAATTTACGTGATTTGAATGCATGTAATTGCTTCAAATTGTATCAATTCGAATAGGATAAAATTTGAAGGGCGTAAGAAAAATGAGGCCAATCAGGTGTATGGTTGATTTTACGGGATTTGTACAAGATATTGCATGCTTCGGCCCAGCCCAGACGTGAACGGTATGTCCCGTCCTCCTGAACGGGTTTTTGACCAGCGGCAGGTGGCGTGGCTTGCCCCTGCCCCCGCCCGGTGCCCCCCGCCCCCGCCCCTGCCCCCGCCCCCGCCCGGTGGCCCCCGCTCCTGCCCACGCACGGCCCTGAGGTGGGGTCCGTGGGCTAATTATAGCTTAAGTGCCCTAGGGGAATGTTTCGTCCATTGTGATGCTTACATGTTTCGCCTCCAATTTTTGACGACAATTCTGCTCCCAAACCTATGTATGCGCACATGTTTAAGTGGTTCAAATTTGAAATGTTAGCTCAAAACACCCTGAAATCAAATTGTTAACTGTTAATTGTAGCTATTTGGCCCAAGCTGAGCTCCTTTTCGTGAATTTCGATGCTTGTATGGGCTCTGGTCAGAATTTGTCCGGTTTAAATAAGTCTTGTAATTCATCAAAAATATAGAATGTTCAATTTTTTATGTTTTTCATAAAACCTGAAAATTTGGTTTGTGACACACGGACTAACTAACTAACGGACGGACATTTTAATGGGGCTAATCCCTCTTCAAAAGATCTGGAGATTTTTTTCATTCGGGTACCAATATATATCGGGTTTGCTACAGGATTTGAGGATTCGAGGAAGAGAGCATCGCCCTATCCTATTTCTCATCTCCTCGGGTGAGAATCCCCTAAATAAAAAAATTTCTCATGACACGTATCACTTCTTAGGAGACCCCATGTAAGGGCTGCCAATGCAAACGAGGCCAAGCCACCTATATTGGCTTGTCTGCCGTGGTCAACAGGGGTAGTGGTGACTGTTCGTTGGTCGGCTCCCTTAGGGGGACAGGCCTATGCTTTGGTCGGCCCCCTTAGGGGGACAGACCTATGCGATACTTGCGCGATATCGTGCTGTTTTTCCACATCTTCAAATCTTCAAGTTTCCCAAGATCGCCGGTCAAATAAGCCGGTCAAAATAGTATTCTGCAGTCTAAGCGACTCGTGCTCGATTCTATCGTTCTTCTCCTTCATCTCTGTAACTTCTCTGTCCTCGATGAACAGTTGCTATCCCGGTATACGCAAGTTTTGTAGCTTGATACTTGCAAAGCAGTTTGCATGGTCGGAAGTCCAATAATCAACATCGCGCCACAACTTCTCTGCGAATTGTTTGCCCACCCGTGTACCTTGCATGGTAGTCTGTTCTGTCATGCGTTGAATTCGCGAGGCAAGTTGAATAGTTGCAACACCAGTTCATGCAAAGCCCCGCACGTCCTATAGTCGCAAAGCAGTTTAAATAGTCTGAAAGCAAGTTCAATATCCGCAAAGCAACTCCAATGGTCGAAGAGCAACTTCGCTTCTCAACTTCCTTGGGAGTTGCTGTACCTGCGGAATGGAGCACTTTGGGAACCAGCCTGCTGCCGAAAGCTTGCCCCGGAGAGCACTCCTCGCGTAAGGATCTCAGGTGCGATACCCCCAGGATACCCCGTGCGATACCCACAGGAGCATACTTCATGGTTGGGTTTTCCCTGTGCCTTTGATATGTGACTTGTTCTGACTGCTGCTAATTACATTTACCTCAACCTTGGTTATGATACACCTCGGTACTCAGTATTATCCTTTTTTGTTGATCGCTCTTTACTGAAACACTTTGTCATTAGATTTGGCCTCACTAAGTTTGGGACTTGCGTTATTGCCCATTTCTTATCTATTCAGGTGACAGTCCTTTAGTCTAAAGGATCCTGTCTCTAGTGTTGGCTACTCTACTTTTTATACCTGGATTGTGTCCAGTCTGGACTGGTTGATCTAATGACATAGACTTTCAGGGAGGAGTGTTGAAACAGCTTGGTAGATACGTGTGGGGTCCATGTACTGGACCCGTTCTCAAGGTCACACGTGCATATCATGGTTGTCCATTGCACTGTGTACCTCTATGGTAGAGCACTACAAGCTCTTTCTTTGCGTCTATTTATCGCCCTGTTCCCCTTCTCAAACTCTCTTATATTTTAAGCAGCAAGTCGTCTCATTCGTTCCAACAGTTGAGGACTGTAGACGCGGTGTTTTCATTTTGCCGTTTCCCTCCTGTTCTGTGGACTCAATCTAGGGACCTGGAGCATGTCCAATACAACAGCTGACTAACAAGCTCTCATCGTAGACACACGGAAGCCATGTTTCACATCCATCAGAAACAGCAGAAGAAAGAAGGCATCCGCCTCAACTGCTTTCACACACCTGCTACAATAAATGACATATACATGACGGCTCTCCCACAGTTCTCCAAGTTTTACCAGTACAAGCATACCATTGGATACCAAGCCCAGACATAAAACATAACATGACAATCTAGGTTAAATCTTTCAAACATTCAAGTTGCTGGCAATTGCAATTAGCAAATGTATCTCGCTGCACGACGTTTCACCTTGGCATACCCACGTGGGCAACTTTGTCGCATTTTCAACATCCAACAACTGATCTACAAACCCAGAAGCCATCGTACCCCACCCCCGGGGCCGACCTCCAGGGGACCCGCCAGGGCCCCCTACAATTTTGTCGTGGGTTGGTATCTCTCAAGTGCGCCTACTTTGCATATTGTAGGAGTGGCACCACCCTTCGAACTGAATTCTTCGTGTCGCTGGTTTGTGTCGGGAGACCCACCTCCTGGGGTGAAAATTCTTTCACAACTAAAAAAAAATGGTGGTGTCTGTGACCTAGTAACCCACCTTATACCTAGTACCCCACACCACACATCACTTCCTAGGAGACCACATGGAGGGGCTGGTTCACACCAGATATGGATAATAAGGAAGTCAATAGAAGGGGAACAAACAGGCATGTTCAAGGATAGAGTTTACATTCACGTTCACACAAAGAAGTTTGGTGTGAGCCTCCGGCTACCTCCTCAGACAGATAGGTAGCACTGAAGATCAGTATTCTATACGTGTCTGACTCAGCTGGCCGCTGTCCCTGCTCCTACAGACTAGCCCCTAGACTGCAACACACGAACATGCATTCATATTTCATACATGAACAGATGGTGCATTTTAATGAGAACGCCTGGTGGGGCGTAATATTAAGGGAGCCTTGTCTTAAGGGGGTAGAGAACGGGGTGCTACTGTACCTGGACAGTGCTACCATGGCAGTTGACAGCGACCGCAAACATTAAAGGCTACCATGCACAGATGACGCATACCAAGGTTCTACAAAGCGCGTTCGGCAGCGCGATTTTGCGCACACTTTTTGAGCCCCACTGCGCGTTTCGCGCAGTTTTTTCAACTCCCTGTGGGCGCAGCGCGCAGTTTTTTCGCTTTTTGCGCTGACCAATTTGACGTTGGTGCGCTTTGAGGTGCTAACCAATTTGACAAAATGAAGTACCCTGATGCACAGATGATTAGGAGTCAGCCATGTTATATAATATTAGTTAATAATTAATATTATATAATATTAGATAATATTAGTCGGACGAGCCGTCTCATCAAAATTCTGAATTTATTTGAAACAATAATATTATTATGACACTATAATAATGTTAGTTACTATTAGTTTTTCAAACTCTAATATTAGTTGCCGTTCCCTACAGATGATGCATGCATATGAGGATGGTAACTCTTGGGTTCTGTACTGCTTGCAAAATTTAACGCTTGCAAAATTTGACGTTTTTGGGGGGGGTTTATTATAAATTGACGGTTTACATTTGACGTTTTTATATAGGAATATAAACTGACGTTACACATTTGACGGTTTCCATTTTAATAAAATCCATTTAAGAGGATGGTAACTCTGGGATATATAACATTGCACAAATCATATTCCGTTTCGAAGAATGGCTCAATGGTAGAGCTTGTTGAAACAAGACCACAAGAAGGTGCAGGGTTCAAATCCCTAAGGATGTGCTTTAGTGTTCACGGTCGCTATCAACCGCCATGGTAGCCTTGTCCAGGTATAGCAGCCTGGTTACCCCCGTAGTACGGTGCACTGGCATAATGTGGCCAACGGTGCTTGCATCGGCGGTGATTCTTCCCAATGTGGTGGTCCTACGGTGACTATAGCTATCTCCGGCTTACGCTGTGGTGTCCTTAACATCACGTCCTGTGAGTAACTGTATTACTCGGATGTAACAACTTCAATTTCAATTTCAGTATGGTTACCCGTTATCTTCCGCCGGAAGAAGGGGCTCCCTTAATACCACGCCCCACCAGGCTTTATCATTACTTATACGAGGATGGTCGGAAGATCCCCCCGGAGTTGCGTTGGGGGCTTGACTCGGCTCAACACTGGCCTGCCTACAACAATGTGGCCGTGGTCAACAGGGGTATAAGTGAATGTTCGTTTGGTCGTGGGTTGGTATCTCTCACAAAAAAAGTAGGTCCCTCATTAATATTATATAATCCTAAGTGCGCCTACTTTGCATTTGTAGGAGTGGCACCACCATTCAAACTGAATCCTCCGTGTCGCTGGTTAGTGTTGGGAGACCCACCTCCTGGGGTGAAAGTCCTTTCACAATCTTAAAACAAAAATGTGATGTATGTAATGCATACAACGTCATTCATCACTTTCTAGTATCATGTAATGAATGTAATGCATACAACGTCATTCATCACTTTCTAGAAGCATGTAATGTATGTTATGCTTACAACATCATTCATCATTTTCTAGGAGTCCACATGGACTAGCTAACCCCACATGGGACAGGCATCATGTACTGTATGTAATGCATACAATGTCATTCATCACTTTCTAGCATCATGTACTGTCATGTAATGCATACAACGTCATCCATCACTTTCTAGGAGCCCACATGGAGGAGCTACCCCCACTGGGGGCAGGCATCCCTGATGCAGGAGCTGCAGCAGATCCCGAGGCCAAAGCTCCAAAGCCTCCTCCAGCTCCCGGCGCTGCGAAGGAGGCGAAGCCGCCGCCGCCCGCTGCTGGTGATGCAAATGAGGCAAAGCCGCCACCCCCAGAAGCAGGGGCCACCAGTCCGCCCGCTGTTGGTGATGCAAACGAGGCGAAGCCGCCACCCCCAGAGGCGAAGCCGCCGCCGCCCGCTGCTGGTGATGCAAACGAGGCAAAGCCGCCACCCCCAGTTGCAGGGGCCACCAGTCCGCCACCAAAGACACCGTATGGAGCAGCTGGGGCAGCAAGGCCACCTGTGATTGCCAGGAACAGGGGGTTGTTGGCGTGTTGCTGGCGTTGGCGTTAAGTTTGTTGGAGTGTTGTCAGCGTTGGCGTTACGTTTGCTTGCGTGTTGTTTGCGTTGGCGTTACGTTTGTTAGAGTGTTGTTCGTGTTGGCGTTAAGTTTGTTGGCGATAAGGTATGATATGTTACAATGCTGCGCTATTTAATGTTTGGATTTTGATTTGGAAGAGTTGCATTGCATGTATTTAGCCCCCCCCCCCCCCCCCCCCTCCTCCTCCCCCAAAGCCAGCACCAGGATTACCTGGACCCCCCTCTCTCCCCCCCCCCCCTCCTCCCCCAAAGCCAGCACCAGGATTACCTGGACCCCCCTCTCTCTCCCCCCCCCCCCCCCACACACACAAAAAAAAGCAAGCACCAAGATTACCTGGAAACCCACCACCCAATGGACTAGCGCCGCCGAAGCCTGAGGACTGCCCAAACCCATTGCTAGGGTTAGATGGCTGCCCGAAGCCTTGGGCGCCGAATGGGCCGCCGTGGAACTGAGCTGCTCCGAAACCAGCAGCCGGAGCAGTCCCCATAGGTGAGGCTGAAGCTCCGAAACCAGCTGGCTGGCCGAAGGCGGCTGCTGACATGCCTGAGCTTACTCCAAACCCTTTGCCCCCAAAAGCTCCGAAACCAGCAGCGGGAGCATTGCCCATAGGGAAGGCTGGTGCACCAAATGTGGTGGGCTGGCCAAAGGTGGTTGCAGGCATGACTGGGCTGGCACCAGAACTTGCTACCCCAAGAGCTCCGAAACCATAAGCAGAACCAAACATGGAGTTGGTAGGAGCAGCAGCAGCACCGAAAGGGCTAGGAGCAGCAGCAGCACCAAATGGGCTCGGAGCAGCAGCAGCAGCAGCAGGAGCACCAAAGGGACTAGTCGCAGGGTTGGGTTGGGCAGCTGCAGGGGGTTGGCAGGGTGAGGGCGGTACTGGGGTCGGTGCTACTGCAGGCGCTGCAGATGTTGCTGGGGGGAAGCCGAAGGGAATTGTGGCTTGTGGTGCAGTGGTGGCACCGCCGAGCCCAAATGAGGCAAAGGAGGTGGCGGTGTCGACAGGTCCAGCAGTGGGTGCAGGATCAGGGGATGGTGCTACTGCAGGCGCTGTGGAAGTTGATGGGGGTAAGCCAAAGGGAATCGTGGCTTGTGGTGCTGTGGTGGCACCGCCGAGCCCGAATGAGGCAAAGGAAGCGGCGGTGTCGACTGGGGCAGCAGTAGGTGCGGGAGCAGGGGAGGCAGGGGGTGGAGTCGAGGCACCGTATGGTGAGGGTGCAGGGGGGGCAGGGGCTGATGTTGCGAAAAGGGGAGAGGGGGTGGATGAAGCAGCGGGAACAGGGGTTCCGAAGGCTTGAGCGGGGGTTAAGGCTGTGGCTGCGGCCGTACTGGCGCCAAATATCGAGGAGGAAGGGGCGGGGGCTGAGAGGGCGGCTGCTCCCCCAAACGATATGGGGGCAGATGAAGCAGCTGGTGTTCCGAACGCTGAAGCGGCGCCAAATATCGACGAGGAAGGGGCGGGGGCTGAGAGGGCGGCTGCTCCCCCCAACAAAGTGGGGGCAGATGAAGCAGCTGGTGCCCCAAACACAGAGGCGGCACCAAATATCGATGTGGAAGGGGCGGGGGCTGAAAGAGCGGCTGTTCCTCCCAACGAGGTGGGGGCAGATGCTGAGGCGGATGAGGCGGAGGCAAAGCTGAAAGGGCCAGATGTACCAGGAGCTCCAAAAGCGGGAGCAGAAGTACCTGGGGTGGGAGGTGTGTGTGTTAGTGTGTGCTAGAGTGTTTTAGTGAGTGTGTGTTAGTGAGTGTGTTAGTGTGTGTTAGTGTGTGTTAGTGAGTGTGTGTTAGTGTGTGTTAGTGAGTGTGTGTTAGTGTGTGCTAGAGTGTGTTAGTGAGTGTGTGTTAGTGAGTGTGTGTTAGTGTGTGCTAGAGTGTATTGGTGAGTGTGTGTTAGTGTGTGTTAGTGAGTGTGTGTTAGTGTGTGTTAGTGAGTGTGTGTTAGTGTGTGCTAGAGTGTGTTAGTGTGTGCTAGAGTGTGTTAGTGTGTGTTAGTGAGTGTGTCAGTGTGTGTTAGAGTGTGTTAGTGAGTGTGTGTTAGTGTGTGCTAGAGTGTGTTAGTGAGTGTGTGTTAGTGTGTGTTAGTGTGTGTTAGTGAGTGTGTCAGTGTGTGTTAGAGTGTGTTAGTGAGTGTGTGTTAGTGCGTGCTAGAGTGTGTTAGTGAGTGTGTGTTAGTGAGTGTGTCAGTGTGTGTTAGAGTGTGTTAGTGAGTGTGTGTTAGTGTGTGTTAATGAGTGTGTGTGTGTGTGTGTGTGTTAGGGTGTGCTAGAGTGTGTTAGGGTGAGTCAGGGGTGCAGGTCCTTGGGAACACTCCGTGGGGAAACGACCAGGTATATCTGGTTGGGGGAAGGTAGCCCCCACTTCAGTTAGCCCCCAAACCCTAAACCCTTCAAAAACTACCTGTACCTGGATCCCAAACCCTACCCCCCCACCTGTACCTGGAGCCCAAACCCTGAAACCCTACCCCCCCCCCCCCCCCCCCCAAATGTACCTGGAGCCCAAACCCTAAAACCTGCCCCTCCCCACCTGTACCTGGATCCCAAACCCTAAACCTCCCAACCTGTACCTGGATCCCAAACCCTAAACCCTACCCCCCCACCTGTACCTGGATCCCAAACCCTTAACCTGCCAACCTGGAGCTCCGAAGGCGGGAGCAGATGAACCTGGAGCCCAACCCCAGAACCTCCCCACCTGTGACTGGAGCCCAAACCCTAAACCCTACCCCCCACCTGTACCTGGAGCCCAAACCTTAAACCTCCCAACCTGGAGCTCCGAAGGTGGGAGCAGATGAACCTGGAGCCCAAACCCTAATCCTTTCCACCTGTACCTGAAGCCCAAACCCTAAACCTCCCCACCTGTGACTGGAGCCCAAACCCTAAACCCTACCCCCCCACCTGTGCCTGGAGCCCAAACCTTAAACCTCCCAACCCGAAGGCGGGAGCAGATGAACCTGGAGCCCAACCCCAGAACCTCCCCACCTGTGACTGGAGCCCAAACCCTAAACCCTACCCCTACACCTGTTCCTGGAGCCCAAACCCTAAACCGCCCCCCTCCCCACCTGGAGCTCCAAAGGCGGGAGCAGATGAACCTGGGGCTCCAAAAGCAGGAGCTGAGGCTGCAGCAGCAGCAGCACTGCCACCAGAAGTCACCTTTGCCTGCAGAGTCTGTGCCTTGCGCATCTGCTCCTTAGAGGGCATGGGCGGCTGGGAGGAGGAGGAAGAGGGTGGCTTGGGTGCAGCAGCAGCAGCAGCAACAGTAGCAGGAGCACTGCCACCAGATGTCACTTTTGCCTGCATAGTCTGAGCCTTCTGCATCTGCTCCATGGAGGGCATAGGCGGTTGGGAGGAGGATGCAGCAGGCTTGGGCGCAGCAACAGCAGCAGCACTGCCACCAGAAGTCACCTGAGCCTGGAATGTCTGTGCCTTCTGCATCTGCTCCATGGAGGGCATGGGTGGTTGGGAGGAGGATGCAGCAGGCTTGGGCGCAGCAACAGCAGCAGGAGCACTGCCACCAGAAGTCACCTGAGCCTGGAACGTCTGTGCCTTCTGCATCTGCTCCATGGAGGGCATGGGTGGTTGGGAGGAGGATGCAGCAGGCTTGGGCGCAGCAACAGCAGCAGGAGCACTGCCACCAGAAGTCACCTGAGCCTGGAACGTCTGTGCCTTCTGCATCTGCTCCATGGAGGGCATGGGTGGTTGGGAGGAGGATGCAGCAGGCTTGGGTGCAGCAACAGCAGCAGGACTGCCACCAGAAGTCACCTGAGCCTGGAAAGTCTGAGCCTTGAGCATCTGCTCCATGGAGGGCATGGGCGGTTGGGAGGAGGAGGGTGGCTTGGGTGCAGCAGCAGCAGCAGCAGGAACAGCAGAACTTCCACCAGAAGTCACCTGAGCCTGAAACGTCTGTGCCTTCTCCATCTGCTCCATAGAGGGCATGGGCGGTTGGGAGGAGGAGGGGGGTGGCTTGGGTGCAGCTGGGGCCAAAGTTACATTTGTAGCACTGAAATCGAATGCCGGAGTTCCAAATGTCGCCGTGCCGAAGTTGAAGCCTGCACTACCAGACGTCTTCGGAAGTGCTGGGGGTGTAGAAAAAAACCCACCACCACCTCCACCTCCAAGTGCGCTACCAGTTGTCTTTGGAAGTACTGGGGTTGCAGAAAAAAAAAAACCACCACCTCCACCTCGTGCATCACCAGATCCACCAACAACACGACTACGACTTTGGCGACGACCTCCTGCACTGTCTGCATCGTCATCGCTATCCTCCTCCTCATCCATCGCATCCTCATCACTATCCTCCTCTTCCTCCTCCTCCTCCTCCTCATAATCACTATCATCACTATCGTCGTCCTCCTCCTCGTCCCCCTCCTCCTCATCATAATCAACAGCAGTGGCACCACACGGTGCGTTACTGCTCCCGTCACTCTCATCACCACTCTCTCCTGTCTCCTCACTGGGGCTCTCCACCAGTGCGGCTGCATCGACTGCGCTTTGGGTAGCCGAATACTTGACACGTCTAATGATGGTGGTGCGCACTCTGCCCTGGGAGCGGGTTGCTTCTAGCAGCTTGGGCACCGTGACCTCCCACATAGCCTTGCGTGTGGAGTAGGGAGTGCTGGTGGTGGACAGCGGGGTACCTGTGCAGGTTTGTGTGTGTGTGTGTGTGTTTGCTGGTGTGTGTGGGTCTGTGTGTGTTTATGTTGGTATGTGTGTGTGTTTTGGTGTGTGTATTGATGTGTGTATATGTGTGTGCGTTTGAGCGTGTGTTTGTATGTTTGTGTGTGTATGGTGATAGTATAAATATAATACATATTAAAATATACAATACAAATATAATCAATACATTAAACATACAAATACAAATATAACCAATACATTAAATATACAAATACAAATATAATCAATACATTAAATATTCAAGTACAAATATAATCAATACATTAAATATACAAATACAAATATAATCAATACATTAAATATACAAATACAAATATAATCAATACATTAAATATACAAATACAAATATAATCAATACATTAAATATACAAATACAATCAATACATTGTGGTGGTACCTCTGGACTGTGGGGTCATAATGACTGGACGCCTCTTGGCTGGCATAGGTATTGCCTGTTGTGAATTGCCCCCGATGTCACGGTATGGCTCCAGTCCATCACCCCGGAGTCATACGTATAAATGTTACATATCATACATATGAAATATTAATTGTGGTGGTGGTGTATATAAATATGTATTATATGTATATTATAAATATACATATGATATATTCAGTGTGGTGGTGGTGTATATAAATATGAATTCTATACATAATAAATATACATATAATAAACACATTGTGGTAGTACCTCTGGACTGTGGGGTCATAATGACTGGACACCTGTTAGCATGCATAGGTGTTCCCTGTTGTGAATTGCCCTTGATGTCACTGTATGGTTCCAGTCCATTTCCCCCAGAGCATTAAATACAAATATAAACAATTCATTGTGGTGGTACCTTTTGAGTGTGGGGTCATTAGGACGGGACGCCTCCTAGCTGGCATTGGTATTGCCTGTTGTGAACTGCCCATAATGTCACTGTACGGCTCCAGTCCACTGCACCCGGAGTCATAAGTATAAATCTATACACTTCATACATATAATCAATTCAATGTGGTGGTACCTTTTGAGTGTGGGTTCATTAGGACGGGACGCCTCCTAGCTGGCATTGGTGTTGCTTGTTGTGAACTGCCCTTGATGTCACTGTACGGCTCCAGTCCACTGCACCCGGAGCGGTAAATGTAAGGCGTGGATGGCACTCCATCCTCTAGCATCTTGTCAATGCCGAATTCCTCCTTGCCTAGATCTGGGTACAGAGACTTGGCCTCCCATACCTGGGTGTCCTGATCAGGCTCGACCGACCCTCCGTTCCTGATCAGCGCCAACGGGAACGGGGTGTCCTGATCAGGCTCGGCTGACCCTCTGTTCCCAAGCTGCACCAAGGGGGACTTGGACCTGAGAGTGTGGCTCTGGCCAGGCTCTCGAATGCCCAGCTTCTCCATTTGGATATCAAGGGAGCCCAGATTGTTGCCGACAGACCTCAGGGCCTCAGCCTGAAGGTTCAAGGTATTGTAGATGAGCGTGGGCTGGTGCCTAGCAAGTGCCTGTCCACTTGCCGAGGCCTTCAGCTCCGCTTCCAACAGCTTTAACTGGTCTTCAAGCTCAGACATGCATCGACCAGAGCCCTCAAGTTGAGCTTTGATTGTTGTCCTACGGTGTCATGAAATAGCGAAATAGAAAGGTGAAGTGGTTGTGTGAAACAATATTGTGATACATCAACCGGAGCCCTCAAGCTGAGCTTTGATTGTTTTCCTACGGTATTGTGAAACCATGAAAAGGTATTGTGAAAGCGTGGAAATGTATTGTTAAAGTGTGAAACAATATTGTGATGCATCGACCGGAGCCCTCAAGTTGAGCTTTGATTGTTGTCCTACGGTGTTTGCTACAGTATTGTGAAAGCATGAAACAATATTGTGATGCATCGACCAGTGCCCTCAAGTTGAGCCTACATCGTTGTCCTACAGTATTGTGAAAGCGTGAAACAATAGTGTGATGCATCGACCAGTGCCCTAAAGCTGAGCTTTGATTGTTGTCCTACGGTGTTTGCTACAGTATTGTGAAAGCATGAAACAATATTGTGATGCATCGACCAGTGCCCTCAAGTTGAGCCTATATCGTTGTCCTACACTATTGTGAAAGCGTGAAACAATAGTGTGATGCATCGACCAAAGCCCTAAAGCTGAGCTTTGATTGTTGTCCTACGGTGTTGTGAAACAGTATTGTGAAAGCGTGAAACAGTGTTGTGATGCATCTACCGGTGCCCTCAAGTTGAGCCTTTATCACTGTCCTACAGTATTGTGAAAGCTTAAAACAGTTTTGTTAAAGTGTGAAACAAGATTCTGATGCATCGACCAGTGCCCTCAAGTTGAGCTTTGATTGTTGTCCTAAAATATCGTGAAACAATTAAGGTAGTGAAAGTGACAGCGGCATGAGTTGAGGTGATGGGGGTTGGTTTGGGATGGGTCGAAGTGGTGCAGGGTAGAGGAAGTGGCAGCGGTATGAGTTTCGGTGATGGGGGTTGGTTTGGGGATGGGTCGAAGTGGTGCAGGGTAGGGGAAGTGGAACAAAAACAATACCAATCCGGACATCAAAATTTATGCGCTTGACAGAACAACGTGTGAAACAGTATTGTGAAGCGCTTGTGTGAAATCGTATTGTGAAACCGTTTTGTCCTACCCCACTGAGCTTTGATTCTTGTCCTACGGTGTCGTGAAACGGTGAAACAGTATTGCGAAGGGGAAGTGGAACAAAAACAACATCATTACCACCATAATCATCATCCCACGAGCTCGGACATGCATCAACCGGAGCCCTTAAACTGAGATTTGATTGTAGTCCTGCGGAGCTTCAAACCATGATACAGTTTTGTTAAAGCGTGAAACAATATTGACATGCATCGACCGGAGCCCTCAAGCTAACTTTGATTGTTGTCCTACGGTGTTGTGAAAACATGGCACAGTATTGGGAAGCGCTAGTGTGAAACCGTGTTGTCCTACCCCACTGAGCTTTTATCGGTGTCCTAATGCACTGCCAAACAGCGAAACAGTGTTGTGAAGCGCTAGCGTGAAACCATGTTGTCCTACCCCACTGAGCTTTTATTGGTGTCCTAAAGCACTGTCAAACAGCGAAACAGTGTTGTGAAGCGCTAGCGTGAAACCGTGTTGTCCTACCCCACTGAGCTTTAATCGGTGTCCTAAAGCACTGCCAAACAGCGAAACAGTGTTGTGAAGCGCTAGCGTGAAACCATGTTGTCCTACCCCACTGAGCTTTTATTGGTGTCCTAAAGCACTGTCAAACAGCGAAACAGTGTTGTGAAGCGCTAGCGTGAAACCGTGTTGTCCTACCCCACTGAGCTTTTATCGGTGTCCTAAAGCACTGCCAAACAGCGAAACAGTGTTGTGAAGCGCTAGCGTGAAACCGTGTTGTCCTACCCCACTGAGCTTTTATTGGTGTCCTAAAGCACTGTCAAACAGCGAAACAGTGTTGTGAAGCGCTAGCGTGAAACCGTGTTGTCCTACCCCACTGAGCTTTTATTGGAGTCCTAAAGCACTGTCAAACAGCGAAACAGTGTTGTGAAGCGCTAGCGTGAAACCGTGTTGTCCTACCCCACTGAGCTTTTATTGGTGTCCTAAAGCACTGTCAAACAGCGAAACAGTGTTGTGAAGCACTAGCGTGAAACCGTGTTGTCCTACCCCACTGAGCTTTGATTGTTGTCCTACTGTGTCGTGCAACCAAGGAACAGTATTGGGAAGCGCTTGTGTGAAACCGTATTGTCCTACAGTATTGTGAAACCGTTTTGTCCCAACCCACTGAGCTTTGATTGTTGTCCTACGGTGTCGTGGAACCAAGGCACAGTATTGGGAAGCGCTTGTTAGAAACCGTATTGTCCTACAGTATTGTGAAACCGTATTGTCTTAACCCACTGAGCTTTGATTGCTGTCCTACAGTGTCGTGATACTGCGAAACAGTATTGTGAAGCGCATGTGTGGAACAGTATTGTGAAACCGTATTGTCCTACCCCACTGAGCTTTGATTGTTGTCCTTCAGTGTCGTGCAACCAAGGAACAGTATTGTGAAGTGCTTGTGTGGAACCGTATTGTGGAACCGTGATAATGTATTGTGAAACCGTATTGTGAAACGTTATAGTAATACCCTACTGAGCTTTGATTGCTTTCCTAAAATATCATGAAACGATCAGGGTAGGGGATGTGACAGCAGTATGAGTTGGGGTGATAAAGGTTGGTTTGGGAATGGCTCAAAGTGGTGCAGGGTAGGGAAGGGGAACAAAGAACAGATCATTCTCATTTTCATCACCACCACCCTCATCATCGCCACCACCACCCTCATCGTCATCACCACATGCGGTACAAGGAAGCCATGTGCCTGGAGGTGCTCTGAAAAAACACCAAGCTTGTTATGTTCGATAAGTGTGTTTTCTTTGTCATCACACTTTTCAACATACTTTTCAAAACACTTGTGAGCACACTTCAAAACGCAACTTGAAAATCTGAGGTGTGGTGCCAAGACAACTCTTCGGTACATGGAAGCCATAGGCCTTGGAGGAACTCTGGAACAACGCCAAGCTCGTTGCATTCAACAAAGTGTGTTTCGTTTTTTGACACCCTTGTCAAAACACTTTTGAGCACTCTTAAAACCTCACCTTGCACCTTTGAGGAGCGGTGCCAAGGGAAGGCTTCGGTACAAAGAAGCCATGGGCCTGGAGGAAAGCTGAAACAACGCCAATCTCGTCATATTCGAAAAGTATGTTTTGTTTGACAAAACACTTATCAACACACTAGTCAAAACACTTTTGAGCACACTTCAAAACGCACCTTGCACCTTCGAGGTGTGGTGCCAAGGAAAGGCTTCGGTACAAGGAAGCCATGGGCCTTGGAGGAACTCTGGAACAACGCCAAGCTGGTTGCATTCAACAAAGTGTGTTTCGTTTTTTGACACCCTTGTCAATACACTTTTGAGCACTCTTAAAACCTCACCATGCACCTTTGAGGAGCGGTGCCAAGGGAAGGCTCCGGTACAAAGAAGCCATGGGCCTGGAGGAAAGCTGAAACAACGCCAATCTCATCATATTCGAAAGTATGTTTTGTTTGACAAAACACTTATCAACACACTAGTCAATACACTTGTGAGCACACTTCAAAACGCACCTTGCACCTTCGAGGTGTGGTGCCAAGGAAAGGCTTCGGTACAAGGAAGTCATGGGCCTTGGAGGAACTCTGGAACAACGCCAAGCTCGTTGCATTCAACAAAGTGTGTTTCGTTTTTTGACACCCTTGTCAAAACACTTTTGAGCACTCTTAAAACCTCACCTTGCACCTTTGAGGAGCGGTGCCAAGGGAAGGCTTCGGTACAAGGAAGCCATGGGCCTGGAGGAAAGCTGAAACAACGCCAATCTCGTCATATTCGAAAAGTATGTTTTGTTTGACAAAACACTTATTAACACACTAGTCAAAACACTTTTGAGCACACTTCAAAACGCACCTTGCACCTTCGAGGTGTGGTGCCAAGGAAAGGCTTCGGTACAAGGAAGCCATGGGCCTTGGAGGAACTCTGGAACAACGCCAAGCTCGTTGCATTCAACAAAGTGTGTTTCGTTTTTTGACACCCTTGTCAATACACTTTTGAGCACTCTTAAACCCAACCTTGCACCTTCGAGGAGTGATTCCAAGGGAAGGCTTCGGTACAAACAAGCCATGGGCCTGGAGGTACTCTGAAACAACTAAAAATATATTTATATTCGAAAATGTGTTTTGTTTGACAAAACACTTATTAACACACTAGTCAATACACTTTTAAGAACACTTCAAAACGCACCTTGCACATTCAAGGTGTGGTGCCAAGGGAAGGCTTCGGTACAAGGAAGCCATGGGCCTGGAGGTACTCTGAAACAACTCAAATATCTTTATATTCGAAAATGTGTTTTGTTTGACAAAACACTTATTAACACACTAGTCAATACACTTTTGAGCAAACTTCAAAACGCACCTTGCACATTCGTGGTGTGGTGCCAAGGAAAGGCTTCAGTACAAGGAAGCCATGGGCCTGGAGGTAAGCTGAAACAAAGCGAAGCTCGGTATGTTCCAAAAGTTTTTTTGTGAACACACTTTTCAACACACTTGTCAATAAACTTTTGAGCACACACCAAAACGCAACTTGCATCTTCAAGTTGTGCCACAACTGTTGTGGTGCCAAGGCAACTCTTCGGGACAAGGAAACCTTGGGCCTGGATTAAAGCTGAAACAACCCCAAGCCTGTTGTTTTGTGTTGTTCAAATTGTTTGAAAAGTGTGTTTTGTTTTTCAATACACTTTTCATTACACTTTTCAACTCTTTTCTACCCCAGAATGCGCCTTGCACATTCAAGGTGTGGTGCCAAGGGAAGGCTTCGGTACAAGGAAGCCATGGGCCTGGAGGTACTCTGAAACAACTCAAATATCTTTATATTCGAAAATGTGTTTTGTTTGACAAAACACTTATGAACACACTAGTCAATACACTTTTGAGCACACTTCAAAACGCACCTTGCACATTCGTGGTGTGGTGCCAAGGAAAGGCTTCAGTACAAGGAAGCCATGGGCCTGGAGGTAAGCTGAAACAAAGCGAAGCTCGGTATGTTCCAAAAGTTTTTTGTGAACACACTTTTCAACACACTTGTCAATAAACTTTTGAGCACACACCAAAACGCAACTTGCATCTTCAAGTTGTGCCACAACTGTTGTGGTGCCAAGGCAACTCTTCAGGACAAGGAAACCTTGGGCCTGGATTAAAGCTGAAACAACCCCAAGCCTGTTGTTTTGTGTTGTTCAAATTGTTTGAAAAGTGTGTTTTGTTTTTCAATACACTTTTCATTACACTTTTCAACTCTTTTCAACCCCAGAATGCACCTTGCACATTCAAGGTGTGGTGCCAAGGGAAGGCTTCGGTACAAGGAAGCCATGGGCCTGGAGGTACTCTAAAACAACTCAAATATCTTTATATTCGAAAATGTGTTTTGTTTGACAAAACACTTATTAACACACTAGTCAATACACTTATGAGCACACTTCAAAACGCACCTTGCACATTCGTGGTGTGGTGCCAAGGAAAGGCTTCAGTACAAGGAAGCCATGGGCCTGGAGGTAAGCTGAAACAAAGCGAAGCTCGGTATGTTCCAAAAGTTTTTTTGTGAACACACTTTTCAACACACTTGTCAATAAACTTTTGAGCACACACCAAAACGCAACTTGCATCTTCAAGTTGTGCCACAACTGTTGTGGTGCCAAGGCAACTCTTCGGGACAAGGAAACCTTGGGCCTGGATTAAAGCTGAAACAACCCCAAGCCTGTTGTTTTGTGTTGTTCAAATTGTTTGAAAAGTGTGTTTTGTTTTTCAATACACTTTTCATTACACTTTTCAACTCTTTTCTACCCCAGAATGCGCCTTGCACATTCAAGGTGTGGTGCCAAGGGAAGGCTTCGGTACAAGGAAGCCATGGGCCTGGAGGTACTCTGAAACAACTCAAATATCTTTATATTCGAAAATGTGTTTTGTTTGACAAAACACTTATTAACACACTAGTCAATACACTTTTGAGCACACTTCAAAACGCACCTTGCACATTCGAGGTGTGGTGCCAAGGGAAGGCTGCGGTACAAGGAAGCCATGGGCCTGGAGGTACTCTGAAACAAAGCCAAGCTCGTTATGTTGCGGTCGATGGAATCCACGTCCTCTGCCAGGTAGTTAGTTCGCATGTTTGCGTTCTCCATCTCCTTGCTCAATTTGCCAGACTGTTTCTTGGCAGCCGAGATAGCCTCAGAGACTGGTGTGTATACCTTGAGAGAAGCAGGGTGGGGTGGGGGGTTGAAGGGAGGAGAAAGGGAGTATGTGTGGAGGTAAGCCAGGTAGTTCGCTCTCCTGCTTGTACTTTTCATCTCCTTGCTTAATTGTATTTTTATTTTTTAAACCTTGACAGGAGCAGGATTGGGTGGGGTGGGGGGTTGAAGGGAGGAGAAAGGGAGTATGTGTGGAGGTAAGCTAAGTAGTGCGCTTCATCTCTTTGCGTTTTTTGTTTTTACCTTGCCAGGATAAAGGTTGGGTGGGGTTGGGGGTTGGGGGTTGGGGGTGAAGGGAGGAGAAAGGGAGTATGTGTGGAGGTAAGCCAGGTAGTTCGCTCATATGCTTGTGCTCGCCATCTCCTTGCTAATTTTTAATTTGTATACCTTGACAGTATCAGGGTGGTGCGAGGTGGGGGGGTGGGGGTGAAATGAGGAGAAAGGGAGTATGTGTGGAGGTAGACAAGGTAGTTCGCGCTCATGCTTGTGCTCTCCATCTCCTTGCTTAATCTGCCGGACTGTTTCTTCACAGCTGAGGTTGCCTCAGAGACTAGTCTCAGTTCACAAATGCTTGTTATTTCAACTGCCTTTCCTGTTTTTAAGGTTAAGCAAGTCCCTTTAGCCTCTTTGGCTACCCCTGGGGTGTGAACAGGCAAACATATAATACACACGTTGCAAGTCCATGCACCCTAACAGTGTGGCAGGCACTGTGTGTTGTAGTCTAACGTCTACATATCATATGCTCAGCCAGAGGTTGCTTTTATTGTCTGCATTGCCTCCAGTGCTTCCCGAGTTATTCCAATGAACCCCACGAATACACAACAAATACACACGTTGACAGCTGCAGCTGAAGAACCACTTTGCAATGCCTCTATTAGCGATTTACAACTTGTTGGGGTTTCAGTTCACCAGTGCTTGTTTCTTATACTGCCTATCCTGTTTTTAAGGTTGGGCAAGTCCCTTTAGCCTGTTTGGCTACCCCTGGACTGTAAAAAACACACAAAATACACACGTTGCCAGCTGCAGCTGAAGAACCACTTTGCAATGCCTCTAGTAGCGATTTACACTTTGTTGGAGGTTCAGTTCACCAGTGCTTGTTTCTTATACTGCCTATCCTGTTCTTAAGGTTGGGCAAGTCCCTTTAGCCTGTTTGGCTACCCCTGGGGCGTGGACACACAGACACAAAATACACACGTTGACAGCTGCAGCTGAAGAACCACTTTGCAATGCCTGTATTAGCGATTTACAATTTGTTGGAGGTTCAGTTCACCAGTGCTTGTTTCTTATACTGCCTATCCTGTTCTTAAGGTTGGGCAAGTCCCTTAAGCCTGTTTGGCTACCCCTGGGGTGTGAACACACTAACACAAAATACATACGTTGACAGCTGCAGCTGAAGAACCACTTTGCAATGCCTCTAGTAGCGATTTACAATTTGTTGGAGGTTCAGTTCACCAGTGCTTGTTTCTTATACTGCCTATCCTGTTCTTAAGGTTGGGCAAGTCCCTTAAGCCTGTTTGGCTACCCCTGGGGTGTGAACACACTAACACAAAATACATACGTTGACAGCTGCAGCTGAAGAACCACTTTGCAATGCCTCTAATTAGCGATTTACAATTTGTTGGAGGTTCAGTTCACCAGTGCTTGTTTCTTATACTGCCTATCCTGTTCTTAAGGTTGGGCAAGTCCCTTTAGCCTGTTTGGCTACCCTGGGGTGTGAACACACTAACACAAAATACACACGTTGACAGCTGCAGCTGAAGAACCACTTTGCAATGCCTCTATTAGCGATTTACAATTTGTTGGAGGTTCAGTTCACCAGTGCTTGTTTCTTATACTGCCTATCCTGTTCTTAAGGTTGGGCAAGTCCCTTTAGCCTGTTTGGCTACCCCTGGGGTGTGAACACACTAACACAAAATACACACGTTGACAGCTGCAGCTGAAGAACCACTTTGCAATGCCTCTATTAGCGATTTACAATTTGTTGGAGGTTCAGTTCACCAGTGCTTGTTTCTTATACTGCCTATCCTGTTCTTAAGGTTGGGCAAGTCCCTTAAGCCTGTTTGGCTACCCCCTGGGGTGTGAACACACTAACACAAAATACACACGTTGACAGCTGCAGCTGAAGAACCACTTTGCAATGCCTCTATTAGCGATTTACAATTTGTTGGAGGTTCAGTTCACCAGTGCTTGTTTCTTATACTGCCTATCCTGTTCTTAAGGTTGGGCAAGTCCCTTTAAGCCTGTTTGGCTACCCTGGGGTGTGAACACACTAACACAAAATACACACGTTGACAGCTGCAGCTGAAGAACCACTTTGCAATGCCTCTATTAGCGATTTACAATTTGTTGGAGGTTCAGTTCACCAGTGCTTGTTTCTTATACTGCCTATCCTGTTCTTAAGGTTGGGCAAGTCCCTTAAGCCTGTTTGGCTACCCCTGGGGTGTGAACACACTAACACAAAATACACACGTTGACAGCTTGCAGCTGAAGAACCACTTTGCAATGCCTCTATTAGCGATTTTACAATTTGTTGGAGGTTCAGTTCACCAGTGCTTGTTTCTTATACTGCCTATCCTGTTCTTAAGGTTGGGCAAGTCCCTTAAGCCTGTTTGGCTACCCCTGGGGTGTGAACACACTAACACAAAATACACACGTTGACAGCTGCAGCTGAAGAACCACTTTGCAATGCCTCTATTAGCGATTTACAATTTGTTGGAGGTTCAGTTCACCAGTGCTTGTTTCTTATACTGCCTATCCTGTTCTTAAGGTTGGGCAAGTCCCTTAAGCCTGTTTGGCTACCCCTGGGGTGTGAACACACTAACACAAAATACACACGTTGACAGCTGCAGCTGAAGAACCACTTTGCAATGCCTCTATTAGCGATTTACAATTTGTTTGGAGGTTCAGTTCACCAGTGCTTGTTTCTTATACTGCCTATCCTGTTCTTAAGGTTGGGCAAGTCCCTTTTAGCCTGTTTGGCTACCCTGGGGTGGTGAACACACTAACACAAAATACACACGTTGACAGCTGCAGCTGAAGAACCACTTTGCAATGCCTCTATTAGCGATTTACAATTTGTTGGAGGTTCAGTTCACCAGTGCTTGTTTCTTATACTGCCTATCCTGTTCTTAAGGTTGGGCAAGTCCCTTAAGCCTGTTTGGCTACCCTTGGGGTGTGAACACACTAACACAAAATACACACGTTGACAGCTGCAGCTGAAGAACCACTTTGCAATGCCTCTATTAGCGATTTACAATTTGTTGGAGGTTCAGTTCACCAGTGCTTGTTTCTTATACTGCCTATCCTGTTTCTTAAGGTTGGGCAAGTCCCTTTAAGCCTGTTTGGCTACCCCTGGGGTTGTGAACACACTACACAAAATACACACGTTGACAGCTGCAGCTGAAGAACCACTTTGCAATGCCTCTAGTAGCGATTTACAATTTGTTGGAGGTTCAGTTCACCAGTGCTTGTTTCTTATACTGCCTATCCTGTTCTTAAGGTTGGGCAAGTCCCTTTAGCCTGTTTGGCTACCCCTGGGGTGTGAACACACTAACACAAAATACACACGTTGACAGCTGCAGCTGAAGAACCACTTTGCAATGCCTCTATTAGCGATTTACAATTTGTTGGAGGTTCAGTTCACCAGTGCTTGTTTCTTATACTGCCTATCCTGTTTCTTAAGGTTGGGCAAGTCCCTTAAGCCTGTTTGGCTACCCTGGGGTGTGAACACACTAACACAAAATACACACGTTGACAGCTGCAGCTGAAGAACCACTTTGCAATGCCTCTATTAGCGATTTACAATTTGTTGGAGGTTCAGTTCACCAGTGCTTGTTTCTTATACTGCCTATCCTGTTCTTAAGGTTGGGCAAGTCCCATTAAGCCTGTTTGGCTACCCCTGGGGCGTGAACACACTAACACAAAATACACACGTTGACAGCTGCAGCTGAAGAACCACTTTGCAATGCCTCTATTAGCGATTTACAATTTGTTGGAGGTTCAGTTCACCAGTGCTTGTTTCTTATACTGCCTATCCTGTTTCTTAAGGTTGGGCAAGTCCCTTTAGCCTGTTTGGCTACCCCTGGGGTGTGAACACACTAACACAAAATACACACGTTGACTATTAGCTGCAGCTGTAAGAACCACTTTGCAATGCCTTCTATTAGCGATTTACAATTTGTTGGAGGTTCAGTTCACCAGTGCTTGTTTCTTATACTGCCTATCCTGTTCTTAAGGTTGGGCAAGTCCCTTAAGCCTGTTTGGCTACCCTGGGGTGTGAACACACTAACACAAAATACACACGTTGACAGCTGCAGCTGAAGAACCACTTTGCAATGCCTCTATTAGCGATTTACAATTTGTTGGAGGTTCAGTTCACCAGTGCTTGTTTCTTATACTGGCCTATCCTGTTCTTAAGGTTGGGCAAGTCCTTAAGCCTGTTTGGTTACCCTTGGGGTGTGAACACACTAACACAAAATACACACGTTGACAGCTGCAGCTGAAGAACACTTTGCAATGCCTCTATTAGCGATTTACAATTTGTTGGAGGTTCAGTTCACCAGTGCTTTGTTTTCTTATACTGCCTATCCTGTTTCTTAAGGTTGGGCAAGTCCCTTTAAGCCTGTTTGGCTACCCTGGGGTGTGAACACACTAACACAAAATACACACGTTGACAGCTGCAGCTGAAGAACCACTTTGCAATGCCTCTATTAGCGATTTACAATTTGTTGGAGGTTCAGTTCACCAGTGCTTGTTTCTTATACTGCCTATCCTGTTCTTAAGGTTGGGCAAGTCCCTTAAGCCTGTTTGGCTACCCTGGGGTGTGAACACACTAACACAAAATACACACGTTGACAGCTGCAGCTGAAGAACCACTTTGCAATGCCTCTATTAGCGATTTACAATTTGTTGGAGGTTCAGTTCACAGTGCTTGTTTCTTATACTGCCTATCCTGTTCTTAAGGTTGGGCAAGTCCCTTTAGCCTGTTTGGCTACCCTGGGGTGTGAACACACTAACACAAAATACACACGTTGACAGCTGCAGCTGAAGAACCACTTTGCAATGCCTCTATTAGCGATTTACAATTTGTTGGAGGTTCAGTTCACCAGTGCTTGTTTCTTATACTGCCTATCCTGTTCTTAAGGTTGGGCAAGTCCCTTAGCCTGTTTGGCTACCCCTGGGGTGTGAACACACTAACACAAAATACACACGTTGACAGCTGCAGCTGAAGAACCACTTTGCAATGCCTCTATTAGCGATTTACAATTTGTTGGAGGTTCAGTTCACCAGTGCTTGTTTCTTATACTGCCTATCCTGTTCTTTAAGGTTGGGCAAGTCCCTTAGCCTGTTTGGCTACCCCTGGGGTGTGAACACACTAACACAAAATACACACGTTGACAGCTGCAGCTGAAGAACCACTTTGCAATGCCTCTATTAGCGATTTACAATTTGTTGGAGGTTCAGTTCACCAGTGCTTGTTTCTTATACTGCCTATCCTGTTCTTAAGGTTGGGCAAGTCCCTTAGCCTGTTTGGCTACCCCTGGGGTGTGAACACACTAACACAAAATACACACGTTGACAGCTGCAGCTGAAGAACCACTTTGCAATGCCTCTATTAGCGATTTACAATTTGTTGGAGGTTCAGTTCACCAGTGCTTGTTTCTTATACTGCCTATCCTGTTCTTAAGGTTGGGCAAGTCCCTTAAGCCTGTTTGGCTACCCTGGGGTGTGAACACACTAACACAAAATACACACGTTGACAGCTGCAGCTGAAGAACCACTTTGCAATGCCTCTATTAGCGATTTACAATTTGTTGGAGGTTCAGTTCACCAGTGCTTGTTTCTTATACTGCCTATCCTGTTCTTAAGGTTGGGCAAGTCCCTTTAGCCTGTTTGGCTACCCCTGGGGTGTGAACACACTAACACAAAATATACACGTTGACAGCTGCAGCTGAAGAACCACTTTGCAATGCCTCTATTAGCGATTTACAATTTGTTGGAGGTTCAGTTCACCAGTGCTGTTTCTTATACTGCCTATCCTGTTCTTAAGGTTGGGGCAAGTCCCTTAAGCCTGTTTGGCTACCCCTGGGGTGTGAACACACTAACACAAAATACACACGTTGACAGCTGCAGCTGAAAGAACCACTTTGCAATGCCTCTATTAGCGATTTACAATTTGTTGGAGGTTCAGTTCACCAGTGCATGTTTCTTATACTGCCTATCCTGTTCTTAAGGTTGGGCAAGTCCCTTTAAGCCTGTTTGGCTACCCCTGGGGTGTGAACACACTAACACAAAAATACACACGTTGACAGCTGCAGCTGAAGAACCACTTTGCAATGCCTCTAGTAGCGATTTACAATTTTGTTGGAGGTTCAGTTCACCAGTGCTTGTTTCTTATACTGCCTATCCTGTTCTTAAGGTTGGGCAAGTCCCTTAAGCCTGTTTGGCTACCCTGGGGTGTGAACACACTAACACAAAATACACACGTTGACAGCTGCAGCTGAAAGAACCACTTTGCAATGCCTCTATTAGCGATTTACAATTTGTTGGAGGTTCAGTTCACCAGTGCTTGTTTCTTATACTGCCTATCCTGTTCTTAAGGTTGGGCAAGTCCCTTAAGCCTGTTTGGCTACCCCTGGGGTGTGAACACACTAACACAAAATACACACGTTGACAGCTGCAGCTGAAGAACCACTTTGCAATGCCTCTAGTAGCGATTTACAAATTTGTTGGAGGTTCAGTTTCACCAGTGCTTGTTTTCTTATACTGCCTATCCTGTTCTTAAGGTTTGGGCAAGTCCCTTAAGCCTGTTTGGCTATCCCTGGGGTGTGAACAACTAACACAATACACACGTTGACAGCTGCCAGCTTGAAGAAACACTTTGCAAGCCTCAATATTAGCGATTTACAATTTGGTTGGAGGTTCAGTTCACCAGTGCTTGTTTCTTATACTGCCTATCCTGTTCTTAAGGTTCGAGGCAAGTCCCTTTAAGCCTGTTTGGCTACCCCTGGGTGTGAAACACTAACACAAATACACACGTGACAGCTGCAGCTGAAGCCACTATTGCAATGCCTCTAAAGCGATTTACAATTTGTTGGAGGTTCAGTTCACCAGTGCTTGTTTCATACTGCCTATCTGTTCTTAAGGTTGGGCAAGTCCCTTAACCTGTTTTGGCTACCCTGGGGTGTGAACCCACACATAACACAAAGTATACACAGCTTTCTGCCAGCTGGGCAAGTCCTTAAGCGCTGTTTGGCTACCCCTGGGGAATGAAGAAACCACTTTTGATTTTACAATCAGCCTCTTATCTTTAAGGTTGGGCAAGACCCTTGTGACAGCTTACCAGATTTGTTTGCGAGGTTCAGTTCACCAGTGCTTGATTTCTGATATACTGCCTATCCTGTTCTTAAGGTTGGGCCAAGTCCTTTAAGCCTGTTGGCTACCCCTGGGGTGTGAACACTACTCACACAAAGAAAAATACACACAGTTGAAGCTGCAAAGCTTAGAAGAACCACCCTTTGCCATATGCACTTCTCAACTATAAGCCGATTACAATTCTGTTGGAGGTTCAGTTCACAACAGTGCTTGTTCTAAAATATACCTGCTTATCCAATGTTTCTAAGAAGTTGGCACAGTCCCTTAAGCTGTTTTTGAGCTACCCTAGCGGTGTGGACAACACACTCACACAAATACCACGTTGACAGCTGCAGCTGAAGAACCACTTTGCGAATGCCTCTATAGCGATTTACAATTTGTGGGAGGTTCAGTTCACCAGTGCTTGTTTCTTATACTGCCACTACCTTCCTGTTTCTTAAGGTTGGGCAAGTCCCTCATAACAGTCCTGTTTGGCTAACCCCCTGGGGTGTGAAACACACTAACACAAAATACACCACGTTGGACAGCTTGGCAGCTGAAGAACCAACTTTTGCAATGCCTCAATTAGCGATTTTATCAATCTTGTTGAGGTTCGAGTCACCAGTTGCTTTGTTTCTTCCTTATACTGCCTATCTGTTCCCTTTAAGGTTTGGGCATGTCCCTTAGCTGTTTGGCACCACCTGGGTGTGTGAACACACTAAACAAAATACACACGTTGACAGCTTGGCAGCTGAGAATCAACTTTGGCCAATGCTCATATTAGCGATTTACAATTTGTTGGAGGTTCAGTTCAACCAGTGCTTGTTCTTATACTGCTTATCCTGTTCATTAAAGGCGTTCGGGCAATAGTCCTTTAAGCCTGTCTTGGCTTACCCCTGGGGTGTGAAACACTAACACAAAATATACACGTTGACAGCTGGCAGCTGAAGAACCACTGTTGCCATGCCTCTATTAAGGATTTACAATTTTGTTGGAGGTTCAGTTCAGACACTGAATTGGGATGCAGCTACAGTGCTATGTTTCTTATACCTGCCTATCCTGTTTTCTTTTAAGGTTTGGGGCAAGTTTCCGCTTTAGCCTTGTTTGGCTACCCTGGGGTGTGAAACACACTAACACGGAAAAACACAACGTTGACAGCTGCAGCTGAAGAACCATTTGCAATGCCTCTAGTAGCGATTACATCTTGTTGATGGTTCAAGTTCACCAGTGTCTTGTTTTTGATACTGCCTTATCCTGTTTCTTAGGTTGGGGCAAGTCCTTTAGCCTGTTTGCTACCCCTGGGGTGGTGAACACACTAACACCAAAGTACACACGTTGACAGCTGCAGCTGAAGACACTTTTGCAATGCCTCTATTAGCGATTTAGCAATTTGGTTGGAGCTCAGTTCACCAGTGCTTGTTTTTCTTATAACATGCCTATCCTGTTTTAGGTTTGGGCAGAGTCCCTTTAGTCCTGTTTGGCCTAACCCTGGGGTGTGAACACACTAACACAAAATACACACGTATGACACAGCTCGCGAAGCTGAAGAAACCATTTGCAATGCTCTAGTACGGAGTTGTATCAATTGTTTGGAGATCAGTTCACCAGGCTTGTTTCTTATACTGGCCTCTCCGGGGGGGGGGGGGGGGGGGGCTTCTGATTATTTATGATCCTGATTCTTAAGGTTGGGGCAAGTGCCTAAGCCTGTTGGCTCCCCTGGGGTGTGAACACACTTAACACAATACACACGTTTGACAGCATGCATGTGAAGAACCACTTTTGCAATGCTCTATTAGCGATTTACAATTTTGTTGGAGGTTCAGTCACGCAGGGCTTGTTTCTTTATACTGCTTATCTGTCTTAAGGTTGGGCAAGTCCCGTTTAGCCTGTTTGGCTACCCCTGGAGTGTGAAACACACTAAACACAAAATCACACGTTGGCAGCTGCAGAGAAGGACCACTTTGCAACTGCTCTATTACGCGTTTACAATTTATTGGTGTTTCAGTCGAAGCAGTGCTTGTTATTAGACTGCCTTTTCCTGTTCT
>CM039465.1:2259213-2325062 GCA_022414725.1 Microglena sp. YARC | reverse complement strand
AAGGTTGGGCAAGTCCCCTTAGCCTGTTTGGCAACTCCTGGGGTGTGAACACACGAAATACACAAACAAATACACACCTGTTGTACAGCTGCAGACTGAAGAACCACTTGCAAGCCGGGTATGGCAAGATTTGCCTATTAGCGATTTTACAACTTGTTGGGAGGTGCTTATCAGACTTCAACCTAGGTGCCTTAGTTTTCTGTAACCGATCCTTATCTTGTCTTTAAGGTTCTCTAATAATGATTGGGCAAATCCCTTAGGCCTGTTGCTAATCCCCCAAGTACCCTTGCCCCAGTGCTCCTGTGACTGTAAAAAAACACAACAAAAAACACACAAATACACACAGTGCCAGGCTGCACTGAAGAACCACTTATGCATGCCAGTATCTTAGTGAGCATCGTCCGCCACGGAAGGCGGGCGATTTACCACTTACTGATTGTGGGCGAAAAGGTTCAGTTCTAACCATGCTTGATTTCTTCTTATACTAGCCTCCACTATCCTAGTTCCTTGATTAAGTTCGTGCCCTGGCAAGTACCCTTAGGCGCTGTTACTTTGGCGTACCCCTGCGCGTCGCCACCATTGTGTACTGACTCACTGGTACGCACGAATGGGCTAACGACACGAGTAACCGGACAGGGATCTTCAACTCATGGAGCAAGTATCTAACCTCACAGAGAACGTCTTGAGGGCCCGTGTCCAGCATGGAACATACCTAAATTCTTAGAGTGTTTGTCACCGCCGTTGGAGCACCACAGAACACAAAAATACACACGGACTCGCTTGGTTCGACACGCTGCAGCCTGAAAACAAGAAGTACATCAGAACCACTTTTGCAATGCCTGTGATTATAGCGACATCACTTTACACATTTGTTGGAAGCGTTCAAGATTCACCAGTGCCTATCATCCTCCTATTCCTTTCGTAAGCTTTGCATCACGTGTGAACATTTGCGCGCTAACCACACTGAGCGCTTGAACAACCAGCACGAAAATACACCCTCTGGCTGCCAGCTGAAAACCACTTGGCAATGCCATACTTGCTAGTAATTAACAATTGTTGGAGGTTTCGACCAGTGATGCTTCTATACCTGCCTATCCTGTTCTTAAGGTTGAGCATATCCCTTGAGCCTAGTTGGCTACCCTGGTTAACACACTAAACAAAATTACATACTTTACCACTGGCAGGCTCAAAACCACCTTGCAACTGGCCTCTTATACGATTACAATTGTTGGAAGTTTCGTTCACAGTGCTGTTTCTATACTCCTATCCTGTTTTAAGGTTGGGCAAGTCCCTTAAGCCTGTCTTGCGCTACCCCTGGGGGTGAGAACACACTAAACACAAAATACACACGTACACTGTGCCTGAAGAACCACTGCAATGCCAATGCTCTATTTACAATTTGTTGAGCGGTTCAGTCACCATGCTTGTTTCCTTTATACTCCTATCCTGTTCTTAAGCGTTGGCAATCCAAGCAGCCTTTGTTTGGCTACCCTAGGGGTTGAACACACTAACACAACAATACACACAGTTGACAGCTGCAGCTCTGAAGAACCATCAACTATTAGCGATTTACAATTTGTGAGGTTCAGTTCACCAGTGCTTGTTTTCTTATTATGCATCCTATCCTTGTTTTGAGGGCAATTCCCTTATAGCCTGTTTGCTACTACCCTTGGGTGGTGTGAACACACTAACACAAAATACACTTACAGCTGCAGCTGACAAAACCACTTTGCAATGCCTCTACAGCCGATTTACAATTGGTTTCACTTCAAGCTCACATCTTGCTTCACGTTTCTTAAGGTTTGGCAAATCACCTTTAAGTCCTGGTTTGGGGCTACCCCCTGGTTGGCTGCTGAAGAAGAACTATGCCTCTATGATCACAAAGTACACAATGCTTGTCTGACAGCTGCAGGTTGAAGAACCACTTGTGACACCACTTGCCCTATTAGCCATTTACAATTTGTGGAGTTCAGTTCACCAAGTGCTTGCTTAGTTTACTTATACTGCCTATCCTTTTTAACGCCTGGCAAGTCCCTAGCCTGTTGCCTACCCCTAGGCTGTGGTGAACACACACTAACAACAACATATACATCACGTTGACAGCTGCAGCTGCTAAAACCCACTTTCTCAATTGCCTCTAATTTACGATTACAAATAGTGCCAGTTCAGTTCATTCACCATGCTTGTCCTTATACTGGCCTATCCTGTTCTAAGATTGGGCAAGTCCCAATTAGAGACCTGCTTGCACCCCTGGCGCCATGGACACACACACAAAGAATACACACGTTGACAGCTGCACTGAACATCCACTTTGCAAGCTCTATTTACGATTTACAAAAATTTTTGGAGCAGTCAGTGCTGTTATACTATGCTTGTGGCAAGTCTATACTGGACACACAGACACCAAAAATACACACTATCCTTGCAGTTCTTAAGGTGTGTTCAGCAAGTCCTTAACCGTTGAAAGGTTGGGCAAGTCCCCTTAGCCTGTTTGGCAACTCCTGGGTGTGAACACACTAACACAAAATACACACGTTCTGACAGCTGTCAGCTGAAGAACCACTTGGCAATGCCTCTAGTAGCGATTTACAATTTGTTGAGGTTCAGTTCACACCAGTGCTTGTTTCTTATACTGGCGCTATGCACCTGTTCTTTAAGGTTGGGCAAGTCCCTTAAGCCTGTTTGGCTACCTGGGGTGTGAACACATAACACAATCACACGTTAGCTGCAGCTGAAGAACACTTTGGGAGCCTCTAATTAAGCGATTTACAATTTTGTTGGAGGTTCAGTTCACAGTGCTCTCAGTTCACCAATGCCTACCTGTTCTAATAACGCTTAGGCAAATGTCCCTTAAGCCTGTTTTGGCTTAACCCTTGGGTACCCTGGGTGTGACCACTAACACAAAAATTACACGGGTGACAACACACTAACCAGCAAAATACACATGAACCACTTTTGCAAGCCTGAAGAAGCCAACTTTTGCAATGCACTCTAGTACGATTTATTCAATTTGTTGGAGGTTCAGTTCACCAGTGCTTGTTTCTTATACTGCCTATCCTGGTTCTTAAGGGTTGGGAAGTCCCTTAATGCTGTTTGGACTACCCCTGGGGTGTGAGCAACTACACAAAATACACAGTTGACAGGCTGCAGCTAAGAACCACTTTGCCTATGGCCTTATTAGCGATTTACAATTTGTTGGAGGTTCAGTTCACCAGTGCTTGTTTCTTATACTGCTATCCTGTTCTTAGAAGGTTGGGCAAAGTCCCTTAAGCCTGTTTGGGGCTACCCTGGGGTGGTGAACACCTAACACAAAATACACACTGACAGCTGCAGCTGAAGAACCACTTTGCAATGCTGCTATTTAGCGCATTTTTACGATTTTTGTTGGAGTTCAGTTTACCAGTGCTTGTTTCTTATACCCATCCTTTCTTAAGTGGGCAAGTCCCGTTAAGCCTGTTTGCTACCTGGGGTTGTTAAACACTAACACAAAATACACACGTGACAGCTGCAGCTGCAGCTTTGCAAATGCTCTAGTAGCGATTTACAATTTGTTGAGGGTCATGCACCAGTTGCTTCTATACTGCTATCCTGTTCTTAAGTTGGGCAACCCTTAGCCTGTTTGGCTACCCTGGGGTTGTTGAACAACTAACACATAAATCACACGTTGACAGCTGCAGCTGGAAGAACCACTTTGGCAATCCTCTATTAGGGGGGATTTACAATTTGTTGGGAGGTTCAGGTTCCACAGTTGTTTCTTATAGCTGCTATCCTGTTTCTTAAGGTTGGGCAAGTCCCTTAAGCCTGAACACACTAACACAAAATAGCACAGTTGGCTATGCCCTTTCTTGTTGGCAACTCCCATTCAGCAGTGCTTGGCTACCCCTGGGGCGTCTGTTTCATGGTTACAGTTCAACACACACAGCTCTAGTGGACAGAGCCTGCACTGCACTTTGCAATGCAATGCGCCTATCCCTTGAATTTGCCGATTTACAAATTTGGTTCACCAATTTGTTCAGTTCATTACCCATGCTTGTTTATTACGCCATATTCCTGCAAGTCCCTTACTGTTTGGTACCCCTGGGGTGTGAACACACTACACCAAAAACACACGTATGAAGTGCAGCTTGAGCACTTTCAATGCTCTCATAAGCGATTATTCATATTTGGTGGAGGTTTGAGTTCCATGCTTTGTTTCTTATACTGCGATATCCTGTCTTAGGGTTGAGCATAGTCCTAAACCCTGTTGGGCACCTTGGGGGTGCTGAACACACTAACACCAAAATACCACACGTTGACAGCTGCAGCTGAAGAACCACTTTGCAATGCCTCTATTTAGCGATTTACAATTGTTGTGGACGGTTCAGTTCACCAGTGCTTGTTTCTTATACTGCCTATCCTGTTTCTTAAGTTGGGCAAGTCCCTTTAGCCTGCCAAGCTACACTATGGGTGTGAACACACTAACATGAACACACTAACACAAAATACACACGTTGACAGCTGCAGCTGAAGAACCACTTTGGCAATGCCTCTATGCGTAGCGATTTACAATTTGTTGGAGGTTCAGTTCACCAGTGCTTGTTTCTTATACTGCCGATCCTGTTCTTAAGGTTGGGCAAGTCCTTAAGCCTGTTTGCTACCCCTGGGGGTGTGAACCACTAACACAAAATACACACGTTGACAGCTGCAGCTGAAGAACCACTTTGCAATGCCTCTATTAGCGATTTACAATTTGTTGGAGGTTCAGTTCACCAGTGCTTGTTTCTTATACGCCTAATCCTGTTCTTAAGGTTGGGCAAGTCCCTTAAGCCTGTTTTTGGCTACCCCTGGGGTGTGAACACACTAACACAAATACACACGTTGACAGCTGCAGCTGAAGAACACTTTGCAATGCCTCTATTAGCGATTTACAATTTGTTGGAGGTTCAGTTCACCAGTGCTTGTTTCTTTATACTGCCTATCCTGTTCTAAGATGGGCAAGTCCCTTAAGCCTGTTTGGCTACCCTGGGGTGTGTGAACACACTAACACAAAAATACACACGTTGACAGCTGCACAGGCTGAAGAACCACTTTGCAATGCCTCTATTAGCGATTTACAATTTGTTGGAGTTCAGTTCACCAGTGCTTGTTTTTTATACTGCTTATCTGTCTTAAGGTTGTGGGCAAGTCCCTTAAGCCTGTTTGGCTACCCCTGGGGTGTGAACACACTAACACAAAATACACGTTGACGTTGAGCAGCTGCAGCTGAAAGAACCACTTTGCAATGCGCCTCTTATAAGCGATTTACAATTTGTTTGTTGAGGTTCAGTTCAACCAGTGCTTGTTTCTTATACTGCTATCCTGTTCTTAAGGTTGGGCCAAGTCCCTTAAGCCTGTTGGCTACCCCTGGGGTGTGAACACACTAACACAAAATACACACGTTGACAGCTGCAGCTGAAGAACCACTTTTGCAATGCCTCTACTAGCGATTACAATTTGTTGGAGGTTCAGTTCACCAGTGCTTGTTTCTTATACTGCCTATCCTGTTCTTAAGGTTGGGCAAGTCCCTTAAGCCTGTTTGGCTACCCCTGGGTGTGAACACACTAACACAAACTTTACACACAAATTTGTTGGAGGTTGGACAGCTGCAGCTTGGGCAAGAAGAACCACTTTCCAATGCCTTCTATTAGCGATTTACAATTTTGTTGGAGGGTTCAGTTCACCAGTGCTTGTTTCTTATACTGCCTATCCTGTTTCTTAAGGTTGGGCAAGTCCCTTAAGCCTGTTTGGCTACCCCTGGGGTGTGAACACACTTAACACAAAATACACACGGTTGACAGCTGCAGCTGAAGAACCACTTTGCAATGCCTCTATTAGCGATTTACAATTTGTTGGAGGTTCAGTTCACCAGTGCTTGTTTCTTATACTGCAGCTAACTTCCTGTTCTTACCAAGGTTGCAGGGCAATGCCTATCCTGTTCTTAAGTCCCTGTGTTGGCAATCCTTGGTTGTGTAACACACTAACACAAAATACACACGGTTGACAGAGTCAGCTGAGAACCCACCTTGCAATCCTCTTATTTAGCTAAATTGTGAGTTCAGTTCAAAGTGCTTTTTCTCTTATACTGCCTATCCTGTTCTTAAGGTTTGGGCTGACAGCTGCAGCTGAAGAACCACTTTGCAATGCCTCTATTAGCGATTTTACAATTTGTTGGAGGTTCAGTTTCACCAGTGGCTTGTTTCTTATACTGCCTATCCTGTTCTTAAGGTGGGCAAGTCCTTAAGCCTGTTTGGCTACCCCTGGGGGTGTGAACACACTAACACAAAAATACACACTACACGCACAATCCTTCTATCAACACACGTTGGAGTTCCCAAGTGCTTGTTTCTTTATACACTGTTCTTAACTGCAGTCCCTGAAGAATCACACTTTGCAATGCCTCTAGTAGCGATTTACAATTTGTTGGAGGTTTCAGTTCACCAGTGCTTGTTTCTTATACTGCCTATCCTGTTCTAAGGTTGGGCAAGTCCCTTAAGCCTGTTTGGCTACCCCTGGGGTGTGAACACACTAAACACACTGACAGCTACACAAATTTATACACAATTGTTGGAGTTCAGACCAGTGCTGTTTCGTATAGTCTGAAGAAGCCCTAACTTTGCAATGCTCTATAGCGATTTACAATTTGTTGAGTTCAGTTCACAGTGCTTGTTTCTTATACTGCCTATCCTGTTCTTAAGGTTGGGCAAGCCTTAAGCCTGTTTGGCTACCCCTGGGGTGTGAACACACTAACACAAAAATACACACGTTGACAGCTGCAGCTGAAGAACCACTTGCAATGCCTCTAGTAGCGATTTACAATTTGTTGGAGGTTCAGTTCACCAGTGCTTGTTTCTTATACTGCCTATCCTGTTCTTAAGGGTTGGGCAAGTCCCTTAAGCCTGTTTGGCTACCCTGGGTGTGAACACACTAACACAAAATACACACGTTGACAGCTGCAGCTGAAGAACCACTTTGCAATGCCTCTAGTAGCGATTTACAATTTGTTGGAGGTTCAGTTCACCAGTGCTTGTTTCTTATACTGCCTATCCTGTTCTTAAGGTTGGGCAAGTTCCCTTAAGCCTGTTTGGCTACCCCTGGGTGTGAACACACTAACACAAAATACACACGTTGACAGCTGCAGCTGAAGAACCACTTTGCAATGCCTCTAGTAGCGATTTACAATTTGTTGGAGGTTCAGTTCACCAGTGCTTGTTTCTTATACTGCCTATCCTGTTCTTAAGGTTGGGCAAGTCCCTTAAGCCTGTTTGCTACCCCTTGTGCTACACGTTGACAGCTGCTGCTGCAGCTGAAGACCACTTTGCAATTGCCTCTATTAGCGATTTACAATTTGTTGGAGGTTCAGTTCACCAGTGCTTGTTTCTTATACTGCCTATCCTGTTCTTAAGGTTGGGCAAGTCCCTTAAGCCTGTTTGGCTACCCCTGGGGTGTTGAATAACACACACGCTGCAAGCCTGAAGAACCACTTTGCAATGCCTCTATAGCGATTTACAATTTGTTGGAGGTTCAGTTCACCAGTGCTTGTTTCTTATACTGCCTATCCTGTTCTTAAGGTTGGGCAAGTCCCTTAAGCCTGTTTGGCTACCCCTGGGTGTGAACACACTTAACACAAAATACACACGTTGACAGCTGCAGCTGAAGAACCACTTTGCAATGCCTCTATTAGCGATTTACAATTTGTTGGAGGTTCAGTTCACCAGTGCTTGTTTCTTATACTGCCCTATCCTGTTCTTAAGGTTGGGCAAGTCCCTTAAGCCTGTTTGGCTACCCCTGGGTGTGAAACACTAACACAAAATACACACGTTGACAGCTGCAGCTGAAGAACCACTTTGCAATGCCTCTAGTAGCGATTTACAATTTGTTGGAGGTTCAGTTCACCAGTGCTTGTTTCTTATACTGCCTATCCTGTTTCTTAAGGTTGGGCAAGTCCCTTAAGCCTGTTTGGCTACCCCTGGGGTGTGAACACACTAACACAAAATACACACGTTGACAGCTGCAGCTGAAGAACCACTTTGCAATGCCTCTATTAGCGATTTACAATTTGTTTGAGGTTCAGTTCACCAGTGCTTGTTTCTTTATACTGCTATCCTGTTCTTAAGGTTGGGCAAGTCCCTTAAGCCTGTTTGGCTACCCTGGGGTGTGAACACACTAACACAAAATACACACGTTGACAGCTGCAGCTGAAGAACCACTTTGCAATGCCTCTATTAGCGATTTACAATTTGTTGGAGGTTCAGTTCACCAGTGCTTGTTTCTTATACTGCCTATCTTGTTCTTAAGGTTGGGCAAGTCCCTTAAGCCTGTTTGGCTACCCTGGGGTGTGAACACACTAACACAAAATACACACGTTGACAGCTGCAGCTGAAGAACCACTTTGCAATGCCTCTATTAGCGATTTACAATTTGTTGGAGGTTCAGTTCACCAGTGCTTGTTTCTTATACTGCCTATCCTGTTCTTAAGGTTGGGCAAGTCCCTTAAGCCTGTTTGGCTACCCCTGGGGTGTGAACACACTAACACAAAATACACACGTTGACAGCTGCAGCTGAAGAACCACTTTGCAATGGCCTCTAGTAGCGATTTACAATTTGTTGGAGGTTCAGTTCACCAGTGCTTGTTTCTTATACTGCCTATCCTGTTCTTAAGGTTGGGCAAGTCCTTAAGCCTGTTTGGCTACCCCTGGGGTGTGAACACACTAACACAAAAATACACACGTTGACAGCTGCAGCTGAAGAACCACTTTGCAATGCCTCTATTAGCGATTTACAATTTGTTGGAGTTTCAGTTCAACCAGTGCTGTTTCTTATACTGCCTATCCTGTTCTTAAGGTTGGGCAAGTCCCTTAAGCCTGTTTGGCTACCCCTGGGGTGTGAACACACTAACACAAAATACACACGTTGACAGCTGCAGCTGAAGAACACTTTGCAATGCCTCTAGTAGCGATTTACAATTTGTTGGAGGTTCAGTTCACCAGTGCTTTGTTTCTTATACTGCTATTCCTGTTCTTAAGGTTGGCAAGTTGGGCAAGTCCCTTAAGCCTGTTTGGCTACCCCTGGGGTGTGAACACACTAACACAAAATACACACGTTGACAGCTGCAGCTGAAGAACCACTTTGCAATGCCTCTATTAGCGATTTACAATTTGTTGGAGGTTCAGTTCACCAGTGCTTGTTCTTATACTGCCTATCCTGTTCTTAAGGTTGGGCAAGTCCCTTAAGCCTGTTTGGCTACCCCTGGGGTGTGAACACACTAACACAAAATACACACGTTGACAGCTGCCTCTATTAGCGATTTACAAGAGGTTCAGTTCACCGTGCCTTATACTTTTGGCTAACCCTGGGTGTGAACACACTACCACTATGCAGTGAAGACCAGCGATTTACAATTTGTTGGAGGTTCAGTTCACCAGTGCTTGTTTCTTATACTGCCTATCCTGTTCTTAAGGTTGGGCAAGTCCCTTAAGCCTGTTTGGCTACCCCTGGGGTGTGAACACACTAACACAAAATACACACGTTGACAGCTGCAGCTGAAGAACCACTTTGCAATGCCTCTAGTAGCGATTTACAATTTGTTGGAGGTTCAGTTCACCAGTGCTTGTTTCTTATACTGCCTATCCTGTTCTTAAGGTTGGGCAAGTCCCTTAAGCCTGTTTGGCTACCCCTGGGGTGTGAACACACTAACACAAAATACACACGTTGACAGCTGCAGCTGAAGAACCACTTTGCAATGCCTCTATTAGCGATTTACAATTTGTTGGAGGTTCAGTTCACCAGTGCTTGTTTCTTATACTGCCTATCCTGTTCTTAAGGTTGGGCAAGTCCCTTAAGCCTGTTTGGCTACCCTGGGGTGTGAACACACTAACACAAAATACACACGTTGACAGCTGCAGCTGAAGAACCACTTTGCAATGCCTCTAGTAGCGATTTACAATTTGTTGGAGGTTCAGTTCACCAGTGCTTGTTTCTTATACTGCCCTATCCTGTTCTTAAGGTTGGGCAAGTCCCTTAAGCCTGTTTGGCTACCCCTGGGGTGTGAACACACTAACACAAAATATACACGTTGACGAGTGCAGTGAGAACCCACTGCAGCTAATGTTGCACACTGTTCAGCGCATGGACCACTTGTTTCTTATACTTGCCTATCCTGTTCTTAAGGTTGAATTACACATGCAGCTGAGAACTCATTTAGTAGCGATTTACAATTTGTTGGAGCTCAGTTCACCAGTGCTTGTTTCTTATACTGCCTATCCTGTTCTTAAGGTTGGGCAGTCCCTTTAGCCTGTTTGGCTACCCCTGGGGGTGTGAACACACTAACACAAAATACACACGTTGACAGCTGCAGCTGAAGAACCACTTTGCAATGCCTCTAGTAGCGATTTACAATTTGTTGGAGGATCAGTTCACCAGTGCTTGTTTCTTATACTGCCTATCCTGTTCTTAAGGTTGGGCAAGTCCCTTAAGCCTGTTTGGCTACCCCTGGGGTGTGAACACACTAACACAAAATACACACGTTGACAGCTGCAGCTGAAGAACCACTTTGCAATGCCTCTATTAGCGATTTACAATTTGTTGGAGGTTCAGTTCACCAGTGCTTGTTTCTTATACTGCCTATCCTGTTCTTAAGGTTGGGCAAGTCCCTTTAGCCTGTTTGGCTACCCCTGGGGTGTGAACACACTAACACAAAATACACACGTTGGCAGCTGCAGCAGAAGGACCACTTTGCAATGCCTCTATTAGCGTTTACAATTTATTGGTGTTTCAGTTCACCAGTGCTTGTTATTTAGACTGCCTTTCCTGTTCTTAAGGTGGGGCAAGTCCCTTTAGCCTGTTTGGCTACCCCTGGACTGTAAAAAATAAAAAATACACACCTTGACAGATGCAGCAGAAGAACCACTTTGCATGGCCTCTATCAGCTTTGCATTGCCTCTATTAGCGATTTGCCATTTGTTGGGGTTTCAGTTCACCTGTGCTTGTTTCTTGAACTGCCTATCCTGTTTTGAAGGCTGGGCATGTCCCTTTAGCCTCTTTGGCTACCCCTGGACTGTAAAAATACACACCTTGACAGATGCAGGAGAACTACTTAGCATCTCCTACATCAGCTTTGCATTGCATCTATTGGCGATTTGCGATTTGTTGGGGTTGCAGTTCACCAGTGCTTGTTTCTTATACTGCCTATCCTGTTCTTCAGGTCAGGCAAGTCCCTTAGCCTATTTGGCTACCCCTGGACTGTAAAAACACACTAACACAAAATACACACCTTGACAGATGCAGCAGAAGAACGACTCTGCATCTCTTCCATCAGCTTTCCATGCCAGCTGCCATCTTTCGTTTATGATCTGTTGGGGGTTCAGTTCACCAGTGCTTGTTTCTTAAACTGTCTGTCCTGTTTGTAAGGTTGGGCGAGTCCCTTTAGCCTATCTAGCTATCCTTCCACTGTAAAAATACACCAACACAAAATACACACCTTGACAGATGCAGCAGAAGAACCACTCTGCATCTCTTCCATCAGTGTGTGCATGCCAGCCGCCATCTTCTGCACGAGCTTCAAGGAAGCTTTGAAGTCTGCCTGCACATCATCCTCCTTGATTGGGTTGGGGGCAGGCGGGGGGTTGGGTTGGGGGCAGGTGGGGGGTTGGTTGGGGGCAGGTGGAGGGGTGGGTTGGGGCAGGCGGGGGGTTGGGTTGGAGGCAGGTGGGGGGTTGGGTTTGGGGGCAGGTGGGGGGTTGGGTTGGGGGCAGGCAGGGGGTTGGGTTGGAGGCAGGTGGGGGTTAGGTTGGGGCAGGTGGAGGGTTGGGTTGGGGGCAGGCGGGGGTTGGGTTGGAGGCAGGTGGGGGTTGGGTTGGGGGCAGGTGGGGCTTGGGTTGGGGGCAGGCGGGGGGTGGGTTGGGGGCATGTGGGGGGTTGGGTTGGGGCAGGTGGGGTGTTGGGTTGGGGGCAGGTGGGGGCTTGGGTTGGGGCAGGTGGGGTGTTGGGTGGGGGCAGGTGGGGTGTTGGGTGGGGGGCAGGTGGGGTGTTGGTTGGGGGCAGGTGGGGGTGTTGGGTTGAGGGCAGGTGGGGTGTTGGGTTGGGGGCAGGTGGGGTGTTGGGTTGGGGCAGGTGGGGTGTTGGGTGGGGGGCAGGTGGGGTGTTGTGTTGGGGCAAGTGGGGTGTTGGGTTGGGGGCAGGTGGGGAGGTGGGTTGGGGCAGGTGCGGGGTTTGGGTTGGGTTGGGGGCAGGTGGGGTGTTGGGTTGGAGGCAGGTGCGGGGTTGGGTCGGGGGCAGGTGGGGAGGTAGGTGTGGGCAGGTGCGGGGTTGGGTTGGGGGCAGGTGGGGAGGTGGGTTTGGGGCAGGTGCGGGGTTTGGTTGGGGGCAAGTTGGGAGTGGGTTGGGGGCAGGTGGGGATGTGCGTTGGGGCAGGTGCGGGGTTGGGTTGGGGGCAGGTGGGGAGGTGGGTTGGGGGCAGGTGTGGTGTTGGGTTGGGGGCAGGTGTGGGGTTGGGTTGGGGGCAGGTGAGGAGGTGGGTTGGCGGCAGGTGGGGTGGGGGGGTGGGTTGGGGGCAGGTGGGGAGGTGGGTTGGAGGCAGGTGGGGGGGGTGGGTTGGGGGCAGGTGCAGGGTTGGGGGCAGGTGCAGGGTTGGGTTGGGGGCAGGTGGGGAGGTGGGGTTGGGGCAGGTGGGGGGGTGGGTTGGGGGCAGATGGGAGAGTGGGTTGGGGGCTGGTGCGGGTTGGGTTGGGGCAGGAGAGGAGGTGGGTTGAAGGCAGGTGGGGGTTTGGTTGGGTCAGGTGGGGCTTGGGTTTGAGGCAGGTGGGGAGGTTAGGTGGGATCAGGCCGGGGGGTGGGTTGGGGGCAGGTGGGGGGTTGTGTTAGGGGCAGGTGGGGAGTTGGGTTGGGAACCGGTGGGGATGTGGGATGGGGGCAGGTGTGGGGTTGGGTTAGGTGGGGGTTGGGTTGGGGGCAGGTGGGGAGGTGGGTTGGGGGCAGGTGGGGAGGTGGGTTTGGGGCAGGTGGGGGGGTGGGTTGGGGGCAGCTGGGGAGGTGGGGTGGGGGCAGCTGGGGAGGTGGAGTGGGGCAGGGGGTAGGAGGGTTGGAGGTGGGGTGAGGTAGGGTGGGGTCAGGTGGGAGGTGGGTTGGAGGCAGGTGGGTGGGGTAGGTGGAGTGAGGTGGGGGTACCAGGACCAGGGGGGAGCTGCGCAGCATGGACGCAAGGTAGGAGTCCTCAACATCATGTGTAACACAATGCCATAATAATGGGCAAATATTGATGCCAGACATATGGGCTTATAACACCATGTGTAACGTACCGTACTGACTGCAAATTTAACGTTTTTAAAATTTTACGTTCAACTCCGGGGGCAATGCAAAGGGGCCAAAATGGGGTTCTGCGGGTTCTAACCGGGGTCGCACTGTGCGCGAGGCCTTGCGAAACCACACCGCCGATTCGATAGTCCTGGGTTCGATGGATGACCCGGGCGCGTCGCCACCGAATAAAAACGTTTTTTTTTTTTTTAAGTGAAATTTTGCAGTCAGTACGGTAATGGGCATATAACACCGTGTGTAACGTAATGGGCTTATAACACCATGTGAAACGCAATGCCAGTCTAGCGTGCATATATCGATGCCAGACTTATGGGCTTATACCATCATGTGTAACGTAATAAGCATATAACACCATGTGAACTTAATGGGCATATAACACCATGTGAACTTAATGGGCATATAACACCATGTGAAACGCAATGCCAGTCTAGCGTGCATATATCGATGCCAGACTTATGGGCTTATAACATCATGTGTAACGTAATAAGCATATAACACCATGTGAACTTAATGGGCATATAACACCATGTGAAACGCAATGCCAGTCTAGCGTGCATATATGGATGCCAGACTTATGGGCTTATAACATCATGTGTAACGTAATAAGCATATAACACCATTTGAACTTAATGGGCATATAACACCATGTGAAACGCAATGCCAGTCTAGCGTGCATATATCGATGCCAGACTTATGGGCTTATAACATCATGTGTAACGCAATAAGCATATAACACCATGTGTAACGTAATGGGCATATAACACCATGTGAACTTAATGGGCATATAACATCATGTGTAACCCAATGCCAGACTAATAGGCAGATCGAAAAGCAATACTCGAGATGTCAAGATACTGAATTGAATGCACATAATGTAGTGATAACGCCTGGTGGGATGTGGAATTAAGGGAGCCCCGTCTTACGGCGGTAGGGAATGGGCTGGTCTTTTACCTGGACAAAGCTACCATGGCGGTTGACAGCGACCGCCAACACCCAAGCGCTCCCGTTAGGCGATAAAAGCCATTGTTTTGGGAATCGACCCTGTGATGCTACCCATAGTTTCGAGAATGGGCCCTGTGAGCTGGATTTTGCCTTGGGGGTGGGTGGGTGGGTGAGGGCTCATTTCCCTTCAAACAACTGGTACCAACTCACCTGGTACAATGGGCTCTTGCTTGCAGGCTTGCTCTCTCCAGCAGGGGCGCAAGGAAAGGAGAAGAGAGGGGGCGCAGCTGCGGAGTTCTTTGCTCCGCCCAGAGCTCCTAACAAAGATGCTGTGGGGGGTGCAGGTGTAGAGATCGTCGCTCCACCCAGGCCCCCAAACAAAGACGCTGTGGGGGGTGCAGGTGTTGAGATCGTTGCTCCACCCAGGCCCCCAAACAAAGAAGCTGTGGGGGGTGCAGGTGTAGAGATTGTCGCTCCACCCAGGCCCCCGAACAAAGACGCTGTGGGGGGTGCAGGTGTTGAGATCGTTGCTCCACCCAGGCCCCCAAACAAAGAAGCTGTGGGGGGTGCAGGTGTAGAGATTGTCGCTCCACCCAGGCCCCCGAACCAAGACGCTGTGGGGGGTGCAGGTGTAGAGGTTGTCGCTCCACCCAGGCCCCCGAACAAAGATGCTGTGGGGGGTGCAGGTGTAGAGATTGTCGCTCCACCCAGGCCCCCGAACAAAGACGCTGTGGGGGGTGCAGGTGTAGAGATCGTTGCTCCACCCAGGCCCCCAAACAAAGACGCTGTGGGGGGTGCAGGTTTGGAGATCGTCACTCCACCAGGGGGCCCAAACAAAGACACTGCAGGTGCGGCTGCTGTAGACTTGGCTGCTCCACCGAGCGCCCCAACGGCAAAGGCGGGGGGTGGGAAGGTAGAGGTGGTCACTACACCGGGTGCCCCGAACATAGAGGCTGAGGGGGGCGCGGCTGAGGGGTTAACTGCTCCACCTAGAACCCCAAACAAAGAGGCTGAGGGGGGTGGGAAGGTAGAGGTGGTTACTACACCCGGTGCCCCAAACAGGGAGGCTGAGGGGGGTGGGAATGTCGAGGTGGTTACTACACCTGGTGCCCCAAACATAGAGGCTGAGGGGGGCGTGGGTGCAGGGGTGCTAACTCCACCGGCTGTCCCAAAGGTGGCTCCGGAACCGGGAGGGGGGACCCCGGTGGTAGGGAACGAAGGAGACGCGGGGAACTTGAAAGGAGGGACGGTGGAGGTGGCCGTGGATGCGGCAAATGCGTTGGCAGACGAAGAAGTGACCTCCTCTCCACTTTCACTGTCGCTTGCTTCCGCACTTGTCTCTTCCCAGTTGGACTCAGATTCTGAGGGGAGGGGGGCTGATGCAGCAATATCCTCCTACAAAGGGTGTGGTGTGGTTTGGCGTGGTTTGGTGAGTGATGTGGTGTGGTTCGGTTTGGTGTGGTTTGGCGTGTGATGTAGTGTGATGTGGTGTGGCTTGGTGTGGTTCGGTGTGGCTTGGTGTGTGATGTGGTGTGGTGTGGAGGGGGGCTGAGGCAGCAATATCCTCCTATGAAGGGTGTGGTGTGGTTTGGTGTGTGATGTGGTGTTGTGCATGATGTGGTGTGGTTTGGCGTGTGATGTAGTGTGATGTGGTGTGGTTTGGTGTGGTTTGGTGTGGTTTGGTGTGTGATGTGGTGTGGTGTGGAGGGGGGCTGACACAGCAATATCCTCCTATGAAGGGTGTGGTGTGGTTTGCTGGGTGATGTGGTGTTGTGAATGATGTGGTGTGGTTTGGCGTGTGATGTAGTGTGATGTGGTGTGGTTTGGTGTGGTTCGGTGTGGCTTGATGTGTGATGTGGTGTGGTGTGGAGGGGGGCTGATGCGGCAATATCCTCCTATGAAGGGTGTATTGTGGTTTGGTGGGTGATGTGGTGTGGTTTGGCGTGTGATGTAGTGTGATGTGGTGTGGTTTGGTGTGGTTCGGTGTGGTTTGGTGTGTGATGTGGTGTGGTGTGGAGGGGGGCTGACGCAGCAATATCCTCATATGAAGGGCGTGGTGTGGTTTGGTGTGTGATGTGGTGTCGTGTATGATGTGGTGTGGTTTGGTGTGGTTCGGTGTGGTTTGGTGTGTGATGTGGTGTGGTGTGGAGGGGGGCTGATGCGGCAATATCCTCCTATGAAGGGTGTATTGTGGTTTGGTGTTAATGTTATGTGGTGTGGTGTATGATGTGATGTGATGTTGTGTATGATATGATGTGGTGATGTACATGATGTGATGTGATGTGGTGTTGCGTATTGATGTGATGTGGTGTTGTGTATTGATGTGATGTGGTGTTGTGTATTAATGTGATGTGGTGTTGTGTATTGATGTGATGTGGTGTTGCGTATTGATGTGATGTGGTGTTGTGTATTGATGTGATGTGATGTTGTGTATGATGTGATGTGGTGTTGTGTATTGATGTGATGTGGTGTTGTGTATGATGCGGTGTGGTTTGGTTAGAAGTGTGATGTGGTGTTGTGTATTGATGTGATGTGGTGTTGTGCATGATGTGATGTGATGTGGTGTTGTGTATTGATGTGATGTGGTGTTGTGTATTGATGTGATGTGGTGTTGTGTATTGATGTGATGTGGTGTTGTGTATTGATGTGATGTGGTGTTGTGTATTGATGTGATGTGATGTGATGTTGTGTATGATGTGATGTGGTGTTGAAACTCAACACAGAGTGGAGGGTGGGGAGATACAATACCCAAGCCATGGTCAGGAGCACCTTATGAAGGTGGTCGAAAGCAAAATTATCTTACCTTTCTTACTGGAAACCCTGCAATCGACCTTCCCTCACCTGGTCTAGGGCTGGAGCCCCTTCATCGCAGTTTCCAACCATGGAAGCTGCAGCCTGCAGGTGAGCCTCAAACTCAACACAGAGCGGAGGCAGGGGAGATACCTCTGCCATGGTCGGGAGCACCTTTTGAATGTGGCCGAAAGCATAGAATCGCAGAGCAGCGTCTGACGTGGCCACTATGAGCACTGGGGTGGGCGGCAAGTCATCAGCTTCGTTGTTGAAGGGGTGTGGGATAGCGCCTGTGTGGTTAAGGGGTCATAGAAAGTTCAAGTTAGAGGGGGTAGGGTAGGGAGGGGGGGGTAGGGCAGGGGGGGGTTAGGGGGAGGGGGGGGGCCTGTGTGGTTAGGGGTTGTATAAAGCTCAAGTTAGATGGCGGGAGGGTGTAGGGTGTAGGGAGGGGGGCATATCAGCTCCGTTGTCGAAGGGACGTGGGATGGCGCTCTGTTTGGTGAAGGGTCATAGAAAGTCCAAGTTAGCTGGTGTAGGGGCAGGGGAGGGGAGAGGGAGGGCGGCAAGTCATCAGCTTCGTTGTAGACGGGTGTGGGGATGGCGCCCTGTGTGGTGAAGGGGTCATAGAAAGTTCAAGTTAGAGGGTGCAGGGGGCAGGGGAAGGGAGAGGGGAGGGCGGCAAGTCATCAGCTTCGTTGTAGAAGGGGTGTGGGATTGCGCCCTGTGTGGTTAAGGGGTCATAGAAAATTCAAGTTAGAGGGGGACGGGCGCAGGGGAGGGCGGCAAGTCATCAGCTTCGTTGTTGAAGGGGGAGTGGGATGGCGTCCTGCGTGGTCGAGGGTCATAGAAAGTTCAAGTTAGAGGGGTAGGGGGGGGGGGGGAGGGAGGGGGTAGAGGGGAGGGGAGGGGATAGGAGGGGGGAGGGGAGGGTGAGAGATAGCACCTTGCGTAGTCAAAAGGTCATAGAAAATTCAAATCCCAGTTCGACGAATGGCTCAACGGTAGAGCTTGTTTAAATAAGAAAGTGCGGGGTTTGAAACCCTACAGGTGTGCTTTAGTGTTTGCGGTCTCTGTCAACTGCCATGGTAGCTTTGTTCAGGTAAAGTAGCAGCCTGTTATCTACCGCCGGAAGACTGGGGTCCCTTAATACCACACCCCTTCAGGCATTATCATTTTTGTTATAAAGTTCAAGTTAGACAAGTCCTAGGCGCGTCGCAAGCAATGTGGAAAATTGGCAGAGAGTGTTGGCTATCGGGCGACAGGTGGAACCGGAATCGAGTGCAGCGGACCCAAGACAGGGTTCATGACAGGGTCACAGGGCCAGGGGTTCTTGTTTCTTCTTTCTTGTGGTCAGACAGACAACAGGGTGACCCTGGTAGTGGATTTCACCCGAAAATATAATTAGACCAAAACCGGCCAGCAGCACCCTATGTCCACTGCATTAGTATACATCAAGTTAAAAACAAATGGCACCAAGAATGGGGTCAGCCGGTCAAATTGGGCCCTTACACGGGGATTTGGGGCCTCAGAGCGTCCCTAGCCAATCCAAACTGTTGTGTGAAGCTCTGTACGTGATTTCAATTCATAACCCCATCTACAGCCCCCACTTACAAGAGACAGGCTTGAGTTGGGTGAAGAACCATGTAACAATTCAAAATCAAATATAATATTGACTCACCGTATTGTGCGTTCTATCTATAGACAGACCCAGTACGTAGCTGTCTGTCCCACCAGGTCTGTTGGGCATGGTTGTGAGTCGCGTCATCATCATTACCAGCACCATCATCATCATCACCCTCATCACCCTCATCATCACCAGCATCATCACCACCATCACCAGCATCAGCATCATCATCACCATCATGATCATTATCAACATCAAAAATAAAGCTTGATTCTTAGCACACCGTGTTGTGCGTTCTATCAAGGGCCAGGCTTGAGTTTGTTAAAGAACAATGTAACAATTTAAATTCAAATATAATATAGACTCACTGTATTGTGTGTAGGGGGCGGCAAATAGATCTTTATTGCCCAAAAATATAGATCTATATAGATCTATATATAGCAAATAGATCTATTGTGTATATTTACAACATATGCAGTTACATCAGATAGACACCGGAAAATCCAGTCGAAGCGCCTGCAATATAATATGGTGCCCTATGCCATAATTGTAAAACCAGATTTTGATTTTTGTAGGGTGCCCTATGCCGATTTCAAAAATCCAGCTTCGCCAATATAGATCTATATAGATCTGTATAGATCTATATAGATCTATCTCTATATAGATCGATGCCTCTCTCTAATTGTGTGTTCTATCTAGAGCCAGACTTGGGTTGGCTGGAGAACTTTGTGACAATTCAATATTCAAATTCAAATATAATATTGACTCACCGTATTTTTCGTTCTATCTAGAGCCAGACCCAGGACGTAGTTGTCCGTCCCACCAGGTCCGTTGGGCAGGCCGATGCGAGTCTTGTCATCATCATAACCATCATCATCATCACCAGCATCATCACCGAAAATAAACTTGATTCTCAGCTCACCGTATTGTGCATTCTGTCGAGGGCCAGACTTGAATTGGCTGAAGAACCATGTAACAATTCAAATTCAAATATATAATAAAGCTCACAATAGGCGCGAGGTTGAGGGGGCCAACCCGTTTGCTTGCTCTGGGGCCAACCACCAATGTACCATTAATTATTGACTCACCGTATTGTGCGTTCTATCGAGGGCTAGACTTGAGTTGGCTGACCCACCCACCCACCCACCAGGTCTGTTAGGCTGACCCACCCACCCACCCACCCACCAAGTCTGTTAGGCTGACCCACCCACCCACCCACCAGGTCTGTTGGGCAGGGCGATGTGAGTCGCGTCACCATCATCACCATCACCATCATCAAAAACAAAGCTTGATTCTCAGCTCACCGTATTTTTCGTTCTATCTAGAGCCAGACCCAGGACGTAGTTGTCTATCCCACCAGGTCTGTTGGGTAGGGCAATGCAAGTCACATCATCATCATCATCATCATCATCAAAAGCAAAGCTTGATTCTCAGCTCACCGTATTATGCGTTATATCTAGCGCCAGACCCAGGACGTAGTTGTCTGTCCCACCAGGTCTGTTGGGTAGGGCGATGCGAGTGGCTTCATCATCATCACCATCAGCATCAGCACCATCAAAAACAAAGCTTGATTCTCAGCTTACTGTGTTGTGCATTCTATCGAGAGCCATACTTGAGTTTGCTGAAGAACCATGTAACAATTCAAATTCAAATATAATATTGACTCACCGTATTGTGCGTTCTATTTAGGGCAAGAACCAGGACATAGTTGTCTGTCACACCAGGTCCATTGGGCAGGCCGATGCTAGTCGCGCCATCATCATCGCCATCATCATCATCATCATCATCATCATAAACTTCACCACCAGCGTCATCATCACCAGCATCATCATCCTCATGACTAGCATCATCATCATAAAAAAAAACTTAAATCTCAGCTGACTGTGTTGTGCATCCTATTGAGAGCCATCCTTGAGTTGGCTGAAGAACCATGTAACAATTCAAATTCAAATATAATATTGACTCACCGTATTGTGCGTTCTATCTAGGGCCAGACCCAGGACATAGTTGTCCGTCCCACCAGATTCGTTGGGCAGGGCAATGCAAGACACATCATCATCATCATTAAAAACAAAGCTTTATTCTCAGCTCACCGTATTATGTGTTCTATCTAAAGCCAGACCCAGGACGTAGTTGTCTGTCCCACCAGGTCCGTTGGGCAGGGCGATGCGAGTTGCGTCATCATCATCATCATCATCATCGTCATCAACATCATCATCGTCATCATCATCATCATCATCATCATCATCATCATCATCATCAAAAACAAAGCTTGATTCTCAGCTCACCGTAATGTGCATTCTATCGAGAGCCAGACTTGAGTTGGCTTAAGAACCATGTAACCTGATGTAACAATTAAAATTCAAACATAATATTGACTCACCGTATTGTGCGTTCTATCTAAGGCCAGACCCAGGACATAGTTGTCAGTCCCACCAGGTCCGTTGGGCAGGGCAATGCGAGTGGCGTCATCATCATCCTCATCATCATCAAAAGCAAAGCTTGATTGTCAGCTCACCGTATTATGTGTTCTATCTAAAGCCAGACCCAGGACGTAGTTGTCTATCCCACCAGGTCCGTTGGGCAGGGCGATGCGAGTCACGTCATCATCATCATTATCGTCATCAACATCATCATCATCACCGTCATCATCATCATCATCATCATCATCATCATCATCATCATCAAAAACAAAGCTTGATTCTCAGCTCACCGTTATGTGCATTATATCAGAGCCAGACTTGAGTTGGCTTAAGAACCATGTAACCTGATGTAACAATTCAAATTCAAACATAATATTGACTCACTGTGTTGTGCGTTCTATCTAGAGCCAGACCCAGGACGTAGTTGTCTGTCCCACCAGGTCCGTTGGGCAGGGCGATGCGAGTGGCGTCATCGGTCACCATGATCTGTTGTGCAACTTGAGCGATCTCATACATTTGGATATGCTCGTCAGCCGCTTTGCGATGGGCAGCCACCAAGGCATCCCATTCTGGTACCGCGGTACAGTGAAGGTATGGACCATCCAACGTCCCTGTACTGCCCTCCTCAATTGCAATTGGTATGAAAGTGGTGGTACAAGGGGACGCTTGGTCGTAGCTCCTGCAGCTATCAGCCCAGCTCAGCTGCATGCAAAAGGCATCGGCCTGCTCCCTGTCTCCATCGTCAACCTCGGAGGCCGCTAGCAAGATGCGTGATGGAGCTACCCAGTGAAGGGACTCAATCACCAGCTTGTCCTCATCAACTGGGTGGGTGGGTGGGTGGGGGGGGGAGGCGTGTGTGTTAGGGTGTGTCAGGGGAGCACGTACATGGTCCGAGGCAGCTTGCAAGATGCGTGATGGAGCTACCAGTGAAGGGACTCAATCACGAGCTTGTCCTCGTCAACTGGTGGGTGGGTGGGTGGGTGGGGGGAGGCGTGTGTGTTAGGGTGTGTCAGGGGAGCACGTACATGGTCGAGGCAGCTTGCAAGATGCGTGATGGAGCTACCCAGTGAAGGGACTCAATCACGAGCTTGTCCTCATCAACTGGGTGGGTGGGTGGGTGGGTGGGGGGAGGCGTGTGTGTTAGGGTGTGTCAGGGAGCATGTACATGGTCAGAGGCAGCTTGCAAGATGCGTGATGGAGCTACCCAGTGAAGGACTCAATCACGAGCTTGTCCTCGTCAACTGGGTGGGTGGGTGGGAGGGGGGGGGGGGGGGGGGGGGGGGGGAGGGGTGTGTTAGGGTGAGCTAGGGCATGTTTGGGTGTATCAGGGGTGCAGGTCTGTGGGAAAACGACCTAGTAGAACTCACCATCTGGATGGCTCAAAGGAATGGAGGCAATGACTGCTGATTCCAAATCCCCGGTAGAAGTTCTGGTGGTCAGCGTGTTGCCGCCGCTGATGAGAACAAAGTCGCTGCCTTTCCCCGCCGCTGCCTGCAGGGCTCCAATCGAACGCCTCGACATCCATCAGCGCTGACAGGGCGGGCACCTGCGCCACAGCTTCCGAGGCTCAGCTGCCTGTCGTGGGTCAATACCAAGAACTGGTAGAGGCTGCCGATCTGAGATCTGAGATATAAGGTCTGTGATGCGGAAGCTTCTTTGCGCCACCCGAACTGCTTCACTGTGGAGCCTTTCATGGGAAGAGGAATGTGTAAGTGAGTGTGTGTGTGTGTGGGGGTGGGGGGGGGGGGGGGAGGTGGCCCTAGTAAATATAAGTTTATTTACATAAATATAAGCATATTTCGGGGCAGTGGGTATTAGTGATCTAAAATTAAAAAAGGCGAGAAGATAAATCAACAGTATAGACCATACATGGGGAGTGAGTAGTCAGACAGAATATGTACGAGATGCCCCCATCCTTCAAAATTCAAATTCAATATTCAAAAATGAAGCTCGGAATCACACGGAAACTCGCAGCGGCCATCCCACCAATGATTATGGTCACTGGTGGTGGTGGTGGTGGTGGTGATGGTGGTGGTGGTGCAGATAGGTGGTGGGAGGCCACTTACCTTTCATTGGGAGTGAGTAGTCAGCCTGAGGCATGGATGAGATGCCTGCACCCTTAAAAACAATGATAGCTCGGAATCTTGCAGCGGCTGTTCCCACATTGATTATTTTATGGTCACTGGTGGTGGTGGAAGTCACTGGTGGTTATTATGGTCACTGGTGGTGGTGGTGGTGGTGCAGATAGGTTGTGGGAGGCCACATACCTGTCATGGGGAGTGAGTAGTCAGGTTGAGGCATGGATGAGATGCCTGCACTGACCAGCTTGGGAAGCTGGTGGAAGTCCACCGCTGAGGGGCGGATGACAGCTAGGACCAGCTCGTTGGGCGATAAGGCTAGACTGACTATGGGGGCGAGGTTGTCCAGGACTGCCAGGCAGAGCGACTGAGGAGGGGGCACTTGGTACCTGAAGATCAAAGACAAGGTTGTAAAATAAAAAAGGGGGGGAGGGAGGGGGGAGAAAAAGGAGTTATTTCAAGACAAACAAGCACAAAAGGTGCTATTTCCAGAATGCCACATTTCCCACACGGTAGTGGGTGAAATGGAGTATTGAAGAGTCTTGTTCAAGAGTGTGCCGATGGTGAGGGAAAACCGGATGAAATCGTGTGGAACACCATGGGACTGTGTGCGTTCGATACCCCTAGGAACCTCATCAAGTCCATGCAGGACACGATTTGGACCCTAAGCGTCTTATACACCTCAGCACAGGCAGCAGGCAACTTTAAAAACCTGCTTCTATGCTTTGTGGCGTATAAGGGCTGCTCGCGACCTCTATGAGGTCCAGTGGAGTGCCCTGACCAAAGCCCTCGGGCAAGAGAAGGCGCACGAGCTGTTGGTCGAACATATGAAACCCTTCGGTGAAATTTCGGACGATCAGTGGGACAAGCTAGTAAGCTTGGCTAAGGGGGGTAAGTTTGAGGATGCATGCATAGCCCTAGCCCCGCAGATCAAACGTTCCCTGGATTACCAGAAGGAACGGGCTGAAGCGAAGGACAGAAGGGCGGTACGCTCCAGCCACTGTGGCATTGAAGGCCACACGGCTGACAAGTGCTACAAAGGCAAGAACAAGAGGCAAAGGAACTAGCCAAAGAGGGATGACAAGAAGTGAGCCTTCTAACAAGGTCCTCCCTGCTTCATTGTAGGTGAGAAGGGGGAGTGTGGGAATCTGATGGATGAGATGTACCAACCCCATGACTTGGAAGACAGGGAAAAGTGGTTCAACTCGTCTGGGATCAAGCTGAATGCTGAGAAATGGATATTATGGGCAGATAAATTAGGAGTCCCCTGTCCTGTAGCAGCCTTAGGCCCTGTTTCTTGGGAATGGAAGACCACCCCTCCAGCTCCCATAGAGGTGAACAACCACACCAGTGCCTTGCTCAACCTCCCCCCCCTTGTCTCTGAGTTAGATAAGGCTGAGAAGCTAGGCTTGATAGAGTTTTTGCAGGCAGATCAGGACCAGGCAGACTTTGTTAGCTGCATCAACCCGTTCGGGGTTAGGATCAAGCCTAATTGCAAGGCTAGGATTCTGGTAGACCCCACCATCACTGGGGTAAATGGTTGTATGAACAAGCTACCTTGCTCACTCACCACCCCTGAAACATTCATGAAGACGCTCACCACAACAGATCTGTTGGGTAAAAGAGATCTGACAAATGGATTCTATCATGTCTCCCTGCATCCTTCAGCTAGGAGGTACATGGGATTCAGACACCCTGTGACAGGTAAAATTGGTAGATGGATAGCTCTCCCTCAAGGCACAGCCCAGAGCCCCCATTTTTTCTGTGAGCTGACCAACTTCTCCAAGTTGATCTTCAACCACAGTTTCAATGAGCATGGTGTCAAGGCCACCTGTGATGTCTATGTGGATGATTACCCCATCAGGGCTGATACACACGCAGACATGCAGAGGGCCTTTGAGATCATGGACAGAGAAGCTGAACTGCTAGGACTAGAGTTCAATCCCTCTAAAGATGAAGGTGCCACCCAACCCACAACCAGACTGGAAGTGCTAGGGCTTCTGCTAGATGCACCTCTCTTGAAAATGGACATCCCGGCCCACAAGAAGCAACTGTACAGAGCAGAAGTCCTTAAGACACTACAGTTAAGGAAGGAGGGAGGCATCCTCAGAAGGAAAGAACTTGAATGCCTAGTGGGGAAGCTAGTCTGGGCGTCTAAGGTGACACCTTGGGGATACTTGCACATCCAACACCTGTTTGATGCCCTATATCCTGTCACCACCAACCATACCACTCACAAATCAATGGCTGTCATCCTTTGGACACAGGGCACACTAAGTGACCTGGAGTTTTGGGACAAGTCTCTGGAGATGGAGTGGCATGAGTCGGTAGGGGTACATGAAAGCATGTTGGCCAGAAAGGATGTACACGTGGACAGTAAAGCCTTCAAGGTCCACATGTACACAGATGCCAGTAAGGTATTCGGTGCAGGTGGAACTTTGGGCGATGACACATTTTCCTATCCCTGGCCAGAAAACAGGCAACATGTGCATATAGGCATCCTAGAACTCGAAGCATGCATGATTTGCTTGCAGCACTGGGCACATGAACTGGCAGGAACGTCAGCACTTTGCTACATGGACAATGTCCAAGCTGTTTCAGCTGTGAATAAGGGGGGTTCTAGGATACCGGGCATCAGGGATGCTCTGGCGCAGATGGCACTCACAGGCCTTAAGTATGGGTTCGCTGTCAAAGCCAAGCATGTTAAGGGAGAGTTAAACCCTGCAGACGCCCCCAGCAGGGGAAAAGCATGCAGCACCAAGAACCATTACATGTTCAAATTTTTGACAGGCATAACAACCCCCCAGCCACCATTGACTGCTTTGCTGCAGCGGATGGGTACAACAAGCATGACGGGTGCACAAAATGGTTCTCCATCCAACACCCACTTGTATCACACTGGGAATCACTTTCTGGCCAAGTGTCTTGGGCCAACATCCCATTCTCTGCATTAGGAACAACTTTGGATCTCCAGTGTAAAGCCTCACCCACTGACACAATTTGCACAGCACTGGTGCCTAAATGGCCAGATGCAATCTGGTTTAGGAAATATCTTAGGGGCAAGAACCCCAAGTTCAGGGTACTAGCAACTTACCCTAAGGGCGCCAGGATTTTCCTTGACCCCAATTCAGGAAAAACCACTGGCCCATCTCCACACACCATGCTTGTGATCAGGTCTGCTCAGTACCCCCCCTTCCTTTCTTCCTCCCAACCCCCATAGGATGTAGCATCTGCCAAGGCACCAAGGGAAGGATGCTTAGGTGCACCAATTGCGACCAGCACAGCCACCCCCAGTGCCTCAGCTTGGGCAGGAATGCCATGTCCTGGGGTACATTCAAGTGCCCAGCCTGCATATTAATTGAGTGCAACCTCCACATCACTAGCGCCCAAGGCCAGCAAGGGGCCAGGAGGTTAGTGATGCTGGAGGGCTCAACCCTGGCTGTCAGTTCGCAAGACACTTACGCAAGTGCGCCTAAGCGTTACACCAGGTGCATGGCTGAGGTATACTTAATTACTGAGCAGGAGGCACTCCCCCCTGGCCCCAAGGAACAAGTGCCACTGACGCTAGTAAAGTTGTTCATGGGTTGGGTGGCAGGTCATTACAAACCTGCCACCATTCAAACAACCCTGTCAGCACTAGCAGAATGGCACAGGTCTAAGGGACTGGACCTTCACACTCTGAACTCCAGTGTTGTGGGACAGCTCTCACAGGCCATTAGGGTGTTCCAGGGGCCTGAGGGAGTCTCCTCTGGCAAGCAGGGCATTTGTAAGTCCCTCATTATTAAGTGTCTGGAGACCATGAGGAAGCTGAAGACTCTGCAGCCCCACATGGAGGACTTGTTTACTAGAGATGCAGATTGGCTAGTGATGGGTTTCTTTGGCCTCCTTAGAAGGGGTGAGATTATTGCTTTGCGTTTGTCAGATGTAGTGACCAAGAAGGATCATGTAGTGGTCCACATCAGACGCTCTAAGACAGACCAGGAAGGGAAGGGAGCCAGTGTAGTGCTCCCAGCCCAGTGTAGGGACTCACTTAGAGTCAGGAGGATTATAGATGCCCTCATTCAGCTTAGGACCCGTCAGGGGGCCACGTCAGAGGACCACCTCATCACCGCCTGGGACCTAGACTCCCTTAGCATGTCTTCCTCCCCCCTTCTTTCAGGTCAGGCTTTGTCCTATCGACTGAAGTCTTATCTCACTGCTATTGCACACTCTCACCCCAAACTGGACATAGATCCAGCTAGGTTTGCCATGCACAGCCTCAGACGGGGAGGTGTAGTAGCAGCTTGGGCTAATGGGGCAGATCTAGAGACTATTAGAACTCAAGGTAGGTGGAAATCAGATGCCATTAAGGCATATCTGATCCCAGACCTCTCGGTCAAGTTGAACTTTGCCTCCAGCCTCTGAGCCTAGCTTTTCCTTTCCTTCTTTTCTCTTGATACCCCATCACTTAGCCAAGCCTGCTGTCCTGTACTTGCTCCTTACTCCTACACCTTTCCCCCAGTCCCCCTTTACACTCCTTTCCTTTACACAGTGGGACCGATTTTTTATTATCCTGAGGGCATGTGTGTGTGAAATTGCAGTGACTCTCGCATATGGTAGTAGCACAAAGGCAGACCTGAACAGTCTGGACTTACAAGCTAGATAGTGCAGTTTACTTTATTTAATGGTAAAAGCTGATAAGACCAGTAAAGCCAGCCAGTGTTGTGATATACCCCCTAATTAAGGGAAATATCGCACACAAAGCTAAAACTTTACACGGCCCAGCATACACCTTAAATATGTCTACTAGCACTTGTACCAATGGGGGCCCCATCTGAAAGATCGCTGGACCTCTCGTGCAGTGTCTCAATGTCCAGCAAGCAGGCCCCCTACTTTTGCAAATATAAGAACTGACAATGATGAAGCCTGCATGTGCTTATTTCCTCAACCCTTAAGGGTAAATTATATGTATTGGAAATATGAAAAGCAACTGTAAGGAATCTGAGTCAACCGTCTGAATACATTTGTATTATTATTAATTTGCACTTGGTACCTGAAGATCAAAACACAAGGTGTGAATAAAAGGGGGGAGGGGGGGGGGGGGAGAAGAAAAGGAGTTATTTCGAGACAAACAAGCACAAAAGGCGCTATTTCAGAATACGTTTGTATATTACTATTATTATTTTGCACTTGGTACCTGAAGATCAAACACAAGGTGGTGAATAAAAGGGGGGGGGGGGGGGGGAGAAAAGGAGTTATTTCAAGACAAACAAGCACAAAAGGTGCTATTTCCAGAATTGTGTGTTGGGAGTTGTGTGTGTGTGTGCGCGTGTGTGCGGTGAGTGGGGGGGGGGGGGGGGTATTGTGTGCTATTTCCAGAATCGTGTGTTGGGAGTTGTGTGTGTGTGTGCGTGTGTGTGCGTGTGAGCGGGGGGGGGCGGGGGGGGGGGGGGGGGATATTGTGTGCTGTTTCCAGAATACATTTGTATTATTATTACTTTGCACTTGGAACCTGAAGATCAAACACAAGGGTGGTGAATAAAAAAGGGGGAGGGGGGGGGGGGGGGGGGGAGAAGAAAAGGAGTTATTTCAAGACAAACAAGCATAAGGTGCTATTTCCAGAATGCCGCATTTCCCACACAGTAGTGGGTGACATGGAGTATTCAGACGCGCGACGTAAGATTCCGCAGGACGCCTTCATATTTCAAATACCCGCAAACAAGCATAAGGTGTTCTTAACAAGTCTGCCAGGAAAAAGGTATTTTATTTTAGTGTCATTACATTTGTTTGGTATAAGGCTAGACTGGCTGTAGGGGCGAAGTTGTCTAGGACTGCCAGGCAAAGTGACTGAGGAGGGGGCACTGGTACCTGAAGATCAAACACAGAGTTGTAAAAAGAGGGGGGGAGGGGGGGGAGGAGGGAAAGAAAATAAGTTTTTTTTCAAGACAAACAAGCAGAAGTTGTTTTTTCCAGAATTCATTTGTTTTTTGCACTTAGTACTTGAAGATCAAACACAAGGTTGTGAAAAAGAGATAAAAGGGGGGAAGAAGAAAAGGAGTTTTTTTTCAGAACAAACAAGCAAAGGGATTTATTTCCAGAATACATTTTATTTTATTTATCTGTTGATTCATTTTTTATATTAATAATTAAATTAATTTTGCACTTGGTATCTCAAGATCTAACAAAGTGTTATTTCAAGGATAACCCGTTTTATTTCTAGATGAAAAATTGTTCTGAAAGAACAAAACGTGTTATTCCAAGAAGAAAAGGCTTATTTTAAAGAACAAAAAGTGATATTTCAAGAAGAAAAGGTGTTCTGTCAGACACACAAGCATAACGTGTTACGTCTACAAGAAAAGCTGCTATTGAAATAATAAATGTGTAATTTCAAGAACAAAAAGTGCTATTCCACACACACACACCACCACCACCACTGTCCACCACTATCCACCACTACCCTATACCCCCCCCCCCCCACACACACACACACTGCCCCCCTTCACTGTCCATTCCCCCCCCCCCCCCCCACACACACACACACCCCCACACACACACACACTGCCCCCCTTCACTGTCCATCCCCCCCCCCACACACACACACACATTGTATTAATCAAACATAGACCTACTTGGCAGTTCCGACCTCCTTGCTCGAGGCATCTGCCAGTGCGGAAGTTTTTGCCACATAGATTCCTGGATAGAAATTCAAAATACTCAGTCAGTATGAGTTCATGTGGGGGTGGCCGGGGTGGGGTGGGGTGGGGGGATGGGTGGGGAGGTGGGGAGGAATGGAAGCTGCGCATTTGCTTTGCTGAAGAGTATTTTCTTTGCTGCTGCATATTTGCTTTGTTGCAGCGTATTTGCTTTGCTGCTGCGTATTTGCTTTGCTGCAGCGTATTTGCTTTGCTGCAGCGTGTTTGCTTTGCTGCAGCGTATTTGCTTTGCTGCTGTGTATTTGCTTTGCTGGGTAGCAAGCCAGGGGAGCTGCCTAGAAGCTGCTACTGGTAGCTATGCACGGCCACATGGCTCTGGTCTGTGGGATGATCAGCTTCAGTGATTTTTTTTTCAAATCTGAAAGTGGGTTGTTCCTAGCTTTATGGTTCTAGGCCTCCCCAAGGGACAGCGTTTTGGTGCTTTCTATAGCTTTTTATAGCTTTTTAAAGCTTTTTTTGTCATTTAGGGTTTGTATAGCAATAATTTTGCTGAAACGGGGTCAAAACTAGCGATCGCTATATATAGCGGGAAAACAATCCCTGATCAGCTTTAGCAGGGACAGCAACCTTCTAAGCATTCTACAACAAACAAGTCCTAGGCCGCGTCGCAAGTGACGCGGAAAATTGGCGGAGAGTGTTGGCAACGGAAGCGAGCGGACCCAAGCCCCTTAGTTACGAGACCGTTAGCTGACGAGTCAGGCTTTGTCTCGGTCGCACGTCGGTCGCACACAAGCAAACAAACAAATGGACAACGGGGTGACCCAAGGAGCAACTCCCCCAGAAGGGGGGGGCCCGCTAACAAATATGTTACCCGGTATCTTCATATGATCATTGATATACCAAGGCGATACACTGTCAGTAGCAGCATTGTCAAACTGTGGCACATTCAGTAGCAGCATTGTCGAGCTGTTGGACAAGAAATGCATAATTTTGTATGTCAAAGTACGAGGCATGAGGTTGAGGGGGCCAGCCTGTTTGCTTGCACTGGAGCCAACCACCAAGAACTGGGGTACAAGATCAATGGGCACTATAGTTTCCAGCATTCACCAAGGCCTGCGATACAAACTGAATGATCATACGTAAAGACTCGTCCTGTTTCGGTGAATGCCTCAATGGTAGAGCTTGTTGAAATAAGAAGGTACGGGGTTCGAATCCCTACGGGTGCACTTGAGTGTTTGCGGTCGCTGTCAACCGCCATGGTAGCTTTGTCCAGGTAAAGTAGCAGCCCGTTATCTACCGCCGTAATACAGGGCACCCTTAATACCACGCCCCACCAGGTTGGATCATTACTTTATCAAGGCCCCATTCATCCATCCATCCAGGTCACCGAGCCACGCAGTTAACAGCACGTACTAATGCCTGAGATGCGAACTGACTGACCATCTACCAACACTCCCTCCCTTGCTCAAGATCAATGAGCCAAACATTTTCAAGAGTGCACTGTGACCTCAGATACGAACTGACTGACCATATACCAGCACTCCCTCTCCCCATAAGCAGCAATGAGCCACACATTTTCCAAAAGGCGCTAAGGCCTGAAATACGCACAGGCTGGCTATCTACCAACACTCCCTACCACATAACAGACATACATGAATATACACAATGTGTGTTGGGTAGGCACAACTGGGTATAAGGGAGTATTTGTACTTTTCTATTGGTAAGGTTTGTGCGCTGTGTACGTTTACATTGATGGAGGGGGGGAGTGTTGGTAGTGTTGAGTGGGTTCATGTTACCCATACAAGTTCACTCACTGGAAAGATCAGAGAAAATGCACAATCCAAACGTATTGGAGTTGACAAGACATCTTGCATTGCCCGATGCCTCCAGAGAATCCTCGGCTGCAGTGAACTGAACTCCACCGAGGTAGCGGAAGAAGTATCCCTCCTCCTCGATCACCTCGCCCTCTTCGAAATCCATCCTCTAGCAGATGGGAAGAAATGTTCGTCTATTTGGTCGTCTGCGGCAATTCGAACTGATCGAGGAAGTGATTGATTTTGAGACAACGCCAATCTAGTTGGTCCCAGCAGTCATCCAGTCGCTAGCTGTCGCCAGCCTGGTAGGCTTGCTGTGGCAATTGGTTTCATCCGAAATGCAGTACGTAGTGCTTCCCTATGGAGCAATAGCCGCAGCCGCAGCGTGATGCGGATCGGCTCAACTGTTTGTTTGTCATTCTGTTCTGCGTCTTCATTTTTGCCCTCAGAGGAATGGGGGTCTAATGTGCCAATGTCTGATTCGCCAATGTCTGATTTGCCAATGTCTGATGTGTCAAAGTCTGAATTGCCAATGTCTGATGTGCCAACGTCTGATTTGCCAATGGAGAAACAAATGACGGCTCCGGACAGGACTACACATGGAGGTGGGGCCCTGTCCCCCGTCATTCCCCCTTCCACTGTAAGACCGCAGGCGGAGTCAGTGCGCGAGAAGCCGAGAAGAGCCAGCTAGCGATTCGAGGGGCCATCGATATGACCTCATCTCGAATCGTGTCCCCACAAGAGCAGTCCCTCGATGAGCAGCTGCCATATTATGGTAGGCAAAAAAATTGGTGTAGCATCATGCGTGGTGAACGATAGATGTGCGGTCATTCATGCAGAAGGTCGGATGTTTGTATTACCTGAACATCATGCTGTCCTGGGTAGGCAGCCTATAGGTTGGCTTAAGTTTCTTTGATCATTTGACTTCCCTGAAATAATGAATCAGATAGTATATACATCCAGACCTTCATGTAAGGCTTATGCGTTATCAACCCCTCATTATGTGCCATGCATATACAAGCCCACCCAGCCCCGCTTTTCTGTCCTTTTCTCTTCGCATCATTCACTAAGGCTCAGGAGGTCAAAGATACTAGATGGTACTACCTATCCAGTGATAGCGTTCACTACAGTTGTAGTACAGTTGTAGGACCTTTACAAGTCACCTCACCTGAGCACCTCAAGGGTTGCATTCGTGTAAATATAATGGTTTGCATTCTTGCATTGGCCTATGCATGTGCATCTGCATTCTTGGCTGCTTTGATTGTTTCCCCTTCAGTTGTGGCATCAATCAACCTATGTATATATATACACAATAGAAGCATGACTACAATATTTAGTTAGGATGGAACTTGATTCTCAAACCGCACTTTACTGTCTTTCAAAAAATAGTACATAGAGATTGAGGGCACTCCTTGAACAATATTGAATTGCGTTGCAGCCGTGACCTCATCACCCAACTACAAGTGGAAAGCGAAGCGCCTGACGTACCTCATGTTCAACATGAGGTGCTTCAGTTGCTTCGCTTTCCACTCATAGTCGGGTGGTGATGTTACTGCTTCCTCCTGCGTCGGTTCCGATGTAAATAAACATAACGAACGCAATTAAGACTTGTTTTTCGAGTGCCGTCAATCTTTACAAACTATTGTTTGAAGGCTGTAAAATGTGATTAGAAAATCAAGTTCCATTCCAAGTAAATATTTTGTAGTCATACTCAGGGTACTTCAAACGGCCAAATTTGCCAGCGCTTTAACGCACTTGAAAACAAAAAAACTGCGCTTTGTAGTGCAAAAAGCGCAAAAATTGCTTGCAGCGCCCACAAGGGGTTGCAAAAAACTGCGCTTAAAGCGCTGAGGGGGTCAAAAAGTCAGCGCTCAAAAGCGCAATAGCGCGCGCTTTGAATTACCCTGGTCCTGAACAACCCTGGTCGTGGAGTGGGCTTGTCTTGGGTCTTCTAGACATCTATGGTTTATGACAAAAATGTAATATATTTTGGGATCGGCTTATCAGATGATTTTGTTGTCACACTCACTGTTGTGTTCGTATACCCAAGAATGCAACGGTACACATTGGTGGAGATTGCTAGCGACAAAGTGGCAACGCAAGCAAGTTAGTTATTTTATAGATGTCGTGACAACTCCAATAAGTTTGGATTGTTCATTTTCTCTGATCTTTCCAGTGAGTAAACTTGTATGCGAAGCATGAACCCACTCAACATTACCAACACTCTCCCCCTCCATCAATGACAACGTACACAGCACACAAACCTTACCCACAGACAAGCATGCATACTCCCTTACACCCAGATGGTAAGTCAGTTCGCATCTCAGGCATTAGTGCATGGTGTTAACTGAGTGGCTTGGTGATCTGGATGGATGGATGGAGTCTTAATATAGTAATGATAACGCCTGGTGGGGGTTGGTATTAAGGGAGCCCCGTATTACGTCGGTAGAGAATGGGTTGCTACTTTACAGGGTACTTGGTTACATAGCTTCAGCCATCAATTTGGCTGCTCGCCGTCCTTGGCAGTAAAACAATATTTTGAGGAAAATGTAAACTCGAACAAAACACTTTTTCATTTCATTAAAAAAAAAAGGCCCTGCCCCCCTCTCCCCCCCCCCCCCCCCCCCTTCCTCTTCATCTGAACGGGAAAACAGTACAAACCTATTCATACCTATCAAAAAAGACTGTATCCAGTCTCATCAAACCATACTGCCTAGTGTGGAAAATGACTGCGCCAGGGCTGGTGAGTAGGTATGGGGAAATCTCCATGGTATTAGCGCGAGTGGTCGGTGTTGACAGAAGCGTTGACGTGTGGAAAGCTATTCAGTGTGTATTTTGGGGCAGCGGCGAGGTGCTGCATGCCTTAGTCCTTGAATGCCGGAGCAATGCTAGGTGTTGCATGTTACATGAGTGTACGGCTCGTGGCCAACGGCCCCATGACATGCCACACTTGAGCCTAGGGGGGTCTCCATGTGAATGAGATGTTCATGGGTGTCTATTTTGGGGGGTGGGGTGGTCATTCATGCATACTACATGGCCACAACAACATGGCTTGGCAATTTGGCATATGTCTTGGAATGTTTTCATGCCCAGCTGGCACTCACCATGCCACCTATCGATAATGTTAATCAAGACAAGAGTCCATGGGTTCCATGGGTTGGGTTGTTATTCTGGTCTTGTTTTTATGTGTCCCGACATGTTTTTGTAATTTAGTCATCAGAAAGGGGGAGGAGCCTTCTTGATTTGGATTTGGAGGGGGTCGGGCATGTGCACATGGACATGCATTGGCACATGGACATGCATTGGCACATGGACATGCATTGGCACATGGACATGCATTGCACCCAAGGTGTTTGTTCCATATAATTAGGGAACGGCAAATCATATGATGTTTACCTAAGTTGAGTATGATACCATATAAAAATCAGATGATTTAATATCATATGATATGATGCCCCAGGCCAAAGTTACCTAGTCAGACCGCCGGCATCGTATGATATCATATGATGACATGATATCATATGTTATCAATTGCTGATCACTACATATAATAGATAAATGTCAAAAATCAGTGTAAAGGGTAAGCTAATTTCAGGACCCCCTAAACTGAGGTTAACATAACGGAGGCTAACGGAGGCTGAACTGAACCTATAATCGATTTTGTCTACAATCATTGGACTTTGTTAAGTTAGCCAAAGAGGTGTACATCAAGTAGAAGTGCCATAGATGAACTAACGTATAGTACAACACGCAAGGAGACGAATCGCACTCTTTAAAAATGGCTCAGAAATGGCAAGCTTCAACCTAACACAAAAATGCAGCCTAACACAAAAATCTTATATTAAACTTGAAATAGCAACACGGCATTGAGCTTGAAATGGCAACACGGCATGGAGCTTGAAATGGCAACACGGCATGGAGCTTGAAATGGCAACACGGCATGGAGCTTGAAATGGCAAAATCCAAGTGCCTGCCACATGGTCGCTAAAATGTGGAAGAGCGTGGAATCGGAGAGCAGACATTATTTTAAAAAGTCATATTCTCCAATCATCTTCTCTTTTACTGAAGTACCAAGACTTCAGATACACTCCCTAGAGATGAAAGCTGGGGATCACAAGGAAGGAAAAATGCTGTGTACCAGATTTGGATAGAATGAAAGTGGGAAACATGATATGCCCAATTATCTCATCCGAGACCTAGCTCACAAGGTGGTGCGTGATATGTCTAGATTTAGAACTTCCTCCCACTACCTAAAAGTGGAAACTGATTGATGGAAACGTCCAATTGTTCCTTGGAAGGATCGAGTGTGTCACATTCGTGATTATGGAACAGTTCAAGATGGACACCATGCGGTATTTGAATGTACTGACGAAGCCTTGCTGAATTCGAGAAGAAAGTATCAGAGCCTGATTTCCCAATCGGAGAGCAAAATTATTCCTCTACATTACCTGATGTGCAATCCAGAAGTTGAAGGGCGAGAGAAGTTTTGAAATTGAAATTGAAATTGTTACATCCGTGTAGAACCGTTACTCACAGGACGTGAAGTTAAAGACACCATAGCGTAAGCCGGGGCTAGCTATAGTCACCGTAGGACCATCCTAGTAAAAAGAATTACCAACCACATCATGCCAGTGCAGCTTAATACGGGGGGTTTTCACCCCGGTTGGGAAGCACCGGCACAATACAGCTGGTTAGACAAAACCTGAGAAGGGGGGCGGTCTGTGTGCTAGTTCCCGGGTATCGACCCTGGGTGGGCTTCCATAAAGCGTCTGCACTGTAAAATACTCTGGAAACTAGTAATGGTGTGAGAATGGACTGTGTCCGCCAGTTTGAGGGCACAGGATCTTTGAAGTCCAAGAGTGGTCATAGAAGTCAAAAAAGAGGTAGGAATAGTACCAGTTGTACCAACGGTAATAACTTCATAGTGAACAAGATATCCAGCCGATCGAAGGCCATTTACTAATTCAACATGCTGGGCATGTTTGGTAATAAACTTAGTAGCATGGTTAGTATCAGAGCAGTATCCAAGCTCAAGAACCCAGAGTTCTTTATCAGACATACAGGTAGGAGAGTCTATGTCAGGTAGGACGGCAAGATCAGGTCTCATCCTCTTCCAATCCGCTACAGTAATAGTGGAGGGGCGTAACCAGTCAGGGAGACGTTTGCCCAGGACCCCCCTGGGGAGGTCCTCTTCCTTGCCAGCGTCCATGATCATTCTGCGAGATCCCAGGGCTCCTGTGCCAATGGCCTTGTGGATAAGTCGCACTGCGGCGTCATGTCTCTTGATGTAGAGCCCCTTGAAAGTCCGGTGTGTGCAGCCCGCCAGGATGTGGCCCGCTCCGTCCTCACAAGTGTGGCAGATGGGGCATAGGGAGTTCGTGGGTGGGTGAAAACTGGTAATATAAGGAAGTTTCCAGCGGAATGCAAGTTTACGGTTCCACAGTCTACCCCAGCGGGCTTTAAGGATGTGGAATTTAGTTTTATGCTGGATAAGGGTTGAGGTCCAAAATTTGTTACTTGCTTGAGGAAGTTGGTGGGGGGTGTTATCAGCCCAGGTGGTTGCATAAATCCCTTTAAGAGGGTGTTGACCAAGGTGGCAGCTAGTAGGTAGGTTAGAGGTGATACCTTGTGTAAGGTTAGGTGCTAAAATTCTTGGGGGAATATCGCCCATGGGTGTACGAGGAGGTTGAACTGTAGGCCAGTAGACATTGTGGCGGGGGATTTCCCCAGTGTTATCAGTAAAATTAGTTGAGGTAGGGTGCTCAGCTGCCTTGCGTGCCAGAGTGTCTGCTCTGTCATTTCCAAGGATACCTGTGTGGGAACGGAGTTTACAAAGGGTGGTGTGTGAGCCATGCAGGATGCGTTGAATGAGGTGTTTTTGAATTGATTGCAGTAATTCAGTATGAATGGAACGGGTTGTTGTGGTGGGGTCATGAATCATTTTTTTTATAAGTTGAAGAGAGCAGAGGCCGTCTGTATGAAGGGTAAGAGATTTGTCATAATCAATGTTGAGAAGGGCTTGGTGGATGGCTACCAGTTCTGCCCGGTTGTTAGTTTTGGTGGCCCTTATTCCCCCAGGGTTGATGGTGTAGCTTTGTCCTGCAGCCGGGACATATACTGCAGCACCTATTTTGCTAGGGTGCCCTGGTTAACCTTTTATTAGGCTACCATCTGTGTAGACCTGGAGGCCAGAGGAGGGGTAGCAAGGTAAAAACAAGGGTGGGTAATGGTAAGAGGAGAAGGAGGAGGGTGTTGGTGGAGTGGAGGTTGCCAGGGATTTTTGGCAAGAGATTTAAGTTTCCGAGGGTAGGTGATGACAATGTCAGTGAAAGTAAGTGTGGGAGGTGGTGTGATAGTAGAGGGCTCCCAGGATGAGGAGAGGCTTTGCATGTAGTATGTCCATTGGTCAATAAAATCTGGGAGTTTAGTAAAGTAAGTCTCTTGGCTGTGAGGGTTGCATATAAGAATGAGGTGTAATTTTTGAGTGGAGGGTGGGGTGTGAGATTTGCTGCCAAGCCAAATTTCAGAGGTAGTATAAAATTCAGACTGTGGTCTAGAGTCAATGTAGTGAATCCAGGAGTGATGGAGGAGAGTTTTGTAAGGGGCAGCAAGGTCATCAGGAGGAGCATCAGGGTGCAGGTAGGGCTGAGAGTATTTTCAGCATGGTCAGCACTAGCTAGAGCCCACCTTAGAGCTTGGTGTGCTTGTGTGGTGGAGTTGGGAATGTCCACCAGTGAGCCCCCAGTCCAGATGGTAAGAAAGGGGTCTTGGTTGGAGCCAAAGAGCTGGTCAGCAGGGCTGGTAGAAGAGAAGCTGGTGAGGCTTTGGTCGTAGCTAAGAGGATTGGAGGTACGATGGTGAGTAATGCCCAGAGCAGCTGCTGCTTGGTAGAGGAAGGGAGACAGAATGTTAGTGCAGCAGGAGCAGCTCTGTATCTGGTGAAGAGGGCAGCTAAGTCAGTGTGGTATGTTCCTCCTTGGGTCAGTTGGTTCCATTTGGTAGGGTGGTGATTTTAAAGTGGTCATAGTTTTGTTTAAGAGAGGTGAGCCTGTCGTTGGGAATGTGCCCAAGACAGTGACCTGGGGGGTTATAAAGATATGAAGCGTTGGTATGTGTGTGTGTGGATTGGTCATCCAAAGTAGTTAGGATGCCTGTTTGTATAATGTAGGCTAAGGGTGGTTGAATGTCCCAGTCTGGGTGCCTGTCGTGTGTGTCAATGTGCAAAAGTTTGTGAACCAGATTATGATTGTCAGCATTAAATCCTGGGGAGATGGCCCATTGGCCTTGTTGCTGGAGGTTAGTGAGGTGGATGTCCTTCCTGGGATTGAGGTGTGTGGTTATTGGAGGAGTGGTTTTAAAGGTGTGGGTTAATTGGTCAAATGCTGGTTGTCCCACCAGTTCAACAAGGTGAGCCGCATGGTGAGATTGAGGTTTCCAATGTATGGTGGAGGTAGTGGAGGTAAGAGGTGTGCAGTGGTGGATGCTGTATCCCATGCGTGTGTAGGAGTTGATATGGTCGTTGTGCATGATGGTTGGGGCCCATTGGACGTGGACAACTGTGGTGGTGGCAAGTTTGTCGTCGCTGTAAGAGCGCTTGCCCCGCCAGCTCGTAATGTGCAGGGCTCTGTACTGAGATCCGTAAGTAAGGTGAAGCAGGCGCGCCGGTGGTGCAGGTGCGCTGCTGTCGGGGAATGTCATGGCCTCGCGGATCCTGTCAGGGTGCGAGGTGGAAGTTATTTTATATGCGCGGTAGAATTTGGAGGAGGAGGAGTGTCGGATCCAAGATTTGCACAAGTAGTGGCGTGCTGACCAGGTGGCGTCACTGTTGGGGCAGCCCCATGCTTGGTGCGCGTGACTGCCTGCGATCTGCGTGGGCCACGCCCACCATTGGTTTCCTTCCAGGTCCCCAGTGGGGTCCGCCTCGTAGTCTGCATCACTAACGGTGGCGTGAGGTTGGTAGCGCTGGGTGAGTGGGGTGGAGGATTCGATAGGAGCAGGAAATTTAACGTTGTCTGTTGTGTTCTGCGAAATTGCGTAGCCAGGCGTAAGTTGCCTGTGGGAGAGGGGGAGTGGGTCATAGTGAGTTGGAGGAATGACGGTTTGGAGGGAGGAGAGGTGTGCGGTGAGGCGGTTCAGGGATCGTTTGTGATGTTTAGTAATTTTGTGTAAAGTAATAAGAGAGAGGTCTGTAGTACTGATAAGATGAGTTCCCATGGGGGTGACCAGGTCCTGGTATGAGTAGATGTCCAGGTCGTGGAAAGGAGTCATGAGTGAGACAGGGATAGCCTGTGGTGGAAGAGGGAGAGAGTATATGTTAAGTTTGTCAAGAAGTTCTGTGTCATTCCAAGAAATTGTTATGTCAGATTTTTTAATAATTTCCAGCTGGCGGGCTAGGGACATATATTTAAGTTGCTTGCGGAGAGAGAGAGAGGATCTAGAGTGGTCATGGTGGAGGTTGATTTGTCAAGAAGAGCCCTGGTGAGAATTCCCAGGTGACCTTGGTCGTTCATGGACTGGGTGAGGGCTGTTGCAGTAATCTGAGTATATTCAGTGAGTAGAGAGGGCACCCCTAGTCCTGCCTCTGTTTTGGGGAGGTGGAGTGCTCTTGTCGGAAAGGATCTAGGAAGGGAGTAGCAGAGTTTAACTGTTTTTAATACTGCTCTGTCAATGACATGAATGTCGGTTAGTGAGAAGGGAGCTACTATCATGGGGTATTTAATAGCTGCTCTGACACATTGTGAGATTATTCGTAGACATTGGGTGGGGGTTGCCCTATTTTTAGCTTTAGTGAGGATACTCAAGCCTTTGTTGTGGATGGTTTCAATAGTAGAGTGAAGTTTAGTTTTCCAATTTAAGGTAAGTGAGATGTGAACCCCCAGGTATTTATAGGCTTGGTCTGGCGGCTGGTATAGGAATTACCTAAAGGAATTTTTTCTAGCCTTTGTTTGAGAGTGTTGTTGTGAGTAGGTTGTGAGGGGTGTGATTTGTGGAGTATGCCACTAACCACACATTTAGTGGCGTCAAGAGGAATGCCCGACCAGATACTAAAAGTTTGAACTTTACCACATTGGATGCGAAGGTCCTCTGAGCTGCCGGTTAGGACGGCAGTGTCGTCAGCATACCCCAAGCTGCTAGTGTGGTTTTCATCTGCTGTTGTGGAGGGTAGGGATGCTGCTCTGTATCCTCGTCCTCCAGAACGGAGCCATCTGTGTAGGGGTTCTGCAGTTTGGGAGCGCATGTGGCATGTGCTTAGGGAGAATAGGTGAGCATAGGGTCTCAACAGCCGCTCTGCCTCTAGAAAAATAATGAAGAGTAAGGGGGAGAGAGTGTCTCCCTGGATAGTGCCCCTAGTGATGGGGATAGGGGAGCCAGATGTATTGTTAAGGAGGATATGTGTAGTAGAGTTTGTGTAAATTCCTTTAATTGTATCTATAGTGTCATGGGTATAACCCAAGCTGTGCATAATGCAGAGAAGTTTTTGGTGATCAATCATGTTGAAGGCAGAGCTAAAGTCAAAGTTGGCAGCATAAAGGTCCTGGTGGAAGAGGGCAGCATCCTCAATGTTGTGGAGTAGGGTCAAGAGTTGTCTATAGGTACTTTTGTCTTTTCTGAAACCCTCTTGGCAGGCACTAAGAATGTGATTGGTTTTAGAGTAGGTAGTGATAGTGTTGGTAACAAGAGAGGTCCAGAGTTTGGCTACAGCATTGTTAAGGCCTATTGGCCTGTAATTTTGAGGTAAGCAAGGATCTGATTTTTTGTAGAGCATGACTGTGTGGGAGATTTTCCAGCAGTCTGGTGTTTCTCCCAGGATCCATACTAGCTGCATGAGTTTGTGTATGGTGAGGTGCATTTCCTGTGGGAGGCACATAAGTAGTTCATTAGGTATGCCGTCTGGGCATGTGGCTTTGTTAGTGGAGAGTTTCCTGATGCAGTCATCATAAGTGGTTGAGGAGGAGAGGTAGGTGTAAGGAGAGGCAGTGGTTTGTATGGAGTTGGCTGGAGTTTCAAGGTGGTATTTGTCTGTGTGTGTTTCCCATGGAGGGGGAGTGGCATGTCGGGTATAATCATCTAAGATTGGTGGTGTGGGAGGTGACATAAGTTTACCCATGTGTTTGGTCAAAACTTCCAGGAGACCCTGGGTACTGGTGCTAAGTGTGTTTGAGGATGCATCCAGTAGGGCAGTGGGTGTGTGTGTAATTTTCAGGAGAGAAAATATACCTGTGAGTTTGTCGTGCCTGTGTGCTGAGGCGGCGTCTGAATTTCTTGATGGAGGCAGTTGCTCTCTCCTCTTTGAGTGCAGCCTGCACGTGACGTAGTTCTGTAATACTTTGTTTAATATCAGCAGTTAGAGAGAGGCAGTAGTCAGGGAGGAGTAAGTTTTGTAGGTGCTGATGTATTTTAATTTTAGTGGTAGGTGTGTATGTGCCTGCCGTATGAGGTGTGCTTCTGAGCTCCATGTATTGTTGTTGGTCAAGGTGATTGGAGGCTGTTCGAAGTGCTTTAATGTGTTTAATATGGTAGTTAAGACGTCTGTAGGTTTTAGCAGTTTGTCTGGGCAAAAAAATGCCTGGTGTGCTAGACTTAATAAGGCAGATGTCAGTCATGATGGAAAGAGCTTGGTGAAGAGTGATCATAAGATGATCTGCCATGCTGTTAAGATTTTCTGGCATGGTGGCTGTGAGTTCTTGTCTAATAGATTGGATGTAAGCAGATGTTTTATCTTCTCCCAGTAAAGTTTGTGCTATAGTCCAGGCTTTATTTATGTTGATGTGGCTGTGTTGAAATTGATGGAGAAATTTATTTGAGATTGCCTCTTTGGCTTTGGCCATGTCCTGTTGCTTAAGAGGGAGTTGCAGTTGGGGTGTTGGATTGTGAGGTGGTGTGTCAAGGTTGGGAGGAGGAAAGAGAGAGGAGGTAATTTGCTGTTCCAGGGTCAAGTGGTCAAGTGTGTCTCCCATTCGGTGTGTGGTTTCTGTCACCATGTTTGCAGGTGGGGGGTTGATGAGAATGATGTCATCTATCCTGCTGCTGTAGGAGGTGTTGTCTGAGTAAGTATGGGGACGTGGTGATGGTTGGATGTGAATTGAATATTAATTAAGATGCTGGTAGTGAGGCTGGTCCTCCAGGTGATGGACTGTGTTGCTTCTATCAGTAAGGTAGTAAGCTGCATTCCAGTCTCCCTCTGCAATATAGTGGTGAGAGGGGTTCTGGGATATGATGTTGTGGATGTGTTCATAGATGCGGGCTCTTTTGGCAGGATCATTGCAGGGCATGTAGACACCTAGAATGTGAGTGATGTTGTTAATAGTTTGATGAGTGAGATGACCAGCTATGTCAGTGGGAATTTCATGTTTAATTAGGTGTGCAGTAAGAGTCTTTTTGATAAGTGTGATGACTCCAGCTGAGCGGGTAACAATGTTGTCTGCATTGGTAGCTTGCTTAATGGTTTTGCTGCTGTGATGAAAGTGGTAGTCAGAGAGGTCTTGTTTGATCATATTAATTATGCCTGTATTGTTGGAGTTGAGTTTTGTTTCGGTGAGAATAGCCATGTCTGGCTAATTAGTTCGAATATGGTCATAGAGTGTTTCCCAGGATGAGAAGATGCCTCTGCAGTTGGAAGTGATAATGTTAGTGAGATAGAGTGCAGTTTGCTGTTGTTGAACAGGATTTGAAGTAGTATGAGTAATTTTAATTATTTTCGTTGGAAGGGTTTTGGTGGTGAGTCTGGGAGGAGCAGGTTTCTTGGTAGGAGGTTCTGCCCCAAAGATTCTGCATTGGCGAAACTTAGTGAAGTCAGGAAGGACGACTTTGCTAGGTATAGGGAGAGGTGTGTTGTGCATCTGGTGTGTGCAGAGGTGTGAGCGTTTTGTAGTTAAATTATTTTTCTTTGCAGGATATGTTTTTTGTTTTGATTTGGGAGGTTCCTCATCGTCAGAGACTAAGTAAATAGTTTCTGTGGGGTCTTTTTTATTTAAAGAGGGAGAATCTATGGGATCTTCTTGATCTAATAAGGTGGAGTCTAGGAGATTTGATCATGAGTGAGACAGGGATAGCCTGTGGTGGAAGAGGGAGAGAGTATATGTTAAGTTTGTCAAGAAGTTCTGTGTCATTCCAAGAAATTGTTATGTCAGATTTTTTAATAATTTCCAGCTGGCGGGCTAGGGACATATATTTAAGTTGCTTGCGGAGAGAGAAAAGAGGATCTAGAGTGGTCATGTGGAGGTTGATTTGTCAAGAAAGAACCCTGGTGAGAATTCCCAGGTGACCTTGGTCGTTCATGGACTGGGTGAGGGCTGTTGCAGTAATCTGAGTATATTCAGTGAGTAGAGAGGGCACCCCTAGTCCTGCCTCTGTTTTGGGGAGGTGGAGTGCTCTTGTCGGAAAGGATCTAGGAAGGAGTAGCAGAGTTTAACTGTTTTTAATACTGCTCTGTCAATGACATGAATGTCGGTTAGTGAGAAGGGAGCTACTATCATGGGTATTTAATAGCTGCTCTGACACATTGTGAGATTATTCGTAGACATTGGGTGGGGTTGCCCTATTTTTAGCTTTAGTGAGGATACTCAAGCCTTTGTTGTGGATGGTTTCAATAGTAGAGTGAAGTTTAGTTTTCCAATTTAAGGTAAGTGAGATGTGAACCCCCAGGTATTTATAGGCTTGGTCTGGCGGCTGGTATAAGGAATTACCTAAAGGAATTTTTTCTAAGCCTTTGTTTGAGAGTGTTGTTTTGAGTAGGTTGTGAGGGGTGTGATTTGTGGAGTATGCCACTAACCACACATTTAGTGGCGTCAAGAGGAATGCCCGACCAGATACTAAAAGTTTGAACTTTACCACATTGGATGCGAAGGTCCTCTGAGCTGCCGGTTAGGACGGCAGTGTCGTCAGCATACCCCAAGCTGCTAGTGTGGTTTTCATCTGCTGTTGTGGAGGTAGGGATGCTGCTCTGTATCCTCGTCCTCCAGAACGGAGCCATCTGTGTAGGGGTTCTGCAGTTTGGGAGCGCATGTGGCATGTGCTTAGGGAGAATAGGTGAGCATAGGGTCTCCAACAAGCCGCTCTGCCTCTAGAAAAATAATGAAGAGTAAGGGGAGAGAGTGTCTCCCTGGATAGTGCCCCTAGTGATGGGGATAGGAGCCAGAATGTATTGTTAAGGAGGATATGTGTAGTAGAGTTTGTGTAAATTCCTTTAATTGTATCTATAGTGTCATGGGTATAACCCAAGCTGTGCATAATGCAGAGAAGTTTTTGGTGATCAATCATGTTGAAGGCAGAGCTAAAGTCAAAGTTGGCAGCATAAAGGTCCTGGTGGAAGAGGGCAGCATCCTCAATGTTGTGGAGTAGGGTCAAGAGTTGTCTATAGGTACTTTTGTCTTTTTCTGAAACCCTCTTGGCAGGCACTAAGAATGTGATTGGTTTTAGAGTAGGTAGTGATAGTGTTGGTAACAAGAGAGGTCCAGAGTTTGGCGTACAGCATTGTTAAGGCCTATTGGCCTGTATTTTGAGGTAAGCAAGGATCTGATTTTTTGTAGAGCATGACTGTGTGGGAGATTTTCCCAGCAGTCTGGTGTTTCTCCCAGGATCCATACTAGCTGCATGAGTTTGTGTATGGTGAGGTGCATTTCCTGTGGGAGGCACATAAGTAGTTCATTAGGTATGCCGTCTGGGCATGTGGCTTTGTTAGTGGAGAGTTTCCTGATGCAGTCATCATAAGTGGTTGAGGAGGAGAGGTAGGTGTAAGGAGAGGCAGTGGTTTGTATGGAGTTGGCTGGAGTTTCAAGGTGGTATTTGTCTGTGTGTGTTTCCCATGGAGGGGAAGTGGCATGTCGGGTATAATCATCTAAGATGGTGGTGTGGGAGGTGACATAAGTTTACCCATGTGTTTGGTCAAAACTTCCAGGAGACCCTGGGTACTGGTGCTAAGTGTGTTTGAGGATGCATCCAGTAGGGCAGTGGGTGTGTGTGTAATTTCAGGAGAAAAATATACCTGTGAGTTTGTCGTGCCTGTGTGCTGAGGCGGCGTCTGAATTTCTTGATGAGGCAGTTGCTCTCTCCTCTTTGAGTGCAGCCTGCACGTGACGTAGTTCTGTAATACTTTGTTTAATATCAGCAGTTAGAGAGAGGCAGTAGTCAGGGAGGAGTAAGTTTTGTAGGTGCTGATGTATTTTAATTTTAGTGTAGGTGTGTATGTGCCTGCCGTATGAGGTGTGCTTCTGAGCTCCATGTATTGTTGTTGGTCAAGGTGATTGGAGGCTGTTCGAAGTGCTTTAATGTGTTTAATATGGTAGTTAAGACGTCTGTAGGTTTTAGCAGTTTGTCTGGGCAAAAAAATGCCTGGTGTGCTAGACTTAATAAGGCAGATGTCAGTCATGATGGAAAGAGCTTGGTGAAGAGTGATCATAAGATGATCTGCCATGCTGTTAGATTTTCTGCATGGTGGCTGTGAGTTCTTGTCTAATAGATTGGATGTAAGCAGATGTTTTTATCTTCTCCCAGTAAAGTTTTGTGCTATAGTCCAGGCTTTATTTATGTTGATGTGGCTGTGTTGAAATTGATGGAGAAATTTATTTGAGATTGCCTCTTTGGCTTTGGCCATGTCCTGTTGCTTAAGAGGGAGTTGCAGTTGGGGTTGTTGGATTGTGAGGTGGTGTGTCAAGGTTGGGAGGAGGAAAGAGAGAGGAGGTAATTTTGCTGTTCCAGGGTCAAGTGGTCAAGTGTGTCTCCCATTCGGTGTGTGGTTTCTGTCACCATGTTTGCAGGTGGGGGGTTGATGAGAATGATGTCATCTATCCTGCTGCTGTAGGAGGTGTTGTCTGAGTAAGTATGGGGACGTGGTGATGGTTGGATGTGAATTGAATATTAATTAAGATGCTGGTAGTGAGGCTGGTCCTCCAGGTGATGGACTGTGTTGCTTCTATCAGTAAGGTAGTAAGCTGCATTCCAGTCTCCCTCTGCAATTATAGTGGTGAGAGGGGTTCTGGATATTGATGTTGTGGATGTGTTCATAGATGCGGGCTCTTTTTGGCAGGATCATTGCAGGGCATGTAGACACCTAGAATGTGAGTGATGTTGTTAATAGTTTGATGAGTGAGATGACCAGCTATGTCAGTGGGAATTTCATGTTTAATTAGGTGTGCAGTAAGAGTCTTTTTGATAAGTGTGTGATGACTCCAGTGAGCGGGTAACAATGTTGTCTGCATTGGTAGCTTGCTTAATGGTTTTGCTGCTGTGATGAAAGTGGTAGTCAGAGAGGTCTTGTGTTGATCATATTAATTATGCCTGTATTGTTGGAGTTGAGTTTTGTTTCGGTGAGAATAGCCATGTCTGGCTAATTAGTTCGAATATGGTCATAGAGTGTTTCCCAGATGAGAAGATGCCTCTGCAGTTGGAAGTGATAATGTTAGTGAGATAGAGTGCAGTTTGCTGTTGTTGAACAGGATTTGAAGTAGTATGAGTAATTTTAATTATTTTCGTTGGAAGGGTTTTGGTGGTGAGTCTGGGAGGAGCAGGTTCTTGGTAGGAGGTTCTGCCCCAAAGATTCTGCATTTGGCGAAAACTTAGTGAAGTCAGGAAGGACGACTTTGCTAGGTATAGGGAGAGGTGTGTTGTGCATCTGGTGTGTGCAGAGGTGTGAGCGTTTTGTAGTTAAATTATTTTTCTTTGCAGGAGATGTTTTTTGTTTTGATTTGGGAGGTTCCTCATCGTCAGAGACTAAGTAAATAGTTTCTGTGGGGTCTTTTTTATTTAAAGAGGGAGAATCTATGGGATCTTCTTGATCTAATAAGGTGGAGTCTAGGAGATTTGAAAAAGTTAGATCTGAGGAGTTATCCTGATCTGGTAGGTTGTGATCTGTGAGTTCTGCAGGCCATGGGGAAGTTATGTGGTCCATACTGTGGGGAGAGTCAGGGTGGTTGTGAGTGGGTGTGGTGTTACTAGTAGGGGAGATCATTTCAACAGTCTCCCTAATAGGGTGGGCTGGTGTGTGGTTAATTTCTGGTTGAAAAGGGTGTGAAAGGAAGGAGGGTGATGTTTTGGTAAGAAGTGTAGATGTGCCCTTTGAAGTTTTATCCAATCTTGTGAGTGAGAAGACTAGGGCCGTTGTGTCAGAGTTCATGTCCCACCACTTACCATTATATTGCTTAATGGTGGTAGCATGTCCATATCCACAGTTGTAGTGGAGGATAAACCTTGAGCCGCTGGAGGAAGCCGAGATAAAATTTGCTGTTTAGCTGCTGCCAGGCATAATTCCTGCAGAGTAATTCTCAGATGTGTCTTCAGTTGTTGGTGTAGTAGGGGAGGATGAGATGGAGTATATGTTGTGAGTTCCTGTGGCCAGTGAGAGAGAGCCTAAGTGAGATTTCCTGTTAGCCAGGTAATAGTTGACTAAAGGGATTGTGTAGTTACCGGTTAGTTTGTTGAAATAGCAACGTTCTAAGATCCCACTCATGATGAGTGTAGTAGTGACGTGTGTGTTGAGGTTTATGGAGAATTGTAGGACCTCTTTGTAGTCCAGGGGCCTTGGTATCCGAGGTAGGCGTTAATAGAATGAACTTGACAGTGACAGTCTATTTGGTTCCCAATAGCTAGAGCTGTTTACAGGAGTGGAACGAAGTCTGGGAGTAAGGGTCTACCTCCCCTAGGAGCTGTATCCCAGGTAGGATGAGTCAAAATTCTAAAGTCCTGAGTACAGGATTCCTATTAGGTTCACAGACTAGAATTCTGCTTTGCCAGAGGAATTAAGAAGAAAGAAGCTGTTCACGGGTTGACTTATCAATAGTGTGTGTGTACTCTGTACTGTTGTCAATAGCTTGGTATACCCTATGATCCAACAAGTAGCCAGAAGGAGAGGAACAATCAGAAGAGTGCTATAAAAGTCTATGACTAAGAAGCAGGGGATCATTGCGTTAGTTTTGCAGAAGATGAGAGAAGAGTTGTAGGACACAGTTGTCCAGGGTTGATTGTAAAGTTGGTTGTGAGCATAAGGACTTGCAACTTCGTCATTGATTAATGTTGTCGAGGACGACAATGCCATGAGGGGCACATCGGGACTTGCACCCACGCCATGGGAGGCTGTATTAATCGTCAGAGACGATGATGCCACGAGGGGCACATCGGGACTTGCACCCACCGGGACTTGCACCCACGCCATGAGAGGCTGTATTAATCGTCAGAGACGACAATGCCACGAGGGGCATATCGGGACTTGCACCCACGCCACGAGGGGCGGTATTAGTAGCTGTGAGAGGCTTAGAGAATATGGGGTTTCGAAGATGGCCAATGAGTGTAGTGTGTTGAGATGTTTGCAGTTTATAAGATAGTGCGGTGTGGTAGCCAGGGGAACGAGGTATGCGGCGGTGTGGTGAGAAGGTGGGAAAGCGAGGCGGGAATTAGCAGCTTGTTTCTCGCGGCGGTTCGATTTCCTATCGATCTTACCTTGTTGCACCCTGTTTTGTTGAGCTCCCATTGAATACATGCTGGTGGCTGGGTAAGTGTTAGGTTCGAAGAAAGATAAGGGAGTGCGGAGAGAGACTGTTGAAGCGGCGGTGATATTCAAACAGTTGACGAAAAGAAGGGCAATGATAAGGTGGATGACAGAGTTCGTAATAAGGTGGATGACAGAGTTCGTAGTAGGAGGATTTCGTCTGTCTTGTTTGTTCAAGATATTTTTTTATTGATTAGGGTTGGGATGATTTGTAGGTTTGGCAGAACTTGGTTCAGCGTGGGTCCTAGGTAGATCCTTGGAGCTTTTGCTCTCAGCACGGATGCTGCCTGTAGGATCTTGTTGTCCAGGTTGTCCATTGAAAGGTGAGGATATTTTAATGTTGGGGTGAACTGTCACTTTCGCAGATTTGGTATTGAGTGTGTGGACAGGGTTCCAAGCACTGGTGTTGGGGGCTTCGCATTCCCCTACCTCCCTCCTGCGGGCAATCTGCGTTTGGACTTCTCCAAGGTGCTTCTTGCCCGGAATCGGGATGCTTGGTCGCCGGCAGTTGTTATTGATCATTGGGGGAGGAGACGGGGGGTTAGAGAAGTTTCGGCAAATCTGGTTTGAGGTGGACATCTGCAAATCAGGAAAGTGCGCGAATTGATGATCATTGCAAAGCCTAGCGTCGTCGTATCCCGATTCCAGTCTCCGCTTATGCGGAGGAGAAGTAGCGCCTACGAAATGTGCTTCGGAAAAAGTGACCTGTCAGGATATTATATGGGCGAGAGAAGCCTCCTTTGTTCATCCATTACATTACATTACATTACATTACATTACATGTTAAAGTCTACTTGACACCGCGAGGGTGTATGAGACTCTGATCCATGATATCCTACTAATATATTTCGGGTTTGGTACTCTTTCCTTAGCAGGTAAAGATTTATAAGTCAGCTTAGTTTAGCTTCTGTTTTCATAGAATGTAATAACTAGGGAACGGCAAGTCATATGATGTTGACCAAAGACGAGTATGATATCATACAAAAATCATATGATTTAATATCACATGATATTGTAATGTAATGTAATGTGATGTAATGTATCACATGATATGATAACCCAGGCCAAAGTTGCCTAGTCAGACCGCCAGCATCATATGATGACATGATATCATATTGCCGACCCCTAGTAATAAGTAACTTGTAATAAGTAACGAAGACTAAGAAGCCTTAAAAAAGGAAAATAGAAAACGCTGAATTCGAGGAAGAGAGGAAGAGAGCATACCCACATCCTACTAAAATGTATCCATGAATGTATGAAGAGATTGGATCAAGTCTTTTTTACAGGTATGAAGAGGGTTTTTTGTACTGTTTTTCAGCGTTCAGAACAAGAGGAGCAGAAAAACAAAATCAAGAAACGAAGAAGAAGGAAAGTGGTTTGTTTGAGTTTTCATTTTCCTGGTACCATATGCGCCTAAGAAACTGGCGGTAAATAGGGTTGCCGGAAAATCCCCAATAAAATATTTTTTCGCCTTTTAAGTTGGCGGATTTTTCGAAAATGGGGGGCTCCATAAATTTGCTCTAGCGACATATTGGCAAAATCCTTTTACATTGTTTTCTTTCCATTCAAACCAGAATCTGCTGTGAGTCAAAAGGAAACACAGAGCAGCCCAGAGTTGGATGAAAAGAAATGTAACAATCAAATCCAGAGCCTGGTGTGGCAGATTTTATACCAGCAAGTTTTAATCTGTCAGCAAAAACTAGGCACCAAGGTTTACTTGTGAGTTTCCGGAGTATGTGCAGAGCACAGAGACGAGGGGAAGACAGTAAGGATAAGATCTTTACAGTTAGATAAGCATTCGATCAATGCGCTAGGAGAAAGTACTGGGATGCCGCGGTACCTCATGGTACCGGCATCAGAGTCCGTGCCATAGCTGGCAGCGGCACAGCAGTACAGTGCAGCAGGGAGGAGTCCTGTGCACTCTAAGTCACTCTAGGTGAGCCGGTGAAACCCGGTGAATAACATTACTCGGCCAGCAAACACTGGGATCTATCAATTCAATGGCCTGATGGTCGTTTTGCCATCATTTGAACCTTGGGGTGCTTGAACCTTGGGGGTGCAGGCTACACTGTATTGAAGTGAACCCCGGCACAATGTTGGCGGACGGCCCTAGTTCCAGGGGCTCCCTGTTTTGGCCTAGGCGCCAAGCCCCACCAGAATTGGCGAGACCCATCCGCCAAAGTTAACGCCAAATTCTTGGGCGCATACAGTTATTGTTTTTTCTGCCGAAGATGGCGAGCAGCCAAATTGCTGGCTGAAGCTGTGTAACCAAGTTCAAGTTACTTACATGCATACACATGTAGTAGCAAGAATGCGAGAGGATAATCGATCAGCATAGGTTGTGATTGCTCTCGTCTACATCTGTCCTGGTATTTGCTTACCAAATGACGAACTAGAGCCAAATTGCTGGCTGGAGCCATGTAACCTAGTTTAACTTCAAGTGTCAAGTACGTGAAAGAGCGGAGAATCAGAGAGCAAATGTTGTGCGTCGCGAGTTTTCAGTCCATGGCCAGCTATTCAATCAAACGCTGGAGGAACCTCTAACAACTCAAATGACGTAGGGGTGGCGAAGATGGCGAGCGGCCTTCAAGGTCAAGCCATTTATTCAAAGGCGAAGTTCAAGTCGGAGTGCCATTGAAATTGAAATTGTTACATCCGTGTAATGCAGTCACTCACAGGACGTGAAATTAAGGACACCACTGCGTAAGCCGGAGCTAGCAGTAGTCACCGTGGACTGCCTCATTCAAAATAATATATGGTGCCACGGGCGAGCCCTAGGAAAGCCCCAGGCACCGTGGCCACATCGTGCCAATGCCATGCCAAGTCGGAGTGCCACATATTAACAACCGCTTAGTACGGCATGCAAGGAGACGAAATGCACTCTTTACAAATTGCTCAGAAATGGCAAGATCCAACCTAACACAACAATGTAGCCTAACACTAAACTCTTATACTCGAACTTCAATGGCAAGATGGCATGGAAATTGAAATGGCACAAGTTATATGCAACGTTGCAAGCGGCCCTACAAATTGGCGGAGAGTGTTCGCCACAGAGCGGCAGGTGGCAAAGGAAGGGATTAGTTACGACACCGTTGGCTGACGTGTCTCGGGCAGACGGTCACACGCACAGACGGACAAATGGGTAACCCTGGGGGCTCCCTCCCCCTTGATAAGGAGGCTCCGCCAAAAATCCAAGTGCCTGCCACAAAAAGTGTCGAGTATACTCATCTACTTTATTCTCAAATGAATCAAATTGTGGCAAAGCCTTATGGGGCAACAGCATGCTTCAGCCAGATCCGCCATGGCAACATCCTGCAAGAGTTATGGGGATATCTCCTGTTTCAGCCTGTAGCCCTGTGCGATGACCTGCACAAGCCTATCGCGGCAAGCTAAAGAATTACAAGGCAATGGGCATAATGCCACTAGCCGTGTTCAGCCTCTGCTGAAGGTCCTAACAACACAATAGCCTTGATCAGTCTTTGATCCCGAGGAAAGTTGTTCAGGACGCTGCGTCCTCCATCCCAGACGCAACATAGAAGGGTCCTTTGTGTCACAGGCCGCAAGGTAGGGAGGGTCTGTTGAACAGAAGTAAGCGTCCGTAGGCTATACAATTGGTTGCGTCTCGAGTAGCAGAGCTGGGGGTCCTCCTGAAGTACCTTGATCCCAAACTTTACTTCACAATAACCACAGCGAGGGCCCTGACCACAGCTTATGCTTCAACCAGATGTGTTATGGGGCTATATCCTGTTTCAGCCTGTAGCCCTGTGCGATGATCTGCATTAGCCTGTTGCGGCAAGCTAAAGAATTACAGGGCAATGAGCACGATGCCACTAGCCTTGTTCAGCCTCTGTTAAATGCCCTAACAACACAACAGCCTTGCATTGATCAGTCTTCTCCCTTCGACCCCAAGTGTGCCTACTCTTTTGTAGGAGTGGCAACGCCATTCGTACTGAATCCTCTGTGTCGCTGGTTTGTGTCCGGAGTCTCACCTCTTGGGGTGTAATACCTTTCACATTTTCTTTATCCCAAGCCTTACTTCACAATAGCCGCAGCAAGGGCCCTGGCCACAGTATTCCCTGTGGCGCCCCCAGTGCTGGCAGTCTCCTCCACAAGCTTCCGAAAAGAACTGTCAGGCCGCCTGAGTGGATAGAAACATAGAGGAGAGAGAGAGAGAGAGAGAAGATGCTAGTTAGTTGTCTTATGCCAACACGTCATAGGGGAGAGAGAAGATGCTAGTAAGTTGTCTTTTGCCAACACGTCATAGGGGAGAGAGAAGATGCTAGTTAGTTGTCTTTTGCCAACACGTCATAGGGGAGAGAGAAGATGCTAGTTAGTTGTCTTATGCCAACACGTCATAGGGGAGAGAGAAGATGCATGTTAGTTGTCTTATGCCAACACGTCATAGGGGAGAGAGAAGATGCACGTTAGTTGTCTTATGCCAACACGTCATAGGGGAGAGAGAAGATGCTAGTTAGTTGTCGTATGCCAACACGTCATAGGGGAGAGAGAAGATGCATGTTAGTTGTCTTATGCCAACACGTCATAGGGGAGAGAGAAGATGCATGTTAGTTGTCTTATGCCAACACGTCATAGGGGAGAGAGAAGATGCTAGTTAGTTGTCTTTTGCCAACACGTCATAGGGGAGAGAGAAGATGCATGTTAGTTGTCTTATGCCAACACGTCATAGGGGAGAGAGAAGATGCTAGTTAGTTGTCTTATGCAAACACGTCATAGGGGAGAGAGAAGATGCATGTTAGTTGTCTTATGCCAACACGTCATAGGGGAGAGAGAAGATGCATGTTAGTTGTCTTTTCCTAACACGTCATAGAGGATGTAGGAAATTTTTCGTTGGTGGATTGACATGTCACAGACGAAGGACAGGACAAAGGGTGGGCAGGGTCGAGTGGGGCAGGGTAGAGTGAGGTAGGGTAGGGTAGGGCAGGGCAGGGTAGTGAAGTGTAGGGTAGTGTAGGGTGGGGTAGGGTAATTAAGTTCAGGTTAGGTTAGGGCGGGGTTTGCAGGCGAAAACGTTATACAGGTGAGAGATGATGCAGCTTGGTTGTCGTTGGCAATTACGATATTGAGGAGAAGGGTTACAGGTTTGTTCTAGATGGCTCATTTGCCATGCAGATGAGAGAGGATGCAGATCACGTCTACGAGAGAGGCAGATCATTTGCCACGCAGATGAAGCGTGCACGAGAGAGGCAGATCATTTGCCACGCAGATGAGAGAGGATGCAGATCACGTCTACTTGGCCAACAATTCATAGAGGAGAGAGAGGAGGCAGCTTGGCTATCGTTGGAGGATACAATGAGGAGAAGGAGGATGCAGGTTTGTTCTTGAGGACCCATACCAAACCGACCCAACTAGCTGCTTAACAAGCTCTGCCAGTGTATGGAAGTCCTTCAGCCAGCCAGCATCCAGCACCAGAATGAGATCTCTGTCCACGATTGCGTGCAGCCTATGGGGGATGGTCAGCCAGCCCCAACCAACACGAACTAACCCTACCCCCCCCACCCCCCCCACCACACAACCAACCACCAACCCCACTCACCTAAGCAACTCTGACGGTGTATCAAAATCCTTCAGCCGGCCAGCATTCAGCACCAGAATGCGATCACTGTCCACGATTGTGTGCAGCTGGTGGGGGATGGTCAGCCAGCCCCAACCAACACCAACCAACCCTACCCCCCCCCCCCCCCACCACACCACCACACCCACACAACCAACACCAACCCCACTCACCTAAGCAACTCTGACGGTGTATCAAAATCCTTCAGCCGCCCAGCATTCAGCACCAGAATGCGATCGCTGTCCACGATTGTGTGCAGCTGGTGGGGGATGGTCAGCCAGCCCCAACCAACACCAATCAACCCTACCCCCCCCACCCACACCACCCACACAACTAACACCAACCCCACTCACCTAAGCAACTCTGACGGTGTATCAAAATCCTTCAGCCGCCCAACATTCAGCACCAGAATGAGATCGCTGTCCACGATTGCGTGCAGCCTATGGGGGATGGTCAGCCAGCCCCAAACAACCCTACCCCACCACACCCCCACCAACCCAACTCACCTGAGCAACTCTGACGGTGTATCGAACTCCTTCAGCCGCCCAGCATCCAGCACCAGAATGCGATCGCTGTCCACAATTGTGTGCAGCCGGTGAGCAATGGTCAGCACCGTGCATTCTTGGAAGGCGCTGCGGATTGTAGTCTGGATCAAGGAGTCAGTTGCGTTGTCTACATTCGAAGTGGCCTCATCTAGGACAAGGATCTTGGTGTTTCTGAGCAGGGCTCTAGCCATGCACAACATCTGTCTCTGCCCCACACTCATATTGGCCCCTCCCTCCTTGATGTCGGAGTCCAAGCCCTTCTGTGGAGGCGAGGGAAGGGGAGAGGGTACGGAGCTTGAGTTGCTCCATGTGCTATTGGGTGTGTGCTTGTGTTCTTTTGTGTGCTTGTGTGTGTGCTTTTGTGTGCTTGTGTGCTTGTGTGTGCTTGAGTGTGTGTGCTTGTGTGTGTGCCTTTGTGTTCTTGAGCTGTGTGCGAGCTTCAGTGTTGTGTGTGCTTGTGCTTGTGTGTGTGCTTTTGTGTGCTTGAGTGTGTGTGAGCTTGGGTGTTGTGTGCTCTCTTGCTGGAGTGCTTGAGTGTGTGTGCTTGTGCTTGAGTGCTAGTGTGTGTGCTTGAGTTTGTGCTTGAGCTTGTGAGCACCACTTGCAGGCAGTCCCTTTACAAATGCTTGCACGCCTGCTCTGTGTGCTCGAGTGCGTGAACTGTTGTGTGCTTAAGCTGTGTGTGAGCTTGAGTGCTTTCTGTGTGCTAGTGTGTGTGCTTGTGCTTGAGTGCTTGTGTGTGTGCTTGAGTTTGTGCTTGAGCCTGTGAGCACCACTTGCAGGCAGTCCCTTTACAAATGCTTGCACGCCTGCTCTGTGTGCTCGAGTGCGTGAACTGTTGTGTGCTTGAGCTGTGTGTGAGCTTGAGTGCTTTCTGTGTGCTAGTGTGTGTGCTTGTGCTTGAGTGCTTTGAGTGCTTTGGGCTTGCACGCCTGCTCTGGGGAGCGACGCATATATACAAATATCCCTGCCTTCACCACACCCAAACAACACAACCACTCAGAAACCCCACAAGCCGACTCGTCCAGGGAGCTCCTTCACAAATGCTTGCACGCCTGCTCTGGGGAGCGACACACATATACACACCTCCCTGCCTTCACCACACCTGAACAACACAACCACACAGCGATTCTGCACGCCAACACTTCCAGGCAGCTCCTTCACAAATATTTGCACCCCTTCCCTGGAAAAAGACACACATATACACACCTCCCTGCCTTCACCACACCTGAACAACACAACCACACAGTAACCCTATACACCAACACTTAAAGGCACAAATGCTTGCACCCCTGCCCTGGAAAAAGACACACACATACCGCTGACCTGGAAAAAGACACACATATACACACCTCCCTGCCTTCACCACACCCGAACAACACAACCATACAGTAACCCTATACGCCAACACTTAAAGGCAGCTCTTTCACAAATGTTTGCACCCCTGCCCCGGAAAAAGACACACACATACCCCTGACCTGGAAAAACACACACATATACACACCTCCTTGCCTTCACCACACCCAAACAACACAACCACACACTACCATAGACGCCAACACTTCCAGGCAGCTCCTTCACAAATGCTTGCACCCCTGCCCTGGAAAAAAAAAAACATATACACACCTCCCTGCCTTCACCACACCCAAACAACACAACCACACAACACATCCAAACTGAAACCCTATACGCCAATACTATAAGGCAGCTCCTTCACAAATGCTTGCACCCCTGCCCACCCTATGTCCTCCCCTTCCCATACACCAACAGGCAGGAGGGACCCTTATAAGGTTTATCGTAAGGCGATAGTAGCATGGAACTGGGTTCGGAAGTATGCTTCTCGATAAAAGGGTTTATACCCAAAGTTAAATGCAGAAAGAATTTGTAACGTAATCGCATGTGACAGCTTACAGGCAGTTCCTTCACAAATGTTTGCACCCCTGACCTGGAAAACGACACACACATACCCCTGACCTGGAAAACGACACACATATACACACCTCCTTGCCTTCACCACACCCAAACAATACAACCACACAACTACCCTATATGCCAACACTTACAGGCAGTTCCTTCACAAATGCTTGCACGCCTGCCCTTGAGAGTGACTCCCAAATGGCAGCGTCGGAGGATGTCTCATCAAATGGGTCCAGGTTGCTGCGAATGGTTCCACTGAATATGACGGGATCCTGAGGACCGAGCGACGGGCGAGGGTGGGTGGTATTGGTGTTGGTGTTGGTGTGTGTGTGTGGTGGTGTAGGTGGTGTGTGTGGTGGTGTGGGTGGTGTGTGTCGTGGTGGTGTATGTGTTGGTGGTGGTGTAGGTGGTGTCAGAGGATGTCTCATCAAATGGGTCCAGGTTGCTGCGAATTGTTCTTCTGAATATGACGGGGTCCTGAGGAACGAGCGACGGGCGAGGGTGGGTGGGTGGTGGTGGGTGGTGGTGGTGGTGGTGGTGGTGGTGGTGTGGGTGGTGGTGGTGGAGGTGGTGTGGGTTGAGGTGGTGGTGTAGGTGGCGTTGGAGGATGTCTCATCAAATGGGTCCAGGTTGCTGCGAATTGTTCTTCTAAATATGACGGGGTCCTGAGGAACGAGCGACGGGCGAGGGTGGGTGGGTGGTGGTGGTGGTGGTGGTGGTGTAGGTGGTGTAGGTGGTGTGGGTGGTGGTGTGGGTGGTGGTGGTGGTGGTGTGAGTGGTAAGGGGTGGACTGAATAACAAAACCCTGGCTGCAGTTAACAACATTGCAGTAATGAGTGAACACAATATGTTTTATTTGAGGTTAGGGAAATGATATGCTACACTCTGTTCGTGTTGACCTCCAGTCTGAATCTACTCTTTCCCTCTTGGCTACATATTTATATATATAACCCCCTAACTAGCCACAAAGTCATGTGGCCAAAGAAAGAGGCACTGAAAAACGCTCAAGGTACATCTGGACCCACAGGAACTCAGTCACCTGGCCTCCGACAATGGAGCCGGGCGATTCGTCGCTAGCGCATTGGAACGAGCTCCATTTCGAGCACTGTCGTCAAACGCCTCCGACAATGGAACCGGGATAGTCATCGCTAGCGCTTTAGAACGATCTCCATTTCGAGGACTGTCGTCAAACGGATTCGATCTGATTTTTAGCGTACCTGGGGAACGAGCTCCATTTCGAGCACTGTCGTCAAACGGATTCGATCTGTTTTCTAGCGTACCTGGGGAACGAGCTCCATTTCGAGCACTGTCGTCAAACGGATTCGATCTGATTTTTAACGCACCTGGGGGACGAGTGACAGATGGCTACGCAGATCCTTAAGTCCGATGGTGCTGGTGTCCACCCCGTCAATGACAACGCGGCCACCGCAGGGCTCGAGGATGCGGTAGAGGGCGAGGAACAAGGTGCTCTTTCCACACCCGGTTCGCCCGCACACGCCAATCTGGTGAGGAAGAGGGTGAGCATGGGTTGTGTAAGGGGTGAGCAATACGGTGAAGGAGAGGCTGAGCAGTGAGGCTGGGCTCAAGGATGCGGTAGAGGGCGAGGAGCAAGGGGCTCTTTCCACACCCGGTTCGCCCGCACACGCCAATCTGGTGAAGAAGAGGGTGGGGATAGGTTAAGGGGTGAGCAATGCGGTGGAGGAGAGGCTGAGCAGTGAGGCCGGGCTCAAAGATGCGGTAGAGGGCGAGGAGCAAGGAGCTCTTTCCACACCCAGTTCGCCCGCACTCAACAAACTGGCGAAATAGAGGGTGAGCATGGGTGAAGTAGGACGTTAGCAATGAGGTGAAGGATTAAGCGCTCAGGGGTGGGCCAAATAGGCTAAAGGAACTTGCCCAACCGTGATGGGAAAGGCTTAAAAAGAAAAAAAACTGCACCCACTATCCACTCACAGGGAGGGGATAGCCCCTTTCAGTGACATACAATGGTATAGTGGTAGACCAGATCGCTTGAGGATAAAGAGTCGGGGGTTCGACTCCCCCTTCGGTCGCTCTTGGCGTTGCAGGTCGTCGTCAACTGCGATGGTAGCTTGTCCAGTTGAGGTAGGAGACCGCTCCCCACCTGCTCCCTTAACACCACGCCCAAAAATGCGTTACCATTACCACAGGGGGGGGGAGGGGGTAGCTTTGGGTCCAAAAAGAGATCCCTTAGAGACTGTGTGTGATAAGGTTTTAAATGTCACACTAACACGCACCTTCTCATACGATTTCGCTGTGAAGGAGAGGTCGGTGAGCACAAGGTCCAATTCAGGTCGATAGCGGGCACATAGCTTCTCAATGCTGATCACTCCCTTGTTGGGCCAGCCGATGGGGGGGCGACACGCCTCGATGACTGCGAATATGTAAGAATGTGTGTTTAAATAAACAGGTACAAGGCATGCTCTCTCAACTCAAGCACAAGCATACACAAAGCATTCAAGCACAAGCACACACGCACACACAAAGCATTCAAGGACAAGCACACACAACACTCAAGCTCGTTTAAATAAACAGGAATGAGGTATGCTCTGACACACACAAGCACACACAAACCACTCAAGCACAAGCACACACGCACACACAAAGCACTCAAGCACAAGCACACAAGCACACACAAAGGACTCAAACACAAGCACACACAAAGCATTCAAGGACAAGCACACACGACACTCAAGCTCGTTTAAACAAACAGGAATGAGGTATGGAGTTGGAGGAAAAGAGGAGCCGGGGGGGACACGCCTCGATTACTGGGAGTAACTTGAATGTGTGTTTAAATAAACTTGTGGATATTAATATAAGTATATTACTTGCAGATTTCTTGCTGATATAAATATAAATTACTTTTTCTATACCAAACACAACTTGTATTCAAGTATTATATGAGATAGTTACTTTTATATACGATTTGTATGACTGATTGATTGATTCCATGAACCCACCTGCAGGCGCCTCTTCCTCGGCTCTGTCATACTCAATGACACGTGGCAGGAAATTACATGCATTTGATGGATTTGATGGATTCCATCAACCCACCTGCAGGCGCCTCTCCATCGGCTGTCATACTCAATGATACAAGGCAGGAGAGTACATGTATTCAATTGGTTTGATAGATTTCACCAACCCACCTGCAGGCGCCTCTTCTTCGGCTCTGTCATACTCAACGACACATGGCAAGAAATTGGTTGCATTTAATGGATTTGATGGATTTGATCGATTCCATCAACCCACCTGCAGGTGCCTCTTCTTCGGCTCTGTCATATTCCATGACTCGCTCCACGCTGTTCATGTTCACCTCCAACTCTGTCACCTGGCGCACGGCCCAGTTCATGATTCCTGAAGTCAGGAGGGGCGCAATCATATGTGGTGGTGGTGGTGATGGTGGTGGTGATGGTGTGGGTGGTGGTGGTGTGGTCGGTGATGGTGATGATGTGGGTGGTGGTGGTGTGGTCGGTGGTGGTGATGGGGTGGATGGTGGTGATGGTGTGGGTGGTGGTGGTATGGGTGGTGGTGGTGGTGGTGGTGGTGATGGTGTGGGTGGTGATGGTGTGGGTGGTGGTGGTGTGGGTTATTTGAGGTTAGGGAAATTACTCGCTACACGTTGTTCATATTCACCTCCAACTCTGTCACCTGGCGCACAGCCCATTTCATGATTCCTGAAGTAAAGCCGGTGGCAACCATATGTGGTTTTGGTGGTGGTGGTGGAAGTGGTGGTGGTGGTAATGGTGTGGGTGGTGGTGGTGGTGATGGTGTGGGTGTGGGTGGTGGTGGTGGTGGTGGTGGTGGTGGTGGTGGTGGTGGTGTGGGTGGTGGCGGTGGTGGTGGTGATGGTGTGGGTGGTGGTGGTGGTGATGGTGTGGGTGGTGATGGTGTGGGTGGTGGTGGTGTGGGTTATTTGAGGTTGGGGAAATGACTCACTACACGTTGTTTATGTTCACCTCCAACTCTGTCACCTGGCGCACGGCCCAGTTCATGATTCCTGAAGTCAGGAGGGGCGCAACCATATGTGGTGGTGTTGGTGGTGGTGATGGTGTGGGTGGTGTTAGTGGTGGTGATGGTGTGGGTGGTGGTGGTGGTGGTGGTGGTGGTGGTGGTGGTGGTGATGGTGTGGGTGGTGGTGGTGATGGTAATGGTGGTGGTGTGGGTGGTGGTGTGGTGGTGGTGGTGGTGGTGGTGGTGGTGGTGGTGGTGGTGGTGGTGGTGATGATGGTGGTGGTGGTGGTGGGTGGTGGTGGTGGTGGTGGTGGTGGTGATGGTGTGGGGTGGTGGTGGTGGTGGTGGTGGTGATGGTGGTGGTGGTGGTGGTGGTAGTGGTGGTGGTGATGGTGTGGGTGGTGGTGATGATGGTGTGGGTGGTGGTGGTAGTGTGGGTTATTTGAGGTTGGGGAAATGACTCATTACACGTTGTTCATGTTCACCTCCAACTCTGTCACCTGGCGCACAGCCCAGTTCATGATTCCTAGGAGTAACAATGCATGTATGTGTGTTAGTATTTGTGTATTGTATGTGTACAGTATGTGCTGTATATATATATGTGTGTATGTATGCATATATGTGTGTATGTATATATGTGTGTATGTATGTATATATGTATGTATATATGTATGTATGTATGTATGTATGTATGTATGTATGTATGTATGTATGTATGTATGTATGTATGTATGTATGTATGTATGTATGTATGTATGTATGTGTGTATGTATGTATGTATGTATGTATGTATGTATGTATGTATGTGTGTATGTATGTATGTAGGTATGTATGTGTATGTATTGTATGTGTATCGCTTTAGCGATACTTCAAAGAGACTCTCTCTCTCTCTCTCTCTCTCTCTCTCTCTCTCTCTCTCATACACACATACACACACATGCACACACACCATGGCATACCCACTAGCTACCAAACCTCTCTACCTCTCTACTCTCTCTCTCTTCTCTCTCTCTCTCTCTCTCTTCTCTCTCTCTCTCTCTCTCTCTCTCTCTCTCTCTCTCTCTCTCTCTCTCTCTCTCTCCTCTCTTCTCTCTCTCTCTCTCTCTCTCTCTCTCTCTCTCTCTCTCTCTCTAGGTATTGCACAGTATTCAGGTTTTCATCACCACCACCAAGCTCGCCTGTAAGATTCAGAGCCGATGTGATGGCCAAGCCTGCAAGGCCAGCATTGCTTGGCATGACCAGTAACACAAGCACCACCACCATGATCATGATCATAACACAGTCACCACTACCATGATCTTAACAATACCACCACCAAACTCACCTGTTAGATTGAGAGCCGATGTGATAGCCAACCTCCCCCCCCCCCCCCTCCCCCCCCCAAACAACACACACACAAACTGAAACCAGTAACACAATCACACCACCACCACCAAGCTCACCTGTCAGATCGAGGGCCGATGTAATAGCCACACCCCACCGCCGCCCCAACTGAGCCACACACACACACACAATCACCACCACCACCACCTCCCCAAGCTCACCTGTCAGATTGAGAGCCGATGTGATGGCCAACCACCACCACCACCTATCCCCCCCCCCCCACCCACCCCCCCACCACCCACACACACACACACACACACACACACACACACAAAAACTGAACCAGTAACACAATCACCAAGCTCACCACCACCAAGCTCACCACCACCAAGCTCACATGTCAGATTGATAGCCTTGTGATGGTCAACCACCACTACCCCCCCCCCCCAAAAAAACTGAACCAGTAACACAGTCACCACTACCATGATCATAACCATCACCACTACCAAGCTCACCTGTAAGATTGAGGGCCGATGTGATGGCCAAGCCTGCAAGGCCGGCATTGCTTGGCATGACCAGTGACACAAGCACCACCACCATGATCATAACCATCACCACCACTAAGCTCACCTGTCAGATTCATGCCAGCATTGCTTAGCACAACCAGTGACACAATCACCACCACCATGATCATAACCATCACCACCACTAAGCCCACCTGTAAGATTGAGGGCCGATGTGATGGCCAAGCCTGCAAGGCCAGGATTGGTTGGCATGATGGTGGACACAAAGAGGGCGGCTAGGAAGACTATGAGCGCGCCCATCAGCTCCAAACGAACTGACAGCCATCTGTTCACCACCTGCAGAGACACAGGCAAAAGAGATGTTTGTGTGTTGGTTAAGTTTGGGGGGTAGGTGGTGGTTTAGGTGGTGGTGTGTGTGTGGGGGTGGGTGGGTGATGTTTGTGTGTTGGTTCAGTTTTTGTGGGTGTGTGTGTGGGTGGGGGCGGGGGGTAGGTGGTGGTGATGGTGGAATCTAAGAGGGCGGCTAGGGAGACAATGAGCACTCGGTTGGTAGAGGAACGGGTGAAAGGGATGTTTGCGCATGTCCTTTGCTAACAAGGGGGGAGCCAGTAAGGGCGCATCTGATATCAGACTTAGGTTTTATTACTAGGCCCCTGTAAACTGAGGGTTAGGTTGGAAAGAGAGGGGAAAGTCACCCCAGTGTCTGGTTTCCCCCCCCCCCCCCCCCCCCCCCCCTGTTCCCCCTTTCGAGCACCCTCATTCATATACCCCCCCTCTCGTTTCCCTTTTGACCACCCCTCATTCAAGACACACACACCCCACACCCTATCGCTCCCCTTTTGACCACCCCCTCATTCATATACCCCCCCCCCCCCCCCCCCTTTCGCACCCCATTTGACCACCCTCTTTTCATTTTGACAGGTTGAAGACATGTGTATGGTGTTCCACCAGACTGTTCGCTCGCTTGCAGACAAGTTCTACCGCCAGCTGAAAAGGAGTGTTCAGAGACTTGTAGGAGGGGGCATTGGAAATACAATCGAAATAGGGGAAATGGAATTCAAAGATAATGATAACGCCTGGTTGGGCGTGGTGTTGTACGCAGGTAGGGAGCGGTCTTCTACCTCAACTGGACAAGCTACCATCGTGACCACTAGACCACTAGACCAATGTATATCACTGAAAGGGGCTTGAATTGAAAGATAAATTGGCCAACGTTTTATAAAAAAAAGGTAATGAGAACGCCTGGTGGGGCGTGGTGTTAAGGGAGCCCGTCGTACGCGGGTGGAGAGCGGTCTCCTACCTCAACTGGACAAGCTACCATCGCGGTAGACGACGACCTGCAACGCCAAGAGCGACCGAAGGGGGAGTCGACCCCCCGACTCTTCATTCTTAGGCGATCTGGTCTACCACTAGACCATTGTAAATCACTGAAAGAGGCTCCAACGTTTTATAACTGATGACAATGAGAGTAGTAATGGGGTGCTGGCTTTGTTCCCAAGGGGGGAAGCAGTTAGGGCGCATCTGATAAAACCTAGACAGATATTTCACCCTAGACCCCCTGCCCAGAAAGAAGCTTTTATTCCCACCACCATCACCACCATCACCACCACCATCCAACTCATCAGGATGGGGCAATACCCCCCCCCCCCCCCCCCCCACACACACACACACACATCACCACCACCATCACACATAACTGTACTCACCAAAAATGTAGCACCATCTAACTCACCTGGATGGGCTAATTCCCCCCTCCCACCCCCACCCACCCCACCACCCCACCCACCCCACCCACCCACTCACCCACACACACACACACACAAAAACAAAAAACTTAGCATCATCCAACCCACCGAGATGGGCCAAATTACTAAAAACTTAGAACCACCCAACTCACTACCACCACCCTCACACACACAAACCCTCACACACACACCCTCCGTATAACTGTAATGACCAAAAGCTTGGCGCCATCCAACTCACCTGGATGGGCCAAACGACTGAAAACTCAGCCCCCCACCACCCACCCACACACCCACACACACACTACCACCACCCTCACACACACACAAACCCTTTCACACACACGCACACACACCCTCCCCAGCACTGTAATGACCAAAAGCTTTTAAGCTTTGCGCCATCCAACTCACCTGGATGGGCCAATAGGCGCGGTTGGAGTAGTTCAAGTTGAAGCGATTCTTTGCAATGAACTCCCTCTGGCGAGTGAAGGCACGGATGGTGGTCAAGCCTTGCAAGCTCTCGCTGAAGTGGGAGAAGATAGGGCTGAATGCTAGAGAGTCAAGGCGCTTAAGCTCACGGCCGCTGGCTATGTAGACAACCTGTACAAGCAGGGGGAGAGTCAGAAGGGTGGTTAGGGGATTAGCATGCGAGATGGTGGTCAGGGGATTGGTAGGAGGGTGGAGGGGGTGGTGGGCATAGATCAGTGGGAGAGAAGATGGGGCTGAAGGCGAGAGAGTCAAGGCGCTTGTTATGTAGACCACCTGTGCAGATGGTGGTGGCGGGGTGGGGTGGTGGTGGTAGGGTAGGGTGGTGGTGGTTAGGGGAGTGTCAGCAGGGGGATGAGGGTGGTGGACAACGATCAGTGGGAGAAGATGGGGCTGAAGGCAAGGGAGTCAAGGCGCTTGAGCTCACGGCCGCTGGCTATGTAGACCACCTGTACAGATGGTGGTGGGACGATGCGGTGGTGGTGGTGGTGGTGATTAGGGGAGTGTCAGAAGGGTGGGGGGGCAGCACGTCGCACTGAGGTCACACCAAGTCGCTAAATTTGCGAGCAGTCACAAAGAAAGGGATTTGGCTACTAGGACCGCCCTGGACTCTACATGTACCTGGGTACAGCAGTACAAGTAGCAGTACTTTAATACACAAGTACC
>CM039465.1:2219213-2254213 GCA_022414725.1 Microglena sp. YARC | reverse complement strand
TGTACACGTGACATTGTTTTCTTGAATATAGCGATGTACAAGTGAGAGATGTAGCAGTGCCTTTGTTTTGTTCAATATAGCAATGTACAAGTGAGCGTAGTACAAGTAACTTTGTCCCCCCCCCCCCCCCCCCTTGCCAGGAAAAGAAGCCCCCCCCCCCCCCCCCTGCCAGGAAAGAAGCTTCTCCCCCCCACCCTGCCATGAAGTGGTGGGTGTAGGTTCAGTGCAGATATCGCACCTGGCAAAAGATGGACACGAAGCCAAAGGAGAAGTAGAGGGTGAGGTAGTACCTGAAGCAGGTTAAGGCGTTAGGAAGTTAGTGAGTTAGAAGCTGAAGTAGGTTAAGAAGTTAAAAAGTTAGTGAGTTAGAAGCTGAATGAGGTAGAGAAGGTAGCGAGTTGGAATCTGAAGTAGGTTAAGAAGTTAAGAAGTTAGTGAGTTAGAAGCTGAATGAGGTTATGAAGTTAAGAAGGTAGTGAGTTAGAAGATGAAGTAGGTTAAGAAGTTAAGATGCTAGTGTGTTAGAAGCTGAATGAGGTAGAGAAGGTAGTGAGTTGGAATCTGAAGTAGGTTGAGAAGTTAAGAAGTTAGTGAGTTAGAACCTGAAGCAGGTCGATAAGTTAAGAAGCTAGCTCGCCAGGATCTGAAGTAGGTTCAGAAGTTAAGAAGGTAGTGCGTTAGGATCTGAAGTAGTTTAAGAAGTTAAGAAGGTAGTGAGTTAGAAGTTGAACTAGGTTAAGAAGTTAAGATGCTAGTGAGTTAGAAGCTGAATGAGTGTTAGAAGCTAGTGAGTTCAAATCTGAAGTAGGTTCAGAAGTTAAGAAGCTAGTGAGTTAGAAGCTGAGTAAGAATGAGGTTTAAAAGTTCAGAAGTTAGCAGTTGAATGAGGTTAAGTTAGTGAGTTTGAAGCTGAGTGAGTGAGGTTTAGAATTTAGTCAGCACGCACTATGTGTTGTGGATCATCATTAGCTGCTGTGTGGTTGGACCAAGAGCAGAGTTACAAAACCTGCAATCCATGCCTCACTACCCCCAATACCACCACTACCTCCGCTACCCCTTCCATACCCACTAACACCACAGTTTCATTTTTGGGCTACTCTTAGTAGGTACCCCCCAGCTCCGATAGCTAGCCAATAGGTTAAGCCCAATGTTTGCAGCTGCATTGGAAAGCATATCAGACCTGCTTTCAGACGCACAAGATCGCTTCAGGTTTGGCCCAAGGACGGGAAAGGGAGCTGCCTAGAAGCTGCTACGCAGAGCCCAGAAAGAAGCAGTGACTAACACACGACCCAACATAACACACTCGGTGCGGGGATCATCATTAGCTGCTGTAGGGATCCTCATTAGCTGCTGTGTGGTTGGACCAAGGAGCAAGGAAAAACCTGCAATCCATGCCCCCACTACCACCACTTCCTCCTCTGCCTAAACTACCTCCACTGCCCCCGCTACCCCACCACACCGACCGACACACGACCCAACATAACACACTTGGTGTAGGGATCATCATTAGCTGCTGTGTGGTTGGAGCAAAAAGCAAGGACAAACCCCGTAATCAATACCCCCTCTGCCACCACTTCCTCCTCTGCCACCACTGCCACCACTGCCTCCGCTTCCACCACTGCCCCCTCTGCCACCACTACCACCACTGCCTCCAACAGAACACAACAGAACCCAGGAGAACACACTTGGTGAGGGGATCATCATTAGCTGCTGTGTGGTTGGACGAAAAAACAGGGGCAAACCCGTAATCAATACCCCCTTGGCCACCACCACCACCACTGACCCCTCTGCCACCACTGCCCCCGCTACCCCACCCCACCCACCGACACACAACCCAACAGAACGCACTTGGAGTGGGGATCATAATTAGCTGCTGTGCGATTGGACAAAAAAAGCAAGGACAATGCTGCAATCAATAACCCCTCTTCCACCACCACCACCACTGACCTCTCTGCCACCACTGCCCCCGCTACCCCACCCCACCCACCAACACACGACCCAACAGAACGCACTTGGTGTGGGGATCATCATTAGCTGCTGTGTGGTTGGACCAAAGGGCAAGGACAAACCCCGTAATCAATACCCCCTTTGCCACCACCACCACCACTTCCCTCTCTGCCACCACTGCCCCCGCTACCCCACCCCACCCACCGACACACGACCCAACAGAACGCACTTGGTGTGGGGATCATCATTAGCTGCTGTGTGGTTGGACCAAAGAGCAAGAACAAAATTCTGCCCGACCTGGAGCCCCCTCTCAGCCAGAGCCATGACCAGGACAATGATCGGGACCCAATACCAGCAAGGGCTCCATGCGCTGATGTACGTCTTGTACACGCTCTTTTCAACTTGGCCCTTGGCACGCTCCTCAACCTGCAAGTGGTAAGTGGTGGTTGGTTGTTGGTGGTTGGTGGTTGGCACTAACTTGGCCCCCTTCCACTTGACCCTTGGCACGCTCCTCAACCTGCAAGTGGTTGTTGGTGGTTGGTTGTTGGTGGTTGGCACTAACTTGGTCCCCTTCCACTTGACCCTTGGCACGCTCCTCAACCTGCAAGTGGTTGTTGGTGGTTGGTTGTTGGTGGTTGGTGGTTGGCACTAACTTGGCCCCCTTCCACTTGACCCTTGGCACGCTCCTCAACCTGAAAGTGGTGGTTGGTGTAGGTCTGATTGTGGTGGTGGTGGTGGTGGTGTGGTGTGTGTGGGGGGGTGTATTGGCAGAAGGGGCGTTTGTGTAGGCAAGCTGACGCTATTGGTGTTGGTCGCGCTGATGTTTGTCTTGTACACCCTCTTTTCCGCTTTGCCCTTGGCACACTCCTCAACCTGTAAGTGGTTAGTGGCGGTTGGTGGTGGGTGGTTGGTGGTTGGCACACTCCTCAACCTGTAAGTGGTTAGAGGTGGTTGGTGGTGGTTGGTTGGTGGTTGGCACACTCCCAAACCTGTAAGTGGTTAGAGGTGGTTGGTGGTGGGTGGTTGGTGGTTGGCACACTCCTCAACCTGTAAGTGGTTAGAGGTGGTTGGTGGTGGTTGGTTGGTGGTTGGCACACTCCTCAACCTGTAAGTGGTTAGAGGTGGTTGGTGGTGGGTGGTTGGTGGGTGGCACACTCCTCAACCTGTAAGTGGTTAGTGGTGGTTGGTGGTGGGTGGGTGGTGGGTGGCACACTCCTCAACCTGTAAAAACAAATGAACCTGCGACTGTCCTCCCCCAAGCTGCCTAATAATTGCCAAGTAGTAATAGGTAGTTAAAAGAAGCGTTGCTTAAGATCACCCCCCAAAGGGGGGCGGTACTCGTGAGCGGGGTCCCACTTGAAGGCACTTGCGAGTACCTCCCAAGTGGTTAGTGGTGGTTGGTGGTGGGTGGGTAAGTGGGTGGGTGTAGGTCTGGTTGTGGCAGAGAGAGGAGGGATGGGTAGCAGGACAAGAAGGACAAGATCCGGGCAGAGTCCCAGATACACCAGGAAATCAGGCTATGCTTAACCAGATGGGTTGGTGTTGGCAGGGTTGGTGGGGTTGGCAGGGGAGGACAAGATCCGGGCAGACCTGCCCCAGTTACTTGAGGAACTCAGGCTTTATTTTGACCAGATGGCCCGCACCTTAACCTGACAATGTTTGGTGGGTGTAGGTAAGCTGACGCTGTTGGTGGTGGCGGGGTTGGTGTTGGCAGGTTTGGTGGTGTTGGTGGTGTTAATGGTGGTGTTGGTGGTGTTGGTGGTGTTGGTGGGGTGTTGTTGTTGTTGCTGATGCTGTTGGTGGTGGTGGTGTTGGTATTGGCGGGGTTGGTGTTGGTGGTGTTGGTGGGGTCGGTGGTGTTGGTTTTGGCGGGGTTGGTGGGGGTAGTGGGGGTTGTGTCTGCGGTGCTGGTATTGTCGGGTCGGTGAGGTTGGGGTTGGCGGGTTTGTTTGCCACCACCACCACTTACCTTGACAATCTTCCCATCCAGCTCCTTCACATTCCTGAACTTCTTCAGACTCTCAGAAGCACCTTTTGCTATCCCTGTTCTCACCACCACCACCTCCACAACCACCACCATCACCACCACAAACTACACCACAACCTCTTACCACCACCACCACCTACACCACCACTTACCTTGACAATCTTCCCATCCAGCTCCTTCACACTCATTGACTTCTTCGGCCTTGCCCGCGTCGCATCATTCTATCCTTCTTCTCACCACCACCACCACCACCACCACCACCTCTTACCTTGACAATCTTCCCATCCAGCTCCTTCACACTCATCGACTTGTTCAGCCCCTCCTAAGCACATCATGTTATCCTTGTTCTTACCACCACTACCACCTCCATCACCACCACTTTCCATCACCACCACCTCTTACCTTGACAATCTTCCCATCCAGCTCCTTCACACTCATCGATTTCTTCAGCCTAGCCCGCGTCGCATCGTTCGTGGAGAAGCTCTTACTCGGCAACAGCGAAGATGTCTCAGAGCTATCCTTCTTTTTACCGACACCATCACTTACCTTGACAATCTTCCCATTCAGCTCCTTCACACTCATCAACTTCTTCAGCCTCTCCTAAGCACATCATGTTATCCTTCTTCTCACCACCACCACCTCCACTACCACCACCATCACCACCACTACCTCCACCACCTCCACCACCACTAACCTTGACACCTTGTTCCCACCACCACCACCACTTACCTTGACAATCTTCCCATCCAGCTCCTTCAGTCTCATTGACTTCCTCAGCCTCGCCCACGCCGCATCATTCTATCCTTCTTCTCACCACCACCACCACTTACACCACCTCTTACCTTGACAATCTTTCCATCCAGCTCCTTCACGCTCATCGACTTCTTCAGCCTAGCCCGCGTCGCATCGTTCGTGGAGAAGCTCTTACTCGGCAACAGTGAAGTTGTCTCAGATTACCTATCCTCTCTTCCTTTATCGCAACCTTGTCATCTGACACGCCTGTCTTCCCGGTGTCAGCACCCATGCCTGTGTGGTGTGGTGGCTGGTGGGTGGCAGTGGGTAAGGTGGGTAAGGTGATGGTGGTGGTGGTGGTAGTTGCATGGTGGTGGTGGTACTGACCCCTTCACCGCAACTTGTCATCCTGACGCGCGCCTGTCTTCCCGGCATCAGCGCCCATGCCTGTGGTGGTGGTGGTGGTGGTGGTGGTGGTACATTTGGTGGGTAAGGTGATGGTGGTGGTGGTGGTGGTGGCACTGGCCCATTCACCGCAACCTTGTTATCCGACTCATCTGTCTTCACAGCATCAGCGCCCATGCCTGTAGTGGTGGTGGTGGTGGTGGTACATTTGGTGGGTAAGGTGATGGTGGTGGTGGTGGTGGTGGCACTGACCCATTCACCGCAACCTTGTTATCCGACTCATCTGTCTTCACAGCATCAGCGCCCATGCCTGTGGTGGTGGTGTTGGTGGTGGCGGTGGGTAAGGTGGGTAAGGTGGGTAAGGTGATGGTGGTGGTGGTGGTGGTGGTACTGATCCCTTCACCCGCTCAACCTTGTCATCTGACATGCCTGTCTTTCCCGGCATCTAAGCGCCCATGCCTGTGTTTGTTGTTGGTGGTGGTGGTGGTTGGGTAAGGTGATGGTGGTGGTGGGTGGTGGTGGTGGCACTGACTCCATTCACCTCAACCTTGTCATCCGACATGCTCGTCTTCTCGGCATCAGCGCCCGTGCCTGTGGTGTTGGTGGTGGTGTTAGTGATAGTGTTGATGTTGGTGTTGGTGTTGGTGGGTAAGGTGCTGGTGGTGCTGGTTTTATTGTTGGTGGGTAAGGTGATAGTAGTGGTGATAGTGGTGGCGGTGGTGGTGGTGGCACTGACCCCTTCACCGCAACTTTGTCATCCGACATGCCTATCTTCCTGTCATCAGCGCCCATGCCTTGTGGTGGAGAGTGGGATTGTAAGTTGGTAAGGTGCTGGTGGTGGTGGTAACGCTTACTTCAACGCTGAAGTACAGCACTTACACTACGACTTACTAAACCGCTAACGACAGCACTAACAACTAGCACTACCGCAAACTAAAACGCCTACTACAGCACTAAAACCCAACACTACCGCTAATTAAAACACTAACTACAGCACTAATACCCACCTGTGTTGCCCCCTTCCTGTGACGCCTGTTTTGAGGAGGAGGTGGAAGGCACTAGTGGGGCATTTCTTTGTCATCAGAATCGTTGAACCTGTTCCTCGTCCACAGGCTTGGAAAGGACGTTCTTGTCATGCGAAAACCTAGGCATTGGGTGGGTGGGTGTTCTTTGGATGCTGGGTTGGGTTGGTTGGGTAGGGGGTTTGGGTTGGGTTTGGGGTTTGGGTGGGTTGGTTGGGTTGGGTTGGAGGGTGGGTGTTCTTTGTATGCTGGGTTGGGTTGGTTGGGTTGGGTTGGTTGGGTTGGGTTGGTTGGGTTGGGTGGGTGTTCTTTGGATGCTGGGTTGGGTTGGTTGGGTAGGGTTGGTTGGGTTGGGTTGGTTGGGTTGGGTGGGTGTTCTTTGGATGCTGGGTTGGGTTTGGTTGGGTGGGTTGGTTGGGTTGGTTGGTTGGGCTGGGTTGGGTGGGTTGGGTGGGGTTGGTTGGGTTGGGTTGGTTTGGGTTGGGTGGGTGTTCTTTGGATGCTGGGTTGGGTTGGTTGGGGTTTGGGTTTTTGGGTTGGGGTGGTTGGGTGGGTTGGGTGGGTTGGGTGGGTGTTCTTCGGATGCTGGGTTGGGGTCGGTGGGTTGGTTGGGTGGGTGTTCTTTGGGGATGCTGGAAGGTTGGTTGGGTTGGGTTGGTTGGGCTGGGTTGGGTGGGTTGGGTGGGTGTTCTTTCGCATGCCTGGGTTGGGTGGTTGGGTTGGTTGGTTGGGTTGGGTTGTTGGGTTGGGTTGGTTTGGGTTGGGTTGGTTGGGTTGGTTGTGTTGGTTGGGCTGGGTTTGGTTTGGGTTGGGTGGGTGTTCTTCGCATGCTGGGTTGGGTTGGTTGGGTTGGTTGGGGCTGGGTTGGTTGGTTGGGTGGGTGTTCTTCGCATGCTGGGTTGGGTTGGTTGGGTTGGGTTGGTTGGGCTTGGTTGGGTTGGTCTTGGGTTGGTTGGGTTGGTTGGGTTGGTTGGGTTGGGTGGGTGTTCTTTGGATGCTGGGTTGGGTTGGTTGGGTTGGGTGGGTGTTCTTTGGATGCTGGGCATAGGAGATGGTATTGGGGCCATGTTAAAGGTTGTTGAGGTGGCAGGCACTAGTGGGGGAATTGTCATTGTTCAATCGTCGCTTCCTTGTCCACTGCCCCCCCCTTCCCACCACCAACCCACCCACCCCACTTACCTCCCCCACCCCACCTACCTCCCCCAACCCTACTCACCCCCACCCCCACCCCTACTCACCCCACTCCATTCACGCCCACCTAGAAGCAGATGCGCCCTCCCCCTTGATCTCCACATCCTCAGAGAGACCAAACCTACTCAAAGGCACAGCTTGCACGCCTGACATGATGGCTTTGTTGCCGCACCCCATCCCCACCCACCCCATCCCACTACCCCCACCCACCGCCCCCCCTCGCCCCCCCTTGATCTCAACATCCTCAGAGAGACGAATCCGCTCCAAGGCCCAGCTTGCACGCCTGACATGATGGCTTTTGTTGCCGCACCCCATCCCACCCCACCCCACCCACCCCTGCCCCCCCTTGATCTCCACATCCTCAGAGACGAACCCGCTCCAAGGCCCAGCTTGCACGCCTGAACATGATGGCTTTTGTTGCCCCACCCCATCCCACCCCACCCATCCCACCTACCCCACCCACCGCCCCCCCCTGCCCCCCTCCTGAACTCCACATCCTCAGAAACAACCTAGCTACAATACAAGGCTTGCAGGTTTTCGCTTGCGTGTCCAACATTATGACTTTGTTGCTCCACCTCCCCCCATTCCCCTACCCCCACCCTGCTCCCCCCTCACCCACCCCACCCACACTCACCCCTACCCCCACTTCCCACACGCCACCAAGAAGCAGATGCGCCCCCCCCCTCTTGACTCCTCATCCACAGAGAGGCGAACCTTGCTCCAAGGCCAGGCTTGCACGTTTTGGCTCGAACGTCTGACATGATGGCTTTGTCGCCCCCCACCCCCCACACGACCACACTGCTCACCCTTACCCCCACATCCAACCGCCCACACGCCCACCTAGAAGCGGATGAGCCCCCCCCCCCCCCCTGACCTCCACATCCACAGAGAGGCGACCTCGCTCCAAGGCCAGGCTTGCACGCCCTGCTTGTACGTATGAAACATGATGGCTTCGTTGCACCCCACCCCCCACACCCCACACCCAAACCACCTCAAGCCACCTAGAAGCAGATGCCCCCCCCCCCCCCCCCCCCCCCCCCCCCCTTGATCTCCACATCTTCAGAGAGGTGACCCTGCTCCAAGGCAAGGCTTGCACGTTTTGCTTGCGTTTCTAACACAATTACTTTGTTGCTCCCCCCCCCCCCCCCCCCCCCCAGACCCCCCAAGACCCCTGCTAACCCTCACCCTCCACCCCCACACACCATCACACACACACACACACACCTTCCCCCTTCCCATCACACACACACACTCCCCTTTGACAGGTGAGCAATACAACGCAACCACCCTCACCCTCACACTGCTCACCCTTACCCCCACATCCAACCGCCCACACGCCCACCTAGAAGCAGATGTGGCCCCCCCCTTGACCTCCACATCCACAGAGAGACGAACCCTCTCCAAGGCCAGGCTTGCACGTTTCGCTTGAACGTCGGACATGATGGCTGCGAGGTCCTGGTCCGGGTCGGTGCTAGCTGTCTCCCCCCCCTCGCACTTAATCACTTTAGAGAAGTCCACACCTCGGTCGATGAGCTCCTTATAGGTTCCCTCCTACAATTGGTGGTATGGATGGGTGCATAGATATGTGGGTATGCGTGGGTGAATGGGTGGGTACCGTATGCGCAACATATAATGGCAAGAATAAACATTGGCAAATGTGGTTTTTAACCTTATTTCATGGATCACAAATGTGTGGCAAAACTAATTTGGCAAAGGGTCTGGGTCTGGGACTTGCTCAAGGTTTGACTTGGAAACATTTGGCAAAGCTCCAATTTACTTTTTACATTTCCTTCTACCATGTTTTAAAGTAGGCTGCATTGGAATGCTTTAAAAAACAGTTCCTCTTATACATAGTCTGGAAAAGAAATGATCCAAATCAGGGCTCTGGCTGGCTAACGACTGAGGAAATCTGATAACCTTGTTAGTAATGTTGGTGGTGTTTTTCGGGTGGGGGGGGGGGGGGGGGGGGGGGGGGGGGGAATGGTCTGTGCATCAAATCTTTTTTGTGAGACAGGTATGGACCTATTGAGTCCTCCATATGTAGTACTCGGCTCGGGTCAGATCCTTGCAACAGAACGGTGGTGGGCAAATCACCCTTCGGGTCTGGGACATAGAAACGTGGCATCCGGCTAGCGTTCAAACCGCTGCCGTTCAAACCGCTGGCGGTCAAACCAGTCAGTGCGATAGGCACGACCAGCTCCGACAGGCGCGACCAGCTTCAATAGGCGCGACCAGCTCATTGTATCTCGAAATCAGTGCATGCAAGGAACGATCAAGGCGATCCGGACCAGTCGAACTGAGTTTGTTTGAATCGACGGTGTTAGACAAACTTGGCAAACGCCAGTGACCCGGGACGGGCTCACTTACGTGCTGAAAGGACATTGGCAAATGGTTGTTTGCCAAATCATTTGCCATTACATGTTGCGCATACGGTAGTGTGGGTGGGTGAATGGGTCGGTAGTGTGGGTGGTATGGAAGGGTATGGATGGGTGGGTGGGTATGGGTGGGTAATGTGGCTGGGTGAATGGGTCGATGAGTTCCTTATAGGTTCCCTCCTACAGTGGGTTGTATGGATGGGTGCATAGATATGTGGGTATGCATGGGTGGGTAATGTGGGTGGGTGAATGGGTGGGTAGTGTGGGTGGGTGAATGGGTCGATGAGCTCCTTATAGCTTCCTTCCTACAATGGGTAGGTATGGATGGGTGGGTATTGTATACATTGGTTCTTATTTTATCTTATATGATTATGATTATTATTATTATTATCATCATCATCATCATCATCATCATCATCATCATCATCATCATCATCTTCATCATCATCATCATCATCATCATCAATCATCATCATCATCATCATCATCATCATTCATTATTATTATTATATTATTATTATTATTATTATTATTATTATTATTATTATTATCAAATAAGTCTTATAATTCTTTAATGGAATAGAATGTGCCGTTTACCTGACCTAAATGGGTGGTATGGATGGGTGTATGGGTGGGTGAGTATGGGTGGTATGAATGGGTGTACGGGTGGGTGAGTATGGGTGGTATGGGTGGTATGGATGGGTGTATGAGTGGGTGAGTATGGGTGGGTGAGTATAGGTGGTATGGAAGGGTGTATGGATGTGTGGGTATGGGTAGGTGAATTGGTGGGTAATGTGGACGGGTGAATGGGTCGATGAGCTCCCAGTAGGTTCCCTCCTTCAATGTGTGGTATGGATGGGAGTATGGGTGGGTGAGTATGGGTGGTATGTAAGGGTGTATGGGTGGGTGAGTATGGGCGGTATGGAAGGGAATGGATGGGAGGGAATGAGTGGGTGAATGGGCAGGTAAAAAACACTGAATACCACCAGCCTCACGAGGCCGATGTTACTCTCCCTGAGCACAGCGGCTGGGAGGTACTGCAGCTGATGCGTGACCAGGATGGGTGCTTCTCTTCTCCACTAATAGGCCACACAGACACTGTCACGCACACAATGTACACGTATACACCACAACAGAGGTTACATACCAAGGGCCCTCACCTGGGTGATGTTCCTCACGCTGAGCACCACCATCCGATCAGCGGCTGGGAGGTACTGCAGCTAATGTGTGACCAGGATGAGTGCTTCTCTTCTCCACCAACAGGCCACACAGTCACTCACACAATGTACACGTATACACCACAGCAGAGGTCACATACCAAGGGCCCTCACCTGGGTGATGTTACTAACGCTGAGCACCACCATCCGATCAGCGGCTGGGAGGTACTGCAGCTGATGAGTGACCGGGATGAGTGCTTATCATCTCCACTAACAGGCAACACAGGCACCGTCACACACACAATGCACACATAGACACCACAACAGACGTCGAATATACCAGACCTCACCTGGGCTATGTTCCTCACGCTGAGCACCACCATCCGATCAGCGGCTGGGAGGTACTGCACCTAATGCGTGACCAGAATGCTTATCTTGTTGACTAGGAGGCCACACAGACACTGCCACACACACCAGGTACACACAGGCACCACAACAGAGGTCCCATACCCCAGGGCCCTCACCTGGGCAGGTTACCCATGCTAAGCACCACCACTTGATCAGCGACTGGGAGGTACTGCAGCTAATGTGTAACCAAAATGCTTACTGTCTCGTCTAGGAGGCCACACAGACACTGCCACACGCACAATGCACACATAGACACCACAAGAGAGGTCCAATACCCCAGAGACCTCACCTGGGCGATGTTATCCTCGCCAAGCACCACCACTTGATCAGCAGCTGGGAGGTATTGCAGCTGATGAGTGACCAGCAAGGATGCTTATCTTCTCGCCTCACAGGCCACACAGACACTGCCACACACACCAGGTACACACGAGCACAAGGTACAGAGGTCCAATACCCCAGGGCCCTCACCTGGGCGATGTTACCCTTGCTAAGCACCACCACTTGATCAGCAGCTGGGAGGTATTGCAGCTGATGAGTGACCAGCAAGGATGCTTATCTTCTCGCCTCACAGGCCACACAGACACTGCCACACACACCAGGTACACACGAGCACAAGGAACAGAGGTCCAATACCCCAGGGCCCTCACCTGGGCGATGTTACCCTTGCTAAGCACCACCACTTGATCAGCTGCTGGGAGGTACTGCAGCTAACGTGTGACCCAGAAGGATGCTTCTCTTCTCGCCTCACAGGCCACACAGACAATGTCACACACACCAGGTACATGTACTTAGACACCACAACAGACGTTAGATATGCCAGGGTCCTCACCTGGGCGATGTTACCCTCGCTAAGCACCACCATACGATCAGCGGCTGGGAGGTATTGCAGCTGATGCGTGACCAGTGTGAGTGACTAATGCATGACTGATGTGTGACCAGGATGCTTATCTTATCGACTAGGAGGCCACACAGACACTGCCACACACACCATGTACGCATAAATACCACAACAGAGGTCAATACCCCAGGGCCCACACCTGGGGGGTGTTACCCTCGCTGAGCACCACCACCCGATCAGCAGCTGGGAGGTACTGCAGCTGATGCGTGGCTAGGATGAGTGCTTCTCTTCTCCCCTAACTGGCCACACAGGCACTGTCACACACACAATGCGCACGTAGACACCTCACCTGGGCGATGTTACCCTCGCTAAGCACCACCACCCGATCAGCGGCCGGGAGGTATTGCAGCTGATGTGTGACCAAGATGCGGGTCTTGTCTCCTAGCAGGCCGCAGATGCAGTTGACAAACAGCTCCCTGCCCACATGTGCATCCACTGCTGAGAGGGGGTCATCCAAAAGGTAGATGGCAGCGTCTGCATAGCAAGCTCGGGCTAGGGCCACTCGGTGCTTTTGCCCACCTGCACATCAGAGGAGGGTGGGGGTGGGGTGCTTGGTGTTTGGTGTTGGGTGTTTAGTAGGGCATTGGGTGGAGAAGGGGGAGGGTGGAGGGGGAGAGGGAGGGGGAGGGCCAGAGGAGTGTGCAATGGAGGCTGCAGATGCAGTTGACCAACAGCTCTCTGCCCACGTGTGCATCCACTGCTAAGAGGGGGTCATCCAAAAGGTAGATGGCAGCGTCTGCATAGCAAGCTCGGGCAAGGGCCACTCGGTGCTTTTGCCCACCGGCACCGAAGGGGTGGAGGGGTGGGGTGGGAGTCTTGATTATCGGCGCTTGGTGTTAGGTGTTTGGTATAGGGTATTGGGCGGAGAAAAGGTGGGGGCCGGGAGGGGAGGGGAGTGGGAGTGGGAGTGGGAGGGAGAGGGAGAGGGAGAGTGGGAGGGGGATGGGAGGGGCAGTGGAGTCTGCAATGAAGGCTGCAAAAGCAGTTGACAAACAGCTCCCTGCCCACATGTGCATCCACTGCTGAGAGAGGGTCATCCAAAAGGTAGATGGCGGCGTCCAGTGAGCATGCATCCAACACAGTCGTGTACTTTGCCTCTTCATAGCCCTAAACACGAACACTGCTCACCACTCAAGCTAATACATGATGATGATGATGATGATGATGTGGATGATGATGATGATGATGATGATGATGATGATGATGATGATGATGATGATGATGATGATGATGATGATGATGATGATGATGATGATGATGATGATGATGATGATGATGAAGATGATGAAGATGATGAAGATGATGAAGATGATGAAGATGATGAAGATGATGATGATGAAGATGATGAAGATGATGAAGATGATGAAGATGATGAAGATGATGAAGATGATGAAGATGATGAAGATGATGAAGATGATGAAGATGATGAAGATGATGAAGATGATGAAGATGTTGAAGATGATGAAGATGATGAAGATGATGAAGATGATGAAGATGATGAAGATGATGAAGATGATGAAGATGATGAAGATGATGGGATGATGAAGATGATGAAGATGATGAAGATGATGAAGATGATGAAGATGATGAAGATGATGAAGATGATGAAGATGATGAAGATGATGAAGATGATGAAGATGATGAAGATGATGAAGATGATGAAGATGATGAAGATGATGAAGATGATGAAGATGATGAAGATGATGAAGATGATGAAGATGATGAAGATGATGAAGATGATGAAGATGATGAAGATGATGAAATGATGATGAAGATGATGAAGATGATGAAGATGATGAAGATGATGAAGATGATGAAGACTTGATGAAGATGATTGAAGATATGAAGATGATGAAGATGATGATGATGAATGATGAATGATGATGATGATGAATGATGAAGATGAAGATGAAGATGAAGATGAATGAAGATGAAGATGAAGATGAAGATGAAGATGAAGATGAAGATGAAATGAAGATGAAGATGAAGATAATAATAATGATGATGGTGGTGCTGCTGCTGCTGCTGCTGCTGGTGCTGGTGCTGCTGGTGCTGCTGGTGGTGCTGATGCTGATGCTGATGCTGCTGCTGATGATGATGCCTTGAACTCTGGACTCTTCTGGTTAATATATGATGATGATGCTCACCACTCAAGTCAATATGTATATGATGATAATGATGATGCCTTGAAATCTGGGCTCTTCTTGTAAAATAAATATATGACAATGCTGATGCTCACCACTCAAGTTAATACCCTTCTCTCCAATTTCCGACTGGTCGCCAGCTGGCAGACTCTGCAGGTCCTGCTCTAGTGAACATGCATCCAACACAGTCGTGTACTTCGCCTCGTCGAAAGAGCTATCCATGAGGATGTTGTCTCGCAGAGTCTTGTTCTGAATCCAGGGGTCTTGAGCGGTGTAGGCCACGCTGCCAGACAGTTGGAGTGTTCCCGTCTTGCGATGCATCTCACTGAGCAGCGCATGCAGGAGGGAGGATTTGCCACAGCCAACCTGAAGGACGTTAAGATAGCTTTTAATACAGTTATAAAAGAATTCACTATTGAATAAGAGTATAAGAGGATAAGGTCTTGTTCTGAATCCAGGGGTATTGAGCGGTGTAGGCCACGCTGCCAGACAGTTGGAGGGTGCCCGTCTTGAGGTGCGTCTCACTGAGCAGGGCGTGCAGGAGGGAGGATTTGCCGCAGCCCACCTGAGGGGTGGTAAGATAGCTTTTAATACATGTATAGAAGAATTGACTACTGAATAAGAGTATAAGAGGATAAGGTCTTGTTCTGAATCCAGGGGTCTTGAGCGGTGTATGCCACGCTGCCAGACAGTTGGAGTGTTCCCGTCTTGCGGTGCATCTCACCGAGGAGCGCGTGCAGAAGAGAGGATTTGCTGCAGCCCACCTGAAGGGTGGTAAGATAGCTTTTAATACATTTATACAAGAATTCACTTTTGAATAAGAGTATGAGAGGATAAGGTCTTGTTCTGATTCCAGGGGTGTCTTGAGCGGTGTAGGCCACGCTGCCAGATAGTTGGAGTGAGCCCGTCTTCAGTGCATCTCACTGAGCAGCGCATGCAGGAGGGAGGATTTGCCGCAGCCCACCTGAGGGATGGTAATATAGCTTTCAATACATCTAAAATAATCAAATATAGAATAAGAGTATAACACGATAACATTGTGTCCAAAATCCAGGGGTATTGAGAGGTGTAGGCCACGCTGCCAGACAGTTGGAGTGTTCCCGTCTTGCGGTGCATCTCACCGAGGAGCGCGTGCAGAAGAGAGGATTTGCTGCAGCCCACCTGAAGGGTGGTAAGATAGCTTTTAATACATGTATAAAAGAATTCACTACTGAGTAAGAGTATAAGAGGATAAGGTCTTGTTCTGATTCCAGGGGTATTGAGCGGTGTAGGCCACGCTGCCAGACAGTTGGAGTGTTCCTGTCTTCCGGTGCATCTCACCAATCAGTCTTTCAGCACATAGCTGCACTACATTGGATAATCCGCCAATTTTCTGCGTCACTTGCGACGCTGCCTAGGATGTTTTGTGAACCTGCCTAGGACTTGTTCATACATGAATGTTTGGCTTAATGGGTTTATGTCGCCAATACAACTGGGCTCACCTCTCCCACCACAACAAGCAGCTCGTCCTTGGATGCAGTGAAGGTGAGGACCTTCAGTACACAGATGCACTACGTTGGATAAACACACTCTTGTTGCCGCTACCACCATTCAAACTCCTCACCTCCCCCACCACAACAAGCAGCTCGCCCTTGGATACAATGAAGGTGAGTTCCTTCAGAGCACGGATGCACTACATTGGATAAACACACTCTTGTTGCCGCTACCACCAAACTCCTCACCTCTCCCACCACAATAAGCAGCTTATTGTGGTGCGAGAGGTGAGGAGTTTGACCATAAACCCTAAACGGTCTCAAGACTAACTGGCTATGGTCCGCTTGATTCCGTTGCCAACACTCTCTGCGACGCTTTCTACACTGCCTAGGGCTCTCTGCGTCGCTTTCTACACTGCCTGGGGCTCTCTGCGTCGCTTTCTACACTGCCTAGGGCTTGATCGTCCACCTATCAATGGGTGGCTCAATGGGTTTATGTCGTCAATACAACTGGGATCACCTCTCCCACCACAATAACCAGCTCGCCCTTGGATGTGGTGAAGGTGATGTCCTTCAGGAAACAAATGCACTACATTGGATAACCACACTCTTGTTGCCACGACCTCCATTCGAACTCCTCACCTCTCCCACTACAATAACCAGCTCGCCCTTAGTTGCGGTGAAGGTTAGGTCCTTCAGTACAGAGCTGTTGTCCAGCTCCCATCCAAAGCTAGCCTGGTGGACGGAGATGGCCATATCTGGCCCGTGGTCTGGGCTGTTGGCGTGGAAGCCGTTAGTTGTGCCCTTCTGACTGGAGGAATTTTTCTCACGCTCGGAGGCGTTGGTCGCATCAACTGTGGCCATCTCGTCCTTCTCCATGAAATTCTGAATGCGGGTTATCCCAACGTGTGCATTGATGAGGTTCATGATCTGGGCAGGGAGCATGACGCTGCGAGGGAAGAGGTGGAGGGGCGGAGGGGGGAAAGAGGAAGGAGAGGTGAGGAGAGAGGGGGGGGAAGAGGGGCGGGGGAGATTGGGAGAGGGAGGAGGGTAAGGAGAGGGAAGGGGGGGGGGGGGGGGAGGGGGGGGGATGGAAGGTGAGGTGGAGGGGTTTACTAACCCCTAGAGAGTAGAGGTGGGTGGGAAAGGGGGAAGGGTAAGGAGAAGGGGGCAGGGTAGAACAAACCGATCGGTATTCCGGTATTGGGTATTTGATGGTCGGTATACTGGAGCCCGAAATTCACAATGTCGATTTGCCCGGAACTTTCTTGGGAGTCCGTTCCGGTATGCACCGACCAATTCTGAGGGCGAGTTCCGGTCAGACCGACCGAAATTCGACCAGGGTTTTCTGTATCCGACTCAGCTTTGTAGCGGAGTAGCTGTGTAGCTTTCACGGTGAGTGGTGCCCATGAGTTTCTGGACAGTTGAAACTTCGTCTTCCTTGACCTTCCCAACACCTGCCCTTGTGGAACTACTATTTTATAGGATTGGCAACGCCATTTGAACTGAATCCTCGGTGTAGATGGTTTGTGTCCGGGAACCACCCCCTAGGGTGAAATTCCTCACGCAAAAATTAAAGCTTTGACCTCATATACCTACGCCACCAAAACGGCGGTTGGGAGTTAGGTTTGTTTGTCCTCGACACACCCCTGATGTAATGGGGTTTTTTGCTTTGTGGGTGCTTTTTCTTTTTGTTTAAAGCACAGAGTCTCATACACCCTCGCGGTGTCAAGTAGACTTTAACATGTAATGTAATGAAATGAAATGGAAGAGGAAGATGAAAGCTCTTCCCTCCCTTTTAAACTTGCCCTGTTAGGGCTCCACTCGCCACAGAAATTCACAGTCCCCTACTGCCTTACGAACTCCAGATCTGATTCTAAAACTTTGCATCCACATGTGTGACAGTGGCAGCCCATCTGCATTGCCAGCCACTTGACCCTCTGCTGCTAGTTGAAATTCACAGTCCCCTACTGCCTTACGAACTCCAGATCTGGTTCTACAACTTTGCATCCACATGTGTGACAGTGGCAGCCCATCTGCATTGCCAGCCACTTGACCCCCTGCTGCTAGTTGAAATTCACAGTCCCCTACTGCCTTACGAACTCCAGATCTGGTTCTACAACTTTGCATCCACATGTGTGACAGTGGCAGCCCATCTGCATTGCTAGCCACTTGACCCCCTGCTGGTGTAGATAAGGATGAGGATGATGAGCTGAGTGAGCTCAGCAGTGAGAGTGATGAGTCTGACAGGGACCCCGTCTCCGATGACGATGAAGACATTGCTGGCATGCCTCCCCTGATGAATGACAACAAAGTGTTGTCAAAAACCACCCACTCACAATCTCCCTCATCATATCCATCCTGCATCAGCCTGCATCGAGCACCCCCCCAAATCTCCCCCCCCCCCCCCCCGCATCCACCCTATTACCCCAAATACTCAATCCTCCTACTCACAATCTCCCTCAACACATCCAGCTCCACCACCAGCCTGCATCGAGCACACACCCAACCTCAACCCCCAGATCCACCCCGGAGGTTTTTTGAAAAAAGAAATAAAAAGTGCGGTTTTAAAAAATGGCCTAAAAAGTGGGCCGGAAGGGTAAAAACAGAGTTTCGTTATGGCCAGCCAATCTCAGGAAGGCCATTGTCCTACCCTGGAAGGGGGTGGAGAGATGGAAGGTGAGGGGGAGGGAAGAGGGGTGGGGTGAGGTGGGATGGGGGGAGGGGGGTGGGGAGGGAAGGGTAAGGTGAGGTGGGGGGAGAGAGGGAGGGAAGAGAGGGTGAGGGTGGGGAGGGTAAGGAGAGTCACCACACTTACACACACACACCACTACACACACACCACCACACCCACACCATCACACCCACACCACCACCCACACCACCACCACCAGAACAGCGTACACGTGAGCGCTCAATTTGGGAAGCGCAGCAGGTTGAAGAGAGCCAGTGCAGGGCACACACACACACACAAACACCACCACCGCCACACCACCATACACACTACCACCACACACACTTCTACACACACACACACTTCTACACACACACACACCACCACACACACACACCACACACACACCGCCACACACCACACACACCACTCCCCACACAGACCGAGCCAGAGCAGGGAGCCCTCACACACACTACCGCCACACTCACACACTCCACCACACACACCACACACACACCATCACCACACAGTCACACCACCTAACCACCTTCAGAACAGCGTACAAGTGAGTGCTCACATTGGGAAGCGCAGCAGCTTGAAGAGAGCTAGAGCAGGGAGCACACACACCCACACCACCACCACACACACCCACACCACCACCAGAACAGCGTACAAGTGAGCGCTCACATTGGGAAGCGCAGCAGGTTGAAGAGAGCCAGTGCAGGGAAGGCGACAGCACCCGTAATGCGATGCCTAAGGAGGGAGTAGACGCCGAAAGCCGCGAGGGCCACAAGCACAAGTCCAGACCCACAAGCACACAATACTACACACTTACACACCTACACCTACTTACACACAGACCTAGACACACACTTTGGGGGGGGAGATTGAGTTCAGGTCCCGAAGCACAAGCACACAAGACTACACACTTACACACCTACACCTACTTACACACACACCTATACACACACTTGGGGGGGGGGGGGGGGGGGGGATTGAGTTCAGGTCCAGAAGCACAAGCACACAAGACACACAACGAAGTAACCAAAATATGTCAACACAGCTGCACTCTCACATTGGCAAGCGCAGCAGGTTGAAGAGAGCCAGTGCAGGGAGCACACACACACACACACACACACCTCGGCACCCACACCACCACACCACACACACACACCTCCACACACCCACACCTCGACACCCACACCCACACACCACCACCAGAACAGAGTACAAGTGAGCGCTCACATTGGGAAGCGCAGCAGCTTGAAGAGAGCTAGAGCAGGGAGCACACACACCCACACCACCACCACACACACCCACACCACCACCAGAACAGCGTACAAGTGAGCGCTCACATTGGGAAGCGCAGCAGGTTGAAGAGAGCCAGTGCAGGGAAGGCAACAGCACCCGTAATGCGATGCCTAAGGAGGGAGTAGACGCCGAAAGCCGCGAGGGCCACAAGCACAAGTCCAGACCCACAAGCACACAATACTACACACTTACACACCTACACCTACTTACACACAGACCTAGACACACACTTTGGGGGGGGAGATTGAGTTCAGGTCCCGAAGCACAAGCACACAAGACTACACACTTACACACCTACACCTACTTACACACACACCTATACACACACTTGGGGGGGGGGGGGGGGGGGATTGAGTTCAGGTCCAGAAGCACAAGCACACAAGACACACAACGAAGTAACCAAAATATGTCAACACAGCTGCACTCTCACATTGGCAAGCGCAGCAGGTTGAAGAGAGGCAGTGCAGGGAGCACACACACACACACACACACACCTCGGCACCCACACCACCACACCACACACACACACCTCCACACACACACACCTCGACACCCACACCCACACACCACCACCAGAACAGAGTACAAGTGAGCGCTCACATTGGGAAGCGCAGCAGGTTGAAGAAAGCCAGTGCAGGGAGCACACACACACACACACCTCGGCACCCACACCACCACACCACACACACACACACCTCCACACACCCACACCTCGACACCCACACCCACACACCACCACCAGAACAGAGTACAAGTGAGCGCTCACATTGGGAAGCGCAGCAGGTTGAAGAAAGCCAGTGCAGGGAGCACACACACACTCACACCTCGGCACCCAAACACACACACCACACACACACCTCCACACACACACACCTCGACACCCAAACACCCACACCACCACCATAACAGAGCACAGCTGCACTCTCACATAGGGAAGCGCAGCAGGTTGAAGAGAGCCAGTGCAGGGAAGGCCACAGCAGCTGTAATGCGATGACTTAGGAGGGAGTAGACGCCGAAAGCCGCGAGGGCCACTAGCACAGGTCCACTCTGCAGTGAGCAGGAGAGAGAGGGTGTAAGAGGGGTTTGTAGCTGTGAATTTGGTTGTGCTTGGGGCTATACGCACAAGCACAGGTCTATTATAGAGGGAGCAGGAGCAAATTTTGTGAGGGGAGTGCTTAGCTGTGTGTTTGATACTATAAGCACAGGCACAAGTCCACTCTGCAGTGAGCAGGAGAGAGAGGGTGTAAGAACTAAGAAGAGTTTATAGCTGTGTGTTTGATACAAAAATCACTGGAGTGAGCAGGAGCAAAGGTTGTGAGAGGAGTTATAGTTTCAGGGGTGCGAGAGCCACTAGCAAAGGTCCACTCTGCAGAGAGCAGGAGAGAGAGGGTGGAAGAGGGTTTTTTAGCTGGGGGTGTAAGAGGACCTTGACGCCCTTGGAGTTATTATGATTGATAACCCGCTGGCAAGGGCCACAGGGCATTGTTTGTGGTTTGCAGTTTGTAGCTGTGTGTTTGATACTATAAGCACGAGCAAAGAAGTGAGCAGGAGAGAGAGGGTGTAAGAGGGGGTTGTAGCTGTTTGTTTGATTGTTCTTGGGCTACAACCACACATACAGGTCCACTATAAAGGTTGTAAGAGGAGTTTACAGCTTAGCATTTGGTACTAAAACACAAGCACAGGTCCAGTCTGCAGTGAGCAGGATAAAGGGGGTTTAAGAGGGGGGGGGTAGCTTTGTATTTGATTGTTCTTGGGCTACAACCACACATACAGGTCCACTATAAAGGTTGTAAGAGGAGTTTGCAGCCTTGTATTTGATATTAAAACATAAGTATGTAATTACAACTTCTGTGTATAGTCTAGAGTGATGTGATGTGGTTTGGTGTGATGTGATGTGGTGTGATGTGATGTGGTGTGATGAGGTGTGGTGTGATGTGGTGTGATGTGGTGTGATGTGATGTGATGTGATTTGGTGTGGTGTGGTATGATGTGGTGTGATGTGATGTGATGTGGTGTGGTGTGATGTGGTGTAGTGTCATGTGGTGTGGTGTCATGTGATGTGGTGTGGTGTCATGTGGTGTGGTTTGGTGTGGTGTGATGTGATGTGATGTGATGTGGTGTGGTGTGATGTGGTGTGATGTGGTGTGATGTGGTGTGGTGTGGTGTGGTGTGGTGTGATGAGATGTGGTGTGGTGTGGTGTGATGTGGTGTGATGTGGTGTGATGTGGTGTGGTGTTGTGTGATGAGATGTGGTGTGGTGTGATGTGATGTGGTGTGATGTGATGTGGTGTGATGTGGTGTGGTGTGGTGTGATGAGATGTGGTGTGGTGTGGTGTGGTGTGGTGTGGTGTGATGTGGTGTGGTGTGGTGTGGTGTGGTGTGTGGTGTGTGGTGTGGTGTGGTGTGGTGTGGTGTGGTGTGGTGTGATGAGATGTGGTGTGGTGTGGTGTGGTGTGATGAGATGTGGTGTGGTGTGGTGTGATGTGGTGTGATGTGGTGTGATGCGGTGTGATGTGGTGTGGTGTGGTGTGGTGTGGTGTGGTGTGATGAGATGTGGTGTGGTGTGGTGTGATGTACTGTAATTACACCTACCATGAATAGTACAGAGTGATGTGATGCGATGAGACGTCATGTCATGTCATGCCATGTCATGTCATGTAATTACACCTACCATGTATATTCCAGAGTGATGTAATGTGATGCGATGTCATGTCATGTGATGTGATGCGACGTCGTGTCATGCCATGTCATTTCATGTAATTTAATGTAATTAAACCTACCATGTATAGTCCAGGGTTGTAATGTAATGTGATGTGATGCGACGTCATGTCATGTCATGTCATGTCATGTCATGTCATGTAATTACACCTTCCAATTATAGTCAAGAGTGATGTAATGTGATGTGATGCGACGTCATGTCATGTCATGTCATGTAATTACACCTTCCATGCATAGTCCTGAGTGATGTGATGCAACGTCATGTAATGTCTTGTAGTTACACCTACCATGTACAGTCCAGAGTTCAAGTCAATGCATCCCATGTCATCCATGTCAACCATTCATGTCATATGTCATGTCATCATGTCATGTCATGTCATGTCATACCATGTCATGTCATACCATGTCATGTCATCATGTCATACCATGTCATGTCATACCATGTCATGTCATACCATGTCATGTCATACCATGTCATGTCATACCATGTCATGTCATTCCATGTCATACCATGTCATGTCATACCATGTCATGTCATACCATGTCATGTCATACCATGTCATGTCATACCATGTCATGTCATCACCATGTCATGTCATACCATGTCATGTACCATCATGTCATGTCATACCATGTCATGTCATACCATGTTCATGTCATACCATGTCATGTCATGTCATACCATGTCATGTCATACCATGTCATGTCATACCATGTCATGTCATACCATGTCATGTCATACCATGTCATGTCATACCATGTCATGTCATACCATGTCATGTCATACCATGTCATGTCATACCATGTCATGTCATCATGTCATGTCATACCATGTCATGTCATACCATGTCATGTCATACCATGTCATGTCATACCATGTCATGTCATACCATGTCATGTCATACCATGTCATGTCATACCATGTCATGTCATACCATGTCATGTCATACATGTCATGTTCATGTCATACCATGTCATGTCATACTGTCATGTCATACCATGTCATGTCATACCATGTCATGTCATACCATGTCATGTCATACCATGTCATGTCATACCATGTCATGTCATGTCATACCATGTCATGTCATACCATGTCATGTCATACCATGTCATCATGTCATACCATGTCATGTCATACCATGTCATGTCATGTCATACCATGTCATGTCATACCATGTCATGTCATACCATGTCATGTCATACCATGTCATGTCATACCATGTCATGTCATACCATGTCATGTCATACCATGTCATGTCATACCATGTCATGTCATACCATGTCATGTCATACCCATGTCATACCATGTCATGTCATACCATGTCATGTCATACCATGCATGTCATACCATGTCATGTCATACCATGTCATGTCATACCATGTCATGTCATACCATGTCATGTCATACCATGTCATGTCATACCATGTCATGTCATACCATGTCATGTCATACCATGTCATGTCATACCATGTCATGTCATACCATGTCATGTCATACCATGTCATGTCATGTCATACCATGTCATGTCATACCATGTCATGTCATACCATGTCATGTCATACCATGTCATACCATGTCATGTCATACCATGTCATACCATGTCATGTCATACCATGTCATGTCATACCATGTCATGTCATACCATGTCATGTCATACCATGTCATGTCATACCATGTCATGTCATACCATGTCATGTCATACCATGTCATGTCATACCATGTCATGTCATACCATGTCATGTCATACCATGTCATGTCATACCATGTCATGTCATACCATGTCATGTCATACCATGTCATACCATGTCATGTCATACCATGTCATGTCATACCATGTCATGTCATACCATGTCATGTCATACCATGCCATGTCATGTCATACCATGTCATGTCATACCATGTCATGTCATACCATGTCATGTCATACCATGCATGTCATACCATGTCATGTCATACCATGTCATGTCATACCATGTCATACCATGTCATGTCATACCATGTCATGTCATACCATGTCATGTCATACCATGTCATACCATGTCATGTCATACCATGTCATGTCATACCATGTCATGTCATACCATGTCATGTCATACCATGTCATGTCATACCATGTCATGTCATACCATGTCATGTCATACCATGTCATGTCATACCATGTCATGTCATACCATGTCATCATGTCATACCATGTCATGTCATACCATGTCATGTCATACCCATGTTCATGTCATACCATGTCATGTCATACCATGTCATGTCATACCATGTCATGTCATACCATGTCATGTCATACCATGTCATGTCATACCATGTCATGTCATACCATGTCATGTCATACCATGTCATGTCATACCATGTACCATGTCATGTCATACCATGTCATGTCATACCATGTCATGTCATACCATGTCATGTCATACCATGTCATGTCATACCATGTCATTCATGTCATGTCATACCATGTCATGTCATACCATATACCATGTCATGTCATGTCATACCATGTCATGTCATACCATGTCATGTCATACCATGTCATACCATGTCATGTCATACCATGTCATGTCATACCATGTCATGTCATACCATGTCATGTCATACCATGTCATGTCATACCATGTCATGTCATACCATGTCATGTCATACCATGTCATGTCATACCATGTCATGTCATACCATGTCATGTCATACCATGTCATGTCATACCATGTCATACCATGTCATGTCATACCATGTCATGTCATACCATGTCATGTCATACCATGTCATACCATGTCATGTCATACCATGTCATGTCATACCATGTCATGTCATACATGTCATGTCATACCATGTCATGTCATACCATGTCATGTCATACCATGTCATGTCATACCATGTCATGTCATACCATGTCATGTCATACCATGTCATGTCATACCATGTCATGTCATGTCATACCATGTCATGTCATACCATGTCATGTCATACCATGTCATGTCATACCATGTCATGTCATACCATGTCATGTCATACCATGTCATGTCATACCATGTCATGTCATACCATGTCATACCATGTCATGTCATACCATGTCATGTCATACCATGTCATGTCATACCATGTCATACCATGTCATGTCATACCATGTCATGTCATACCATGTCATGTCATACCATGTCATGTCATACCATGTCATGTCATACATGTCATGTCATACCATGTCATGTCATACCATGTCATGTCATACCATGTCATTCATACCATGTCATGTCATACCATGTCATGTCATACCATGTCATGTCATACCATGTCATGTCATACCATGTCATGTCATACCATGTCATGTCATACCATGTCATGTCATACCATGTCAATACCATGTCATGTATCCATGTCATGTCATACCATGTACATACCATGTCATGTCATACCATGTCATACCATGTCATGTCACCATGTCATGTCATACCATGTCATGTCATACCATGTCATACCATGTCATGTCATACCATGTCATACCATGTCATACCATGTCATACCATGTCATGTCAATACCATGTCATGTCATACCATGTCATGTCATACCATGTCATGTCATACATGTCATGTCATACCATGTCATGTCATACCATGTCATGTCATTACCATGTCATACCATGTCATGTCATCATGTCATACCATGTCATGTCATACCATGTCATACCATGCCATGTCATACCATGTCATGTAATTTCACCTACCATGTACAGTCCAGAGTTCAAGGCGGATATCAGCCCGGTCCTTTTCACCATCTTAAGTTCTTCTTCCCTCAGTTTGTTAATCCGATCCACGTAAGGGTCCTCCCATGCATATAGCTTGATGGCTTTAATGCCTGCAAGTGGAGTGGGAGATGTGGGTGAGGTGGGGTGGGCTGGGGTGGGTAGGTGGGTGTGGGTGGGGATGGGTAAGTGTGTGTGTGTGTGTGGGGGGGGGGGGGGGGGGGTACTGTGGGGTGGGATGGGATGGGGGGGGGGGGGGGGGGGGGATGGGATGGGATGCGATGGGATGGGATGGGATGGGATGGGATGGGGTGGGTGGGTAGGAGGGTTATATTATAACCCCCCCAACCCCACCCCCACCCCACCCCACACACACACAAACCAACACTCACACCCACCTACAAACACACCAATACAAACACTTACATACAAACACACCTACCACCTGTAATAACCTCAGATGACAGCTTGACTCCCTCATCCGTTTTCTTCACCATACCCCACCCTCACACCCACCTACGAACACACCAGTACACACACACCAATACACACACCTATACACGAACACACCTACACACACACACCTGTAATGACCTCGGATGACATCTTGACCTTCTCATCCGTTTGCTTCACCATCTAACTCCCCCCCCCCCCCCCTCCCCACCCCCCCCCCCCCCCCCCCCCCCCCCCCCCCCCACACACACACACACACACAACCTACAAACACACCAGTACATACACATATACCCACCCACCTGTAATGACCCTCGGATGATAGCTTAACCCTCTCATCCGTTTGATTCCCCCCCCCACACACACACACACGCACACACACACACACACACACACACCACACACCCCACAACCACACACACACAAACACATACACACGCCTACAAACACACCAGTACATACACATATACCCACCCACCTGTAATGACCTCAGATGACAGCTTGACCCTCTCATCCGTTTGCTTCACCATCGTCCTCCTGGTGCTTGCCAGCACTTTGCCAAGCAAGGTACACACATACCCCCCCCCACCCCCCCACCCACCCACACACACACACACCTATAAACACACCAGTACACACCAACACACCCACCTAAAAACACACACCTTCACACCCACCCACCTGTAATGACCTCAGATGACAGCTTGACCCTCTCATCCGTTTGCTTCACCATCGTCCTCCTGGTGCTTGCCAGCACTTTGCCAAGCAAGGTACACACATACCCCACCCACCCACACACACACCTATAAACACACCAGTACACACCAACACACCCACCTAAAAACACACACCTTCACACCCACCCACCTGTAATGACCTCAGATGACAGCTTGACCCCCTCATCCGTTTGTTTCACCATCGTCCTCCCCCCCACCCCACCCCCACCCCACCACCCCACCCCACAACACACCCTCACGCCCACCTACAAACACACCTAAACACATACCTACCTGTAATGACCTCAGATGACAGCTTGACCCTCTCATCCGTTTGCTTCACCATACCCCCCCCCACACCCCCCACACCCACACACCCTCATACCCACCTACAAACACACCAGTACATACACATATACCCACCCACCTGTAATGACCTCGGATGACAGCTTGACTCTCTCATCCGTTTGCTTCACCATCGTTCTCCTGGTGCTTGCCAGCGCTTTGCCGAGGAAGGTAGACGCAGGGATCAAAGCGACTGTGATACCAAGACCAGCCATGGCAGGGGCCCAGCCCATCAGACGCACCAACAGACCCATCACAATCATGATCTGACAGAAGGGAGATAGAGGAAAGGGGAGGTTGAAGAAACAGGAGGGAGGGAGGGAGGGAGGGAGGGAGGGAGGGAGGGAGGGAGGGAGGGAGGGAGGGAGGGAGGGAGGGAGGAGGGAGGGAGGGAGGGAGGGAGGAGTGGGGTGGGGGGTGGGGTGCTTTTTTTTTATTTTTTTTTGGGGGGGGGGGGGGGGGGGGGGGGGGTATACATGAGCTTTGATTGAAGGTAGGGGAGGAGATGAAGGAGATCCAAGTCACTCCTAGTCATTCCAATCAATTTGAATAAATTCGAATAATTTCAAATCATTATGAATATTTGAATCAATTCAAGTTACTCCTAATCATCCTCAACCAGTGTGAATTATTCAAAATCACTCAAAATCATTCCAACTCGTTCCACATCACTCCGAATCATTCAAAATATCTAAAAATCATTCCAATTCACTCAACATCATTCCAAATCATTCCAAATCGCTCCAAATCACCTTGAATAGGCTATTCCAGATCATGTGCATGTCGACGGGCAGGTTCCACAGCTTGTAACCATCACCATCACTAATTCTCAACCATTTCAAGTGACTCAAATCATTCCAAACCACACCAAATCATTCCAAACCATGCCAAATCACTCAAAATCATTCCAAATCACTCAAAATTATTCCAAATCACGTCATTCACCTGGAAAGGGCCGTTCCAGATGATGTGCATGTAGAGGGGCAGGTTCTACAGCTTCGAAGCATCACCATCACTAATTCTCAACCATTTCAAGTGACTCAAAATCATTCCAGATCACGCCAAATCATGCCAAATCACTCAAAATCATTCCAAATCACGACATTCACCTGGAAAGGGCCGTTCCAGATCATGTGCATGTAGAGGGGCAGGTTCCACAGCTTGGAGGCATCATTTGACTGGACATATGAGAGGGGAAGGACAAATGAGGAGGAGAGGGCAAAAATAAACTTGGGGACCAGTACGATATTTACCACCGTACCCTATATATTTCGGGTATGCGTTAATGACACGACATCTTCCCATTGGTACATGTCTTATAGAACTCAGGGAGGGGAAAAAGAGTGAGGCAGGAAGGTGGTGGAGTCGAGCTATCGATTGACAAGGCAGGGGAGGAGGGAGGGAAAGGAGGGGAAAGAGGGAGAGGCTGGGAGGTGATGGGAGGGGAAAGAGGGAGAGTCTGAGAGGTGAACGGAGGGTAAAGAGGGAGAGGCAGGGAGGTGGCGGGTGGGTAAAGAGGGAGAGGCAGGTGGTGGAGTTGAGCTATCACTTAACCAGGGTGAGGATGAAGGGACATGAGAGGAAATAGGGAGAGGCAGGGAGGTAACGGGAGGGGAAAGAGGGAGAGGCAGGGAGGGGAGGGGAGGGGAAAGAGGGAGAGGCAGGGAGGTGACGGGAGGGGGAAGAGGGAGAGGCAAGAAGGTAACGGGAGGAGAAAGTGGGAGAGGCTGGGAGCTGACATGAGGAAAGAGGGAGAGGCTGGGAGGTGACGGGAGGAGAAAGAGGGAGAGGCAGGGAGGTGATGGGAGGAGAAAGAGGGAGAGGCTGGGAGCTGACACGAGGAAAGAGGGAGAGGCTGGGAGGTGACGGGAGGGGAAAGAGGGAGAGGCAGGTGGTGGAGTTGAGCTATCTCTTAACAAGGGTGAGGAGGGAGGGACATGAGAGGAAAGAGGGAGAGGCAGGGAGGTAACGGGAGGGTAAAGAGGGAGAGTCTGGGAGGCGGCGCGAGGTAAAGAGGGAGAGGCAGGGAGGTGGCGGGAGGGGAAAGAGGAAGAGGCAGGTGGTGGAGCCTCTGCTACATTAAGGGCGTTTGTAACATGACATCCCCCCATTGGTATTTGTGTTATAGAACTCAGGGAGGGGAAGAAGAGAGAGGCAGGAAGGTGGTGGAGTTGAGCTATCGCTTTATGAGGCAGGGGAGGAGGGAGGGACAGGAGGGGAGAGTGGGGGAGGCAGTGTGTGTGTGTGTGTGTGGTGGTGGTGCTGAAGGTGGTGGTGGTGGTGCTGATGTGGTGTGTGTGGGGGGGGGGGGGGGGGGGCAAATTCACTGCAAATTGCATGGTCTGTGTTCAATATGTCTCACGATGAGAGTCTCACCTGCAAAATTCACAATGGTCCCAACACCCATACCCATTGAGTGTGTGTGTGTTGGGGGGGGGGGGGGGGGGGGGGGGGGGGGGAGGGGGGGGATTTGCTGCGAATTGCATGGTCTGTGTTCAAAATGTCTCACGATGAGAATCTCACCTGCAAAATTCACAATGGTCCCAGAACCCATTCCCATTGAGTGTGTGTGTGGGGGGGGGGGGGGGGGGGGATTTACTACAAATTGCATGGTCTGTGTTCAATATGTCTCACGATCAGACTCTCACCTGCAAATTCACGATGGTCCCCACTCCCATTTCGCTCTTCACCCCGCCAGTGATACGGAGTGACTTGTCGTACAGCATCTGGATCATGTTGACCTTCATGGGAAATGTTTGGGGTCATGCATGAGTCTGACTGTCTGTCTGCCTGTCTGTCTGTCTGTCTGTCCGTCTGTCTGTCTGACTTTCTGTCTGTCTGTCTGTCTGTCTGTCTGTCTGTCAGTCAGTCAGCATGTCTGTCTGTCTATCTGTCTGTCTGTCTGTCTCTCTGTCTGTCTCTCTGTCTGTCTGTCTGTCTGTCTGTCTGTCTGTCTGTCTGTCTGTCTGTCTGTCTGTCTGCCTATCTGTCTGTCTGTCTGTCTGTCTGTCTGTCTGTCTGTCTGTCTGTCTGTCTGTCTGTCTGCCTATCTGTCTGTCTGTCTGTCTGTCTGTCTGTCTGTCTGTCTGTCTGTCTGTCTGTCTGTCTGTCTGTCTGTCTGTCTGTCCGTCTGCCTTCCTGCCTGTCTGTCTGTCTGTCAGTCAGTCAGCATGTCTGTCTGTAACAGTGATACGGAGTGACTTGTCATACAGCATCTGGATCATGTTGAACTGCACGGGAATCGGTTGGGGCCATGCATGAGTCTGTCCGTCTGTCCGTCCGTCCGTCCGTCCGTCCGTCCGTCTGTCTGTCTGTCTGTCTGTCTGTCTGTCTGTCTGTCTGTCTGTCTGTCTGTCTGTCTGTCTGTCTGTCTGTCTGCCTTCCTGCCTGTCTGTCAGTCAGTCAGCATGTCTATCTGTTACAGTGATACGGAGTGACTTGTCATACAGCATCTGGATCATGTTGAACTGCACGGGAATCGGTTGGGGCCATGCATGAGTCTGTCCGTCTGTCCGTCCGTCCGTCCATCCGTCCGTCCGTCCGTCCGTCCGTCTGTCTGTCTGTCTGTCTGTCTGTCTGTCTGTCTGTCTGTCTGTCTGTCTGTCTGTCAAGGTTACTGGTGTTTGCATGCAACAAGCAAGACACGCACCTTCATGTGAAGAGACAGGAGGTAGAGGGCATGGAAGTAAACGTTGATCATTAGATTCTCCACCACGGCTGTTAGCAGCAGAAGAGATGACCACCCAGCACTTCCCACTGCAAAGAAGAAGGCAGGGTTTTTGTTAAAGCCTGGCAAAGTTGTCGGTTTTGTACTACTCCTTCTAGATTAGTGAGGCGCAGTTGAACATCCCCCTTTGAACAGAGAATTTATTTCCCGCAGTGTGTAGTTTTTGCTACTTTAGACCCTGTTTTGGCTACAATTGCCGCAATAAAGGACCCCAATCTATGGCCCTAAATGGTCCTTCAAAGCTATGAGGGCGCTGTCCCTGGAGGTGGCCTTAAACCATAAAGCTATAATACAAACAACTTTCTGAACTGAAAAACACACCCCTTTAAATTAGACATGCGCAGTTGAACCTCCCCTCTGGATCAGAGATTTTTCCGCTTAGATGGAAACTCACAAATATCATTGACCTCTCATTCGTGTCCTCTCCATACCCCACCCATACAAACACCAACCCAAAACCCCACCCCACTTACACCCCCCACCCACACCCCACCCACACACCCCACCCACATACATACCCCACCCGCACACCCCACCCCAGGCGAATTGTGTTGTGAATTCCCGCTTCGATGGAAACCCCTACAATGTGGAATGCATGGGAGTGCATGGGCTGCTGGCTGCAAGCGTTAGGCGCCCTTGTGCATTGTACCTCTGCCCCGCATCCTACGCCGAATGAGATTCGAACTGCTGACTCAAAAATAATACGGTAGTAACCTCGGCTAAACTATAGGGACAAATGCCATGTTGGCTTTTGAACCTATTGAAATTGAAATTGTTACATCCGTGTAATGCAGTTACTCACAGGACGTGAAATCAAGGACACCACCGCGAAAGCCGGAGCTAGCAGTAGTCACCGTCAACTTTTCAACCTACTCCTATGTAGAGCAGTTGAACCTTTTCGTTTTCCTGCTATGTGGAGCAGTTGAAATTTACCCTCCATTCAGATATTTCCCCCCTATGTAAAGCTTTTGCACCTCCCTCAATGTAGAGCAGTTGAACCTTTTCTTTTTCCCACTATGTAGAACAATTGAACCGCCCCCCTTGATCAGAGATTTTTTTCCCCGCTATATTTAGCTTTTGCTCCTTTGATACGAACTGATGCCCAATGCGATGCTCCTTAGTTTGGCAGTCCGTATCAAGATGGACATACACACACCACCACCACCACTACCACCACCACCACCAACTCCATCCAACCACCAGCTGGCAGCAACCTGTGTGACTGCTATGTACCAAACACACGCTTACACACACCGGCACCACCAGCTCCATCCAACCACCAGCTGGCAGCAACCTGTGTGACTGCTATGTACCAAACACACGCTTACACACACCGGCACCACCAGCTCCATCCAACCACCAGCTGGCAGCAACCTGTGTGACTGCTATGTACCAAACACATGCTTACACACACCGACACCACCAGCTCCATCCAACCACCAGCTGGCAGCAACCTGTGTGACTGCTATGTACCAGACACATGCTTACACACACCGGCACCACCAGCTCCATCCAACCACCAGCTGGCAGCAACCTGTGTGACTGCTATGTTTCAAACACACGCTTACACACACCGGCACCACCAGCTCCATCCAACCACCAGCTGGCAGCAACCTGTGTGACTGCTATGTACCAAACACATGCTTACACACACCGACACTACCAGCTCCATCCAACCACCAGCTGGCAGCAACCTGTGTGACTGCTATGTACCAAACACATGCTTACACACACCGACACCACCAGCTCCATCCAACCACCAGCTGGCAGCAACCTGTGTGACTGCTATGTACCAGACACATGCTTACACACACCGACACTACCAGCTCCATCCAACCACCAGCTGGCAGCAACCTGTGTGACTGCTATGTACCAAACACATGCTTACACACACCGACACCACCAGCTCCATCCAACCACCAGCTGGCAGCAACCTGTGTGACTGCTATGTACCAAACACATGCTTACACACACCGACACCACCAGCTCCATCCAACCACCAGCTGGCAGCAATTTTTGTACGGATACAATGCTCCCTACACCATTGGCCCTGTGACCTTGTTCTTAGGTTTAACAGCTGAAAACTGAAAAGTGGCTCTTGGGTTTGAAAATTGAAACCTGAAAGCTGCAAGGAGAAAATGGCTCTAGGGTTTGAAACCTGAAACCTGAAGAATGAAAAGTGGCTCTAGGTTTGACAGCTGAAAACTGAAGAATGAAAAGTGGCTCTAGGTTTGACAGCTGAAAACTGAAGAATGAAAAGTGGCTCTAGGTTTGACAGCTGAAAACTGACAAGTGGCTCTTGGGTTTGAGAACTAAAAACTGAAAACTGAATACTGGCTCTTCAGTTTTAAAACTGAAAACTGAAAGCTGACAAGTGGCTCTCATTTCGAGAATGAAAACTGAAAACTGAAAACTGAAATCTGCCGGAAAACTGGCTCTTCAGTTTTGAAACTGAGGACTGAAAACTGAAAACTGAAAATTACGAAGTGGCTCTAGGATTTGAAAACTGTAAACCGAAACCCAAAAACTGAAAAGTGGCTCTTGGGTATGAAACTGAAACCTGAAACCTAAAAACTGAAGAACGAAAAGTGGCTCTAGGTTCTGAAAATTAAAACCCAAAATATGAAACCTGCCAAATGCTGAAAAACTGAAAACTGCGAAACCAAAAACTGAAAATTGAAAAGTAAAATCTATCCCACGCAAACTTACTCCCTCCCTTCGCCATGTGGTGGAGCAGCTGCTCCAAAATTGTCCATTGTATCAATCCAACATGATTAATTCATATTTATGATTATTAAAATACAATTAATTCATTGATAATTAATTAATTGACCTTTATTATTTATTATTATTACCAGGTTATTATTATTAAAATATATCCCACTCACATCGACTCCCTCCATTCGCCATGTGGTGGAGCAGCTGCTCCAAAATGACAGGTGGCATGAACATCACGATGTCGTGCACGACCTTCAGGGCAGCAGTCCACAGCATCACGCTTCCGTGGGCCCGCCACATGGCCCTCCATACAACACCCTGTACAGAGCAAGCAAGGGGTAAGTTTGTGTATCTGTGCCAAATTACAAGTGCTGAAGCAGCTGTTCTGATGTGACAGGTAGCATGAACATGACGATGTCGTGCACGACCTTCAGGGCTGCAGTCCACAGCATCACGCTTCCGTGGGCCCGCCACATGGCCCTCCATACAACACCCTGTACAGAGCAAGCAAGGGGTAAGTTTGTGCATCTGTGCTAAATTGCAAGTGATGAAGCAGCTGTTCTGATGTGACAGGTAGCATGAACATGACGATTTCGTGCACGACCTTCAGGGCTGCAGTCCACAGCATCACGCTTCCGTGGGCCCGCCACATGGCCCTCCATACAACACCCTGTACAGAGCAAGCAAGGGGTAAGTTTGTGTATCTGTGCCAAATTACAAGTGCTGAAGCAGCTGTTCTGATGTGACAGGTAGCATGAACATGACGATGTCGTGCACGACCTTCAGGGCTGCAGTCCACAGCATCACGCTTCTGTGGGCCCGCCACATGGCCCTCCATACAACACCCTGTACA
>CM039465.1:2166713-2214213 GCA_022414725.1 Microglena sp. YARC | reverse complement strand
GTACTATACTCATGCCACCATGCCCGCGTATATATACCTGCCAGCTAGCCCGCTCCCCGCTGGCTACCCCGGGGGCGAATACGGCTCCCAAGGCCACGCCCGTGCCGACTCTGTGCCGACTATCTGTTATTTTTTCTGATGTCCCGCGGCCTCTCCGCGCAGATCGATTTATTCTGATAATGGGGCTATAATGACCAGAATAACATGATTCATGGCGATGTTTTGAGCCATTTTTGGCAGAGCCACCCTTCGGGGGGGCGGGAGCCCCTGGCGGGAGCCCCAGGGTTACCCCGGGTTACCCATTTGTCCGTTTGTGCGTCCGACCGACTGAAAAATTGAAGCCTGACACGTCAGCCAACTGTCCCATAACTAACTGGCTTCTGTCAGCTCCATCGTTGCCACCTGTCGTCCCGTTGCTAACACACTCCGCCATTTTCCCGCGTCGCTTCCGACGCTGCATAGAACTCAGGGTTTTTGCTATCTTTTTACTCAGATCTCCAAATGACATTTTGATACCACCATTGAGTTTGTTAACACCATCCCCCCCCCTAATCCCAATCCAATCATCTACCTCCTGTCCATTATCTGGGTACTAATACTTTGCGTACTACCGGTACTGGTAGTCTCATCATTAGGGGGCGGCAAATAGATCTATATTGCGCCGACGTATATATCTATATATATCTATATATACCAATATAGATCTATATCTGGTATATCGGTACCTCAAGGAGGCCTCTGAAAAATCTGGGATTTATTTTACATGTAGTCTGCATCATATTAAGGTGCCTTATACCTTCATAAAAAATACAGGATTTATTTTTAGTTCAGTAATCACTTGTGAAGCTCGCTGCCGGCGCGGTCACACACTATACGGTCACGATATAGCCTCCGAACCAACCTAGGTGAAGTCCCCCCTACCCCCATCATCAGTTCAGCACCATCAGCAGTTCAGCATACATCAGGTTCCTAGAAAAGTCTTTAAACTGTCTAATTTGTGCAGCTTCTAGGCAGCTCCCCTGGCTGGTCATTCAGCCAAAACTAACGCAAGCTAGTTCACAGGGAGCTGCCTAGAAGCTGCTACTGGTTGCCGAACAGTTCATCGTCATCATCAATTCATCATCATGCCGCGATTGCTTCGCTAGGGTAGTAGACTAGTAGGGTTACATGGACACATTGTGCAGTCGCCCTGAATCATCCCCTAAAGGCCATAGGCTGAATACCTATTCCCTAGCAGCAACGGAGCACCGTTCCTTCGGACTGCTAGGGGGCCTGCCCCTACCCCTCTTAGGAGGGGCAGGGGCAGGGGCAGCCCCCCCCCCCCTCTCCACCGACGTCTTGATCTCCCGCCTCCACTGCTACCTCACGCTGCAGCCTGCGCTGCAGAGCTTGGTTCCTGCTAGCTAAAGCTGCATTCTCAACCTGAAGCTGCCTTGAAAGCCATGCCTTGGCGGCATCACCAACCTTCAGTGCAGATGGCAAGTTGACCAGTTCATCAAAAACAGCACTGTTGTGAAGCTGCCATGGCTCATCATCAGAACCCTCGGGATCAATGTCGGTAGGGTCTGCTAGGTTGGCTTTGATCCTCACAAGCTTCTCAGCCCTCTCAATACCCAAGCGGTTACGAAGAGCGTCCCTGAAGATGATGCCCCAGATAGACCAATTGCGCTCGGCAGCCGCTGATGTGCAATGCATAGCTTTGCACATGTTGGGCACCATGCTCCTCGCTGAAGGGAGGGAATAGAAGTTGCGACGCTTGGGAACACTGACCACCTTGATCTTGTCAGGCTGGCCAGCAGGTGTGGGGACTTCCTCCCAGGACACAAGGGCATTGCTATGCCGCACCATGTCTGCTGGCCATTCACCTAGTTCCAAGTCAGAGAGCTCCCTCTCCACTTCTGCCATGTTCGCGTCAGTCACCTCCATGCAATTGAGACGCAGAACCACCTTGAGAGCCTCATCCCGTTGCTTGCCTGTCAGCTGGTTCACAGAGGGACGGGCATGCGTACCGGTACCGGGGGCCGAGAAATTCATGGGGTCAAGGAGATATGCAGCTGCCCAGTCCCCAAGGTAGTGTTTCTTGAACCGCTTCTCAAAGACTCCAACAACCTTGGCAGTCAGCACTGATGTACCGCCACTTTCTTGCCACATGGTTGTCCATGCTGTGGCGTGGTCGATGAGAGAATTCCACACGGGGAGGACCTGGCTTAGCATAGCCCTGTCCCCTTCCAGTTGATGAATGGCATCGGCTAGCGGGGACATCAAGTCCCTTACAGCCTCAAGCTTCCTCCACCAACCTGCATCCATGGCATGCTTGAACACAGCCGAGTTGACAGAGGCTTCCTTCAGACTAGCCCAGTCTGAGCTCTCTACCATCTCTCTGATGGGTACCTTCATGCGAAGAACGTCGGTGGCTATCAGGTACAGAATGGCGAAGCGGGTGGGGCAGTGAGCCCTAATGCCACCCACCTTCCCACCAACCTGAAGTTCTTGCAGAGCTCCTCTGATGGTGGCACAGTCCCCATAAACTAGATCTATGGTTTGCACCACCTTCAGAACTGCTGCAACTCCAGGGCACTTTGTTGGGTCTGCAAGGTTCTTGCACAAGAGGCTCAGGGCATGCGCCACACATCCAAGTAGAACCCATGTAGGGTACTGCTCGGCCATAATCCTCATGCCCTTCCGGTTGGCATGCGTGTTGTCCATGATCATCCCAAGCAAGTGCAGAGGCTTCTCCTTAGTCACTTCCATAGCCAGGTCAATATGGGTTTTGGCTATCCATTCTCCATCCTTGGAGCAAGTGCCCGGCCTGATCACCTTGAGGAATGCTGCACCTCCTGATGGCTTGAGTGCGATAGCTTTGACAAGAGATTCTCCTTGGTTGGCTGTTTTCTTCTTCCAACCATCAGTGGCCAGCATGATGCCCACTCCCTGCTCCATCAGTTCCTTCATCTCAGCCTGAGTCTTCTCCACCACGTCAGCATCAGCTCTGTCCAATGCAGTTGTCCAATCCTGTACCACTTCTCGTCATGCAGCTTGATGCCTAGGCGACCCATGGCCTTTTGCAGCCACTTGTTGTTGATCCTCTTGAAGGGTGTCTGGGTTGTGAACAAGAAACTCGCAAAGTCCTTCTCGAAGGCATCACGCTGCCTTACTGGCAACGTGAACTTCGTGATCAGCCCACTAGCTGCGACCCCAAGCTTGAGCCCAGGCTGCCGACCTTTTTGTTGGCGAGTGTTCTTTGACGGGCTGTCCCGGTGCTGACCTTTTTGTTGGCGAGTGTTCTTTGACGGGCTGTCCAGGTGCTGACCTTTTTGTTGGCGAGTGTTCTTTGACGGGCTGTCCAGGTGCTGACCTTTTTGTTGGCGAGTGTTCTTTGACGGGCTGTCCAGGTCCAGTTCCACAACGCAGCCGGCTTCGTTCGTTGAGCCCCCCTTGCCCGCCTTCATGTGTGCATTCGTAGAGTTGCTAATGTTGTTGGGACTGACGCCAATGGCACAAGCGCGGCAAAACAACAGGCAAGGTCCACCTTCTTCAATACGCGCATCGAAATTTGCTCTCCAGTTAGAAGCCGTTGGGGCTTTCTCGAGAATGGCCAAGACGGCTGCGGGCGACTTCCGATCGCTCTTGTAACTTTGTAGGCCGGATTCATTCAGAAGGCTATTCGATTTCATTTGGAACAGGGCGAAGAAGGCAAATAGGAGGAGCGCGGAGCAGTTCGACTGCTCAAACGGCTCCTGTATATATAGATAGATATATCGGGACCGGGGGAGGCGTCGGACAAGGGATATCGATAGATCTATCGGCTTCGCGAATATAGATATATATAGATATATATATCTATATACGGTAGATCTATATACGGTAGATCTATCGGTCTTTGCCGCTCCCTACTCATCATGGTTTGTGTATGGGGTCCCACTTCCTGGGGTAAAGATACCCCCCACCCACCCCACCCACCTCCACCACCACCACCACCAATTCCTAAGGTGTTTTTCTAAACGTTACGTTCCACACTCAAACGCAGAATTTTGAGGGGCTGTTACGTCTCGAACGTAGCTTTTGGCTGATGAGCAGGGTACTTCAAAACGTACGTGGCTGCGTGTCTACGTGCATATCCCGGTGAAAGTGTGCATGTCGGTGTTTAACTACTCTGGTAGGGTATATAAAATAACTTACCTGGTTCGCGTTAACATTTTCTTGTTTTATTTGTAATGCCGAAGACGGCGAGCAGCCGAATTGCTGGCTGAAGCTATGTAAGTATGTAACCGAGATCGAGTAACTTGGTAACATATATTATGATGCCAGGGACATTCATTCTGATAGGCAGTTGTGGTCTTGTGGACAGTTGTTTGTATGTATGTACGGTATGTAACAATGTAACATACTTACATACGGTATGTAAGTATGTTACATTCTGTAACATACAGTATGTAAGTATGCTACAGTCCAGGGGTAGATCAAATAAACTAAAGGGACTTGCCCAACCGTGATAGGAAGGGATGCATGTGTGATTGTGCTACAGTGGACAGTTAACCAAGTTCGAGTTCAAGACCGTGCACGATAGTCGTTCCAATCTTGATTCTTCTTAATTCGGTTTGTTTTTAACTTACTAAAAAACAAAAAGTGATTTGTTCTCCATTACATTTTCCTGGGAATCATTTTTTACTGCCGAAGGCAGCGAGCTGCCAAATTGCTGGCTGGAGCTACCGTATGTAACCAAGTTCAAGTTCAAGTTATGTTCTCTTCCTTACTCCGCCGCGTCCTTGCAGCCTAATCAAGTTCAAGTTTTCAAGCCCTTGCAAATTGTTGGGGGGGCAGAGCTTAAGGTGCTTATTAATAGAGCCCCTCCTGATAGTATACTATAAACAAGTTCAAGTATATTGAGTGTTCGAGGTCGGGCAGGCCCCTTCAGCCAAATTGGCAACGCCCTGGACTGTTACATACATAAATTATCTGGACTGTTACATACATAAATTATGTGGACTGTAACCAACTGTATATCTAGACAGATGGGGTATTTAAGTCTTTTACAGGAGGTGCCAAGGACACAGAATTTTCAGTCAGGCCGATCGATTTTTTCTAAGAACGGGGCTGTAATGGCATGTAACTAGGCGATTTTAAAGTGACTTTTCAGGTCATTCTGATCACCTCATTTAGGGGGAGGGGGGGGGGGGGGGGGAGGGGGGGGTCAGCCCTCATTTGTTTTTTTGCTAACTTTTTACTCACCTCCAAATGAAATTCTGAGACCACCTATAAGTAGGCCTTGGTAAGGGTATTCTATTGGCACCACTTTGGACCTCATGCAATAAGTCTTTACTACCGGGTAGTTTTTTATTTTAAGTCCCAAACCCAAACCCAAACCCAAACCCAGCCCAGAGCATGAGAGGGTATGGGTTGATAATATGGGTGGGTTTTGACTATCACACAATCCCTATGTGGGAATTCTGAGGATGCCATCATGTGCGCCATACTGTAAAAACCCAGAATCCATATCTAAGTATTTCAAAAAGGGTTCATTTCTATTTAAGGGGGGGGGGGGGGGGGGGAGGGGTCAGCCCACCCCAGGTTTTTTAGGCGTGGTGTGGCCTATTTTTTTTTCTACTCCCTTCTTTTACTATGTCTTTATCATTACGTTCCTGAGTCCAGGGCACTACTTCTTGCCAAATTGGTCAGCGCTTAAAGCGCACAAACGTCAAATTGGTCAGCGCTTTTTAGTGCTAAAAGCGAAAAAACTGCGAGCTGCGCCCACAGGGGGTTGAAAAAGGGGCTCAAACAGGCAGCGCGGCACCGCGCTGCTGCACGCGCAAAGTAGTACCCTGCCTGAGTCCCCCTTTACTCCGTCAGGCCGCAGGCAAGTTTGGGAGTCTAGTAGGGTACTAGTGAAATGGATCACATCACCAATCCATTATCGTCATATCGGATACCGTATACACTTCATAGGCCGGACCGAGGGGCGGGGATGGGTAGGAAATAAGCTCCTGTACCTCGCATCGCTTCCAGTAGATGGTTATCCACAGGATCCGTTTTTTTGCCAAAAATACAGTTTTCTGGCTGAAGCTATGAAACCTAGTTAAAGTTACCCAAAATAAAGTTGGACAAGGAGTTTAAAGTCCCCAAAGTCTTTTTGACTCAAATCTTATCTTGGCTATAAACCACGTCTGGGCAACCCCTTGTAAGGTGTACGAGCATGAAAATATATCTCGAATGACCCCCATTTTCGGGGGATGGGGGGGCTAAAAACTTGTTTCAACTCTACTATGTCTGTAACTTCCGAACTTCCATCGGAATCAGACACCGTTTTGATAATGCGGTCCAAAATCTTTCTTCCTGTTGCGTCTCAGGACGCAGGCTGTACAATTGGTTGCGCCTCAGGAGTCGGGGGTCCTCCTGTGCAACCCTAATTCCAGGAGCAAAGAGATTCGGAACCGATATTTACCGGTAGTATTTACACCATCCATTCAGCAGAAATGTACAGAGAATATATTTGATCTGCATGGAATCGTTTTGATATGTTCAGAGATGGTCTGTTATACATTTTAATAGGCGGGACTAACCGCGGCGAGCAACTGCTTATGTTTTTGCTCCTCGTGGCAGCTTCTAGGCAGCTCCTTTCCCCCGTCCTTGGCCCGAACCTGAAGCCAGCTAGAGCGTCTGAAAGCTGACACGGTGAGCATTCCAACGCAACTGAATGCTTTGGGCTTGAACCTAGTTCCTGGCTAATGGAGCTAGCTGGAAGCTGCCATGTGCAGCCCCCAAAAGTAATTGTGCGGTGAGCAGTGCAAGCGAGCCTAACAAAGGCGAACAAAACCCTGGTCCGTTATGCATACAATACATTCAGTAGGATGTGGAAAATGCCTAACATAGACGAACACAAACCTAGTCTTTAATGCATACAATTCATAATGTAGGATATGGACAAAGCTTTGCCCTCCTGTTATCCAGCTCCTTAAGCATGTCCAGGCCACAGGCACTGCGAGCAATATAAAGATTGCTGTTAGCTGTTTGCGGGCAATATACATGATTTATGTTAAGTGTTTTAAGAGCAATATAAATTATTTCTGTTAGGTGTGTTAAGAGCAGTAGGAATGATTGTTGTTAGCTGTTTACGAGCTATAGAAAAGATTGCTCTTAGCTGTATGAAGCATCCTGTTTTGTTAACTGTTTTGTTAGTTGTTCGAATCATACATGTGTGTTAGCTGTTGTGTTAGCTGATTGAAGCATTCACGTGTGATTGCTGTTTTATGTTTGTTTGATAGCTGTTTGAAGCATACATTTGTGTTAGCTGTTGTGTTAGCTGATTGAAGCATTCATGTGTGATTGCTGTTGTGTTAGCTGATTGAAGCAAACATTTGTGTTAGCTGATTGAAGCATACATTTGTGTTAGCTCATTGAAGCATTCATGTGTGATTGCTGTTGTGTTAGCTGATTGAAGCATTCATGTGTGATTGCTGTTGTGTTAGCCGATTGTTGGCTGTTTGAAGCATACATTTGTGATTGCTGTTGTATTAGCTGTTTGAAGCATACAGTTTCGGTGATCTAGAGATGATCTTGATGATATGGTACACACAGACAGACAGTTACACTCAGTCACAAATATGTGGCAAGCAATTCAAAGCTGGGGGGACCACTGTTTTTTATGCAACGTGCGGTGGCATTTCGCAATTTTGCGGTGACAAGTTGAGACACTCTGGACACCCAGGCTGTTTCGGGTTACTTCAGGTTGTCCCAGGTTGTTTCGGGTATGACTTCCTGAGAGAGGGATGGCGACACCCTGGACGCCCACGCTATTTTGGATTACCTCGGGTTATTTCAGGTACGACTTACAGTGCTATTCCAGGCATTTCAGGTATGACTTTCAGGTTATTTCAGGTATGACTTCCAGGTACAGGGCTACTTCAGGTTATTTCAGGTACAGAGCTACTTCAGGTTATTTCAGGTATGACTTACAGTGCTATTTCAGGCTTTCTAGGTATGACTTACAGAGAGGGGGATGGCGACACCCTGGACATCCATGGAGGAAGGCACAGTGCATGTTCCAATGTTCTTGGTGATGTTGTTGACAAAGGGGTCAGACAAGTGCTTGCTCAAGCAAGCGAGGGGGCCCTCTCCAGTAGCCTGGGCCTGGATGATGAAAGCTGCGAGTGGAAGGTACTAATGTTACGACACATTGCCATACAGTATGCCACAGTATGATACAGTATGCCACAGTTCATTACCACTATGTTTTTGTACAACAAGAATTTTTGTCGCAAGACAAAACAACACTGCACAATTCAAGCAAGCTATGGGCCCTCTCCAGTAGCCTAGGCCTGAATGATGACAACTGCGGATGAAAGGGGCGAATGTATGGATATTACGACACATTGCGATACGGTACGATACAATACGCCACATTTCCTGTACACCTGTACACCACACCATGCCACACCTGCACAACACAGGGCGGTCACTGACACATCAAAACATGACAGTCATGACTTCGCTAGATACTCACACATGTATGCAATCATTGCCAAGCGTCCATTCTTGACCTCCTTAGTCTGCATAGTCTTCATGTCACCCTTTCCAAAGCCCAGGGGGTCAAACACTCCTCCGGGGTATCCCTACATGGATTGTGGTAGGTGGGTGGGGGTTGGTTGTTGTTGGTGTTGTTAGTTGCCGTTGGTTGTTGTTGGTTGCCAAAGCCAAGGGGGTCAAACACTCCTTCAGGGTATCCCTACACGGGTTGTGGTAGGCGCTTGGGGGTTGGGGGTTGTTGGTGTTTGTTCGTTTTTTGGTGGTTGCTGTGGTTGCCTAAGCTAACAGGGTCAAACACTCCTACCGGGGTGGATACACGGGTTGTGGTAGGTGGGTGGGGGTTGGCTGTTGTTGGTGCTGTTCGTTTTTGGTGGTTGCTGTTGGTTGCCAAAGCCAAGGGGGTCAAACACTCCTTCAGGGTATCCCTACACGGGTTGTGGTAGGCGCTTGGGGGTTGGGGGTTGTTGGTGTTGTTCGTTTTTGGTGGTTGCTGTTGGTTGCCTAAGCTAACAGGGTCAAACACTCCTACCGGGGTGGATACACGGGTTGTGGTAGGTGGGTGGGGGTTGGCTGTTGTTGGTGCTGTTCGTTTTTGGTGGTTGCTGTTGGTTGCCAAAGCTAAGGGGATCAAGCACTCCTACCGGGTATCCCTACACGGACAGCTGAGCTTTCTTCTTGCTTCAGAAAGGGGGTCTTCAGGTAGCAATCAGAGGTTTGGTGCTTTCTAAGGTTGGGCTCACACTAGCAATTTGGGTAGGCGGCCCAGGGGGTCTGTGGTTGGGAGCCAAGATTCGAGTCTTGTGGTAGTGCGCAAGGTTTTATGCCAAACGGGGTCCCTTGGTAGCGATTCCCAACAGGTAGCGAGGTACAAATAGGGGGCTCTGATAGGGCAAGGTGTTAGGTGGTCAGTCTAAACCCTAGACCCTAAACAGAAAGCTCTGATAGGCAGGTGGTAGGTGGTTCGTCTAAACCCCAAACCCTAAACAGAAAGCTCTGATGGACAGGTGGTAAGTGGTCAGTCTCTCATGGGTGGTGTTAATTGCAACGGATGGCGTGGGTGTGGCCCACCCACCCCACCCATCTTAGTACCAAAGTCACCATGACTCACCACACTCAAAGTACCAAATTCACCATGACTCACCACACTCAAGGTACCAAACTCACCATGACCCACCAACCTCAAAGTAACAAACTCACCATGACTCACCAACCTCCAAGTACCAAACTCACCATGACGAACCAGACTCAAAGTACCAAACACACCACGACTCATTAACCTCAAAAGTACCAAACCCAAACTACCAACTCACCAATGACAGTGTTGAGGGACCATGTTGCCCTTTGAAGATGGGGGTCTCTGAAAGTGTGAAAGTGTGGAAAAAGTGTGAAAACAGGGATCGATGCTGACTTACTATAAGTAGGCGAGTTGCAGTCTAAGACAATGCAAATGCACATGCGCAACACACAGTGCTACAAATGCATCACGCAACACACAATGCAGACACAGGTGCAATATGCAACACACAATGCAACTAACACCATGCAACACACCATGCGGACAGAATGCACTCATGCAACACACCAATGCAAATGCACCATGCAACAATGCAACGTGCAACACACAATGCAAATGCACCATGCAACACACAATGCAACATGCTTACATGCAACACATAATGTGCAACACACAATGCAACTCACAAAGCAACATGCAATGTGCATCACATAATGCAACGTGCGACACACAATGCAAATGCACCATCACAACTGCCATCGCCACCACCATGAATCAATCGAATAATCTAGCTCAAACATAGCAACCACCATAGCCATCATATCTAGCTCGACCATCACATCACCCCCGCACCTCGTTGGCAGAGCCAAAGGCCTGCATGTCCTGCCACCTGCGGAACTCAACCCAACATACCATCACAATTGCCATCGCCACCACCATCGAATCTAGCTCAACCATTACATCCATCACAGCCACCATAGCCATCAAATCTAGCTCAACAATCACATCAGCCCCTCTCCTCGTTGACAGAGCCAAAATAACCTGCCACCTTGCGGAGCTCAACCCTATGCACTCACCATCACAAATGCCATTACAAGTACTATCACCACCATAATGATCAAATCTAGCTCAACCTTAACCACCATAGCCATCATATCTAGCTCAACCATCACATCACCCCCGCACCTCGTTGACAGAGCCAAAGACCTGCATGTCCTGCCACCTGCGGACCTCCACAAAGTGCATCATGAGAAACTCGAAAGCGAGGAGACCTCCCATGTTAATGTTGGTAAAGGGCTCGGGCAGGTTCTGGGGCAGGCCAGCCTCGTAAAAGTAGACATCGGGCTTGACCACCTCCTGGACCAGAACGCCAGCAACGCCCAACATGGCCCAACGGCAGTGCATCAGCTCAGCCTGAACCATCCTGAGGGGGCAAGTGAATGAGACGGGGAGCTTTCAAGTGGTTGAGTTTAGTTAAGTTGGGGGCGTTGGGCAGTGCACCAGCTGTCTGGACCATTCCTGAGGGGGCAAGTGAAAGGCACGGGATTCCTAAGTGGCAATCCTTACCCCCCCCCCCCCCCCCCCCCTACACACACATACACACTTCCCACCCCACCCGCGGACACTCTTCATCACCACCTTGTACATACACAACACACAAATACACATGGCCAACGTCCACTCTTGTACGCAGGTCAGGCCCTACATCCGCAAGACCCCCCCACGCCTTACCAACACCCCACCACACACACAACCAACAAACCACACCCACCAAGACACACAACCACCCCACCCACCCCACAACCAACCCACCCACACCAACCACACCCACACCCACACAACACACACAACCAGAATATTCACACACACACAGACCATCACTGGGGGATACCTGTGGCATAAGCATTCGGATGAAGAGAGATGCAAGGTGTTCAGGCCATGCAGCTCTTATGCTCTCTACAAAGTCTTTGATCACAGCAACACAACATGGACCACATATATCACATGCATCACATGTGTACTAGTGGCAAGTATGGACCACATGGACCACATGCATCACATGTGTACCAGTGGCAAGCATGGACCACATATATCACATGCATCACATGTGTACCAGTGGCAAGCATGGACCACATGCACCACATATATCACATGCATCACATGTGTACCAGTGGCAAGCATGGACCACATGGACCACATAGATCACGTGCTACACAACATCAGCAAGGTGTGGGGGTGTGGGTGGTTGGATGGGTGGGTGTGGGTGTGAGGGTGGATGGGTGGGTGGGTGGGTGTGTGAGTGTGGATGGGGGTGGGTGGATGGGTGGGCGTTTATGCGGATGGGGGGGTGGGGGATGGAGGGGTGGTGGTGGGGTGTGGCAGAAGCATCCGGGGTGAAGAGATATGCAAGGACTTCAGGCCATGCTGCTCCTATGCTCTCTACACCAGGTCACCCTAACCGGCTGCCCTCAAGCTTAGGCCATGCTGCTCCTTCGCCCTCTCTACACCAGGTCACCCTAACCCTCTGCCCTCAAGCCTAGGCCATGCTGCTCATATCCCCTCTCTACACCAGACCTCAACATCCCAGTTCGGCAAATGCTTCAATGGTTGATCATTTTTCTGGACAGAAGAAGATGCTGGGTTCCAATCCCTATGGGTGCGCATTGTGTTCGCGGTCGCTGTCAACCGCCATGGTAGCACTGTCCAGGTTAAATATCAGTCCGTTCTCTACCGCCAGAAGACAGGGCTCTCTCCATATCACGCCCCACCAGGCGTATCATTACTTTTTTTTATATATTCCAGCAATTCTGGACAACTAATTGCGTCTGCTTCAAGGTGCACTACGTCACATTTGGATTGGCTCAATAGCCAGACAGGAGAGCTGCCAAGAAGCTGTTGCTCGTAGCTGAAAAGAAAAGCTATGTACAAATGATTAAACTCTAAAAATCTGAAATCTACCGACATACCCCACTTGACCTGGACAAGTACTTTAACTGTCTAATCCGCTTAGCATGCTCCCTGGGTTCCAGGGGTTTCGCACGGGGGAACTTGGAATTGGAAGACGGTGAGCAGCCCAGCGTTGGCTGAAAAACTAAGTAGCAATTCGAATCGTGATGCTAACTCACTTGTCCTAGGCCCCCCAGCTTAAACAAAGACACAGACACACACATCACAAACCAGTTCTTATTCTTGGGAACAGACATAGACCACGGTCAACGACCAGGTGGGTAGGTAGGTAGATGGGTGGGTAGGTGGGTAGGTAGGTAGGTAAGTTGGTAGATGGGTGGGTGGGTGGGTAGGTGGGTAGGTAGGTAGGTAGGTAGGTAGGTAGGAGGGAGGGCAGGCAGGCGAGAGCAGCACTACCTTGACCCCAAACACTCACACACACCACCACCCCTGAACCCCCTCTTTACCCCACCCCGTTCCACCCACCAACGACCATACCACGGTAGACAGGTGAGAGCAGGACCACCTTGACCTTAAACACTCAAACACACTACCACCCCTGAACACCCTCTCTACCCCACCCCCGCCCGAACCTCCTACAACCATACCATGGCAGGCAGGCGTACCTGGCAGGCAGGTGAGTTCAGCACCACCTTGACCCCAAACACACACACACCACCACCACCCCTGCCCCCCTATCTATCCCACCCCGTTCCACCCACCGATGACCGTACCATTCGCCAGTTCTTGCTCTTGGGGTCAGACACACACAAACACATGTACATCACTCACATGCAACTGTACATCACCTACCAGTTCTTGTTCTTGGGGTCAGACATGAGTCCCATGGGGTCGAAGCCACGGTCACCGGCCATGGAGCCGTCCAGGTAGGCGGGGGCAGCACCACCGGGGATCCATGAGGGGCGGTCAGCAGCAGCCTTGGCCACCTGAGAAGGGTATGTGCATAGTGATGATGATGGTGGTTGTGATGGTGGGAGAGATAGTTATTGCCTATGAGCCTTCCAGGAAGGACGGGTATCTAGACAGGGCGTTCGGCAGAGGCCTTGGCCAACCACATGGAAGTGTCGGCAGTGTTGTGGTTCGGCTCGCAGACGGTCAGCAGCCTGAAGGCTCATTGGCCGTGTTACTAAACCAACTCCACGGCAAGTCGACAGGTTTGGGATTAACATGGGAGCGACGGTGCTGAGGAGAGCGACCCACTCAACCCGAAGCGCTGGGATCTGCCAACGTTTGGCGGTTCGCTGACTGTAAGGCTCTGGGGTTCGCTAACGTTCACTGAGGTGATAGACCTTGGAATGGTGCAAGGTATGAGATTGGAACCTGAACAAGTCTAACAACTGTCTAACCCGCCTATTCTGCTCCATGAATTCCGCTTAGTGGGTATCGCACGGAGGGACGAATTGTATTATGCTGACGGTTAAGACGCCTGGATGCGTACACACCCATGTAACCGTTCTTATTCTTCCCAACAGACGGGGCAGGGGCTAGATGCAGGCGTTGGGGTGGGGTGGCGTTGGGCATCAGATGGGGTAGGGGCTATATGTAAACAATCGTCTTGTGCAGTATCCGCTTATTATGCGCCCTGCTTTCCGTGGGTATCGCACGGGGGGGCTTGGCATTGGGAAACGGTGAGCAGCCCAGAATTGGCTGGAAACCATGTAACAATCCAGTCCAATCCTCCTGCAGTAGGCAGGCTGTGCCGCAGTGTCCGGCCTCTACGGTCTCTTGCTAAGTCTGTACCGAAGTCCTCGCTTGCTAGATTCAGACCTAGAGTCGGGTTAGCGTTCGTACCATGCGGGAACCGCGGGAGACCGCGGCAGTGCGCGCACCAATAGCAGACTTCTGGATCATGGCCATTGTATTGTTTGAGGGAAGGATTAGAGAAGGTGCGGACGAGGAGTCGATAGGGGTTAATATTGGAGATTGGTGAAGATACCATCCGTCACATCTCGGGTTAGACCCAGTTCGAGAGAACGAGTCAAAGAAGCCAAAGAAGCGAAGCCAACTGCAGTCACGTGTCAGGCCAATTTTCGTAGGGGGAGGGCGGAGGGGGGCAAGGAAGGGGGCCGAGGGAGGCGGGCGCGGGCGGGGGGGGGGGCTTGGGCCAGATCTGGATACACGTTTTGGCATGTCTCTACGTCGGTGTGCTCCAACCGTGACCTATTTGTTATTCGTAGATCGTCAGTCGACACCCTCCCGGATAAGGATCGCGAAACAAATTTATATCGCGGTGGATTGAGCACCCTAATATGCGATCATAAGGGACTCCAGAAGTCAAAATCGGGCAAACAGTCATTAATTTCTCACCTGTTTTCAGCACAAAAAAAGAATCACAAATTGAAGAGACATTTCGTCACAACGTCCAACACTGATAAGGAGATCTGGGGTAGTGGCTTGGCTTGGGCTGTTGGACGGGCCAGAATTATGACACTGTGACAGTAGGATAGATGGACAGTTGGACCAAGAAAAACAGCCACAATTGGTTTCATTTACCCCTTCCTGATAACCTTGAGTTGTTTTTTATTGTTCGGGGTTGGGCATTTGGGCAAGCCCATTTTGCCTATCCGGCTACCCCTAGCATGTAACGTACAGTATACCAACAGGAGGTATCATCTTCTGCCAACATTGGGGCCAAGCCAATCAATTAACTCCGAGTATACGACATGAATATTTGCGATTGTTTTTTGCATTTTTATATTTTTCTGAGCACCTCATTTGGTGTTGAGGTGTGGGGGGGTGGGGGAGGCGCCAGCTCTCCTGAGGTTATTGAAGCATGATTTTAGCAGCTTTTTCAGTTCTGCGACCAAGGTTGTTAAAAGGTAATTTAAAATCGACGTTTGAAACGTAACTGTGATCAAAATCAACATTTCAAGAGCCGAAACCTACGTTTGCCAAGCAGGGTACTTCCAAGCGCGCGCTTTTGCGCGCAGGTGCGCTGCCTTTTTGAGCCACACTGCGCCTTTCGCGCAGTTTTTTGCAACCCCCTTGCGGGCGCAGCAAGCATTTTTGCGCTTTTTGCACTACACAGCGCAGTTTTTTCTGCTTCAAGTGCGCTAAAGCGCTGGCCAATTTGGTCAATGGAATTACCCTGTTACCAAGTAACAGACCCTCCCAATGTGTCTTCGAACCTTGTCGAAGCATACAATTTTGATCTCCCTAATACTTACATAATCACCACTTAGGGGACTTCCTGGTTTCTGTGTTTGAATCCGTAGCTATCGTGGGTATTCGTCGGTCTTCATCGATATTAGTGGATATTCCCTGGGGAACGCTTAGAAATAGAAAACGGTGAGCAGTCCAGAGATGGCTCAAGAACCTTGTTACAATTCAAATTCGAATTAAAATTATAGAATCACAGACCCAAAGTTGTGCCTCCAGGGCTTCTGGGTGGGAGATAGGAGATACGGTATAGGGTTTATTTGTTCATTAATGTACTTAGGTATACCCGTACGCGCCTGAAGTATTGGCAAGATTATTTTTTGGCAAATTTCATTTTCCTCCTAAAAGTGGGTCTCAGAAAAGCATGGCAAAACTAACTTGGCAAAGGGGTCTATGGCTTAGACTGTCTCAAGCTAAGAACTGAAATCCAGTTGGCAAAGGATCTTATGTTATTGTTACATTTCTATCAGCATGTATAGCGGTGCTCTCACGCGTTTTATGACTTGGTGACTACTTATGTACTCCCTTAGAACTATCGGCTCTCCTGAGCCAGCTTCCCGTGGGACTGAGTCATCTTGAGATGACTCAGTGGCAGCTTCCTGTCACCTACGTCTCCGGTCTGATCTGTACCCTGTTAGGTTCCTGTCTACCGCCTCCTTTCACCACAGGTGCCCCTTTATGGGTCTCCTGTGTCTGTAACGTTATCCTTGTCTCCGTGTATAGATTGGTGCGTCTGTTCCGCTGCTTTAATCTACTGTCCACTCTACCGGAGTGATTTCAAGCTGATAGGTTACTGGGCTCCTCATCACTACCACTGCTTTGATAATGCAACTTCCGCGAGGGGCCTCCTGCCGGCTTTGTGAAACTTACCAAACTTAATGGTGTTTCATGGGCTCGTGGGATCCGCAGTGTCATTGTGAGCAATGGATGTGACCGAATCCTCCCAACGGGGGTGAAGGTTCCTCTAGATTGGCTAGACGACTGCGCGCCAGCGGCCTCTGCTGCCGGAGAGGAGGGTCCTTCCGCCATCAAGGAAGTAACCCCCCCCGATCAATCCTCCAACTTTACGGTTCCTTCTCTCAATGTTCGACGCCTGCCCTCTGATGTTGAGGATGTCCTGATGAAGCTGTGTTGTGTACAGACACAGATCATCCGTTGTGCATCAGACCCGCAGCCTCATTGCGTCCCCTTCAATTATGATGAAGACTACTCTACTACTACTGATGATGAGGAGGACTTGAAGAGTGCTACGAGTGCTGACTTCGGTGGCGTGACCCCATCTGCTGCTGCCACTCGTGTCTTTGAGACTTCCGCTGTTTCGCCCGTGTATGAGCCTGCTGATCAGCAGATGCCTAATCGAGAGCTTTCGCCTGTGTATCAGCCTCAGCCTTCGTCGGCGCCTCCCTTTGAGCCTGTTCCCCCGGCTTACCCGGAGGTGGCTAAGCCCACTTTCTTGAAGGGCTTTGCTTCTTTTTCCTCTGCATCTGCCCCCATGGAGCGTGGCCTCCCTGGCTACCACACTCGCTCTCGCGAGGCTGCTGTTTCCTCTGCACGCACCTCTGCTGCTGGTGCCTCCCTGGAACCCCCTCCGCCTCCGCCGGTGGAGCTGCCTCCTGCCCCTGGCCCTCCTCCTATGCTATATACGCGGTCATGCGAATCTTGGGAGCATCTGCTCACTGGTGGATCTCCTCCGACTTTGAACTTGCGGGACTACCGCCTGATCAACCAGGATCGACGGGATGGTGAGTCCTTGAACCGCTCTTTGTACGGTCGGATGGATATGCAGGCTACAATGGCAAATGTTAGTGTGAAGCTGAGGCATCGCCGAGTGATGGCTTTCTCTGAGCTTGGTACCAGGTGTCGTTCTTTTCTTGGTCCAGTCACTTCTGGGATTCTGTATCCCCCAGATCATGGTGTTTCCTTTGGTGGTACGAGGCGTAGTGATCACGAGAAGCTTGGTTATCAGTTTGTGCGAGTGCCTGTCCCTCTGTGTCCTGTTAGCCCAGATTTCGAGCTGCTTATGAGTGTTGCGAGGTCCATTCCTGTGATTAGGAACATAGACGACCAGCGCGCTCTTGACGCTGGTCTTGCTGCGGAGTATTTCATGGACATTCGTAGGTCCTTGGCTCCTGTCCCTTCTGCGAATGGAGCTGGGTCTAATACCCTCATTCATGGTGAGTCTCGGTTTGATCCTGCACTGTTGGGGTTCAGTGCACTGCCTCTCGAACGTCAGGAGTTCATGTGTTTAACTATGATGCTCGCGAACATGGAGGACGATATGGTCAAGGTATACCAGGACTTTGCCACCCCTCGGGATATCCTTTTGGATATCCGGAAGACGCAGTCTGATGCCCTTGCCTCTAGAGTCCCTCTCATGCGTATCGAACTTCATAATGCGCACATGGGCCCTTCTGACCGTGTCGATGATTTCTTTCGCATGGTTCGCAGTCTGTGCACTGACCTCCGCAGTGCTGGACATCCTGTCACTCAGCGCCACGCCATGGAAACCATTGTGAATGGGATCCGTTTGATCCGATTTGAATCGCTGCGGATCCAGTACGGTATGATGTTGGCTAACAGACAGACTGTAGATTACTGGTCTTGTCTGGAGGCATATCGGTCTCTCGACATTTTGAACATTGCTCTCCCCAGGTCCGACTCCAGGCATCCTGGTTGGTCCCGGGACGCTCCCCAGGTTCCTGCCAATGCTGCGTTTCAGCGTGGGCAGGGATCTGGTTCTCAGGGTTCTGGTTCCAACAAGCGACGTCTGGATTGCACTTGGGGCCCATGCCTCAGCAAGACGACCCACTCGGAGGATCGCTGTTTCACGAAGCATCCGCACCTGCGTAAGACCAAGCCTGGTGCACCGGTTACCAATCCGGTGCCCATGGCCTTGGCCCTTCCAGGTGTGCTTACTCCGCGGCAGCTGGCCTCCTTGCAGGCTCAGATTGATGGGTATGCTTTGGACAAGAAATAGGAGGTACGCTCTGTCCTTTTCTCTTGCACTGCGAAATTTTCAAATGTCTGCAGCCCGAGCCTGTCTGAGGGTGTCTGGCATGTTGATTCTGGAGCTGGGATGTCAATCACAGGTGATATGTCTTTGTTCACTGTGTTTCATGCTTCTGAGACTGGGCCAGCAGTTAAATTTGGTGATGGTGTGGTTCAACGGTCTGTGGGTCAGGGTTCTATTGTGTTATGTAGTGATTGGTTACCAACACCAATCACTTTAACCAATGTTCTCTACATCCCACACTGTCCGGTGAACCTCATGTCAGTAAATGCTGTTGCCCATGCTCACAACTGCAAGATTTCTTTTGATAGTCTTAGTTGTACTGCCACACAGGGCTCTTCTGTTCTGTGGTCTTTCCCTGCCTCCAGTGATGGTGTGTACAAGTTTGCATGTAGGCCTTGTCACACCCCTCGTGGCCGTTTGTATGGTGCTGAAGATTATCCAGCTTTTGCTCTTGATGTTGATGAGGATGGTGGAGTTGTGATCCCTACCACTCCTGAATGGTTGTGGCATAGGCGGCTGGGTCACCCTGGCTATGATGCCATGCACAACCTTGTAAGGAAGGGTTTGGTTCAGAACTTACCCCTCACTCTCCAACAGGTGCAAAGACTGTCTAAGATCCCATGTGATGCTTGTCAGAAGGCAAAGGGAAAACGTATCCCTTTTCCTAAAGAAAGCAAAACTAGGATCCGTGCCCCATTACAACGCCTTCACTTGGACATCATGGGGCCATTTAATATTAGGGGCTTGCGTGGGGAGTTTTATGTTCTGTGTCTCACTGACCAATACTCTGGCTATGCTGAGGTCTTGTGCTTGAGAACCAGGGATGAAGCTCCCTTAGCAGTTCAAACTACCATCCTCAGATGGATGACTCAGCTGCATGGATTTGTTTTCAAGTGTCTTAGGTCTGACAGGGCTAAGGAATTTATAGTGAAGTGGTTCGAGGATTGGTTAGAATCGGTTGGTGCTGTGCATGAATTGTCCATGGCTTACACTGCTCAGCAGAATGCGACTGTGGAACGGTACAATGGGGTCCTTCAGAACGTAGCTAGGAGCATTCACTTGGAGTCTAAGCTCACTAAGTCCTTCTGGCCCTATGCCTTCCTCGCCGCGTGTTACCTACGCAACCGGCTGCCTAATCAGGGTGACAAGACTCCTTATGAGTTGTTCTTTGGGGTTCTACCTGATGTATCGTTATTGCGCGTGTTCGGGTGCCCATGCTATGTTACCTTAGTGAATGGGAAGAAGCGCAATAAGCTTGACGAAAGGGCGTTATCTGGTAGACTGGTTGGGTATTCTCTGGTGAGTAAGGGTTATTTTTGTTTGGGTTCCGAAGTTGCGCCAGGTGGTAGAGAGTCGTGATGTGCTCTTCTATGAACAGTTTAGCTATAACTGTATCCCTGGGCTTTTTCCTATGATGGATCTCAGTATTTTTCTCGCACCCCTGCCGCTATCATCGGTAAAGGGCTTGATACTACTGACAATGTCCTGGGCCCTTTACCAACCCCGATTGTTGACCGCTTTACTGGTCATGGGATGACGATGCGTCCCAGGCCAGGTAATGATGGTGCTGTATCGCGTGCGGCGGCATTGGGCCAGGGGGAGTCTGATGTTCCTTCAAGCTCTAATTTATTCGAATCTCAGGGGGTCGCCGGGCCTTCCTCTGCGCCACGTTTCGTCGGTGAAGTCGTAGGATTAGGACAGCCTCGGGTCATAGTGGAACCTAGTACAGGTCCACTGCCCACTAGTCGCCACCCCCCGTCCACCTATTCGGATAGCTCGCGGGAGTTGTTGATCACTTCACCCCCTGCTATACCTGGTGGTTTATACCGGACCAGGCATTGCGACGATGTGGCCGTCACAGATGATGTGAGTGATGACCTCGAACACTGGTCCGGGTCAGATACTGCGTATGGCTGGGGTGTTCCAGTGTACCCAGGCTTCGACGATTTAGAGGCAAAGGAGGCCGGCCTTGTTCAACCACGCATGAGTGCTGCGCTGGGGGCTTTATTACCGGTTACTGCTGATACTGCTGATATCCCCGCTGCCCATGTACAAGTACACTGCTTGTACGTGGGGGCTTTTATTTCTACCTCTACTGAACTCTCTTATAAAGCTGCAATGTTACCTACCAACCCAGACAGAGATCTCTGGCTGCAGGCTATGAAGGATGAGATGGCCTCCCTCCATGCTCATGGCACTTGGGTCCTCACTCCACAGCCTCCTAGGCAGAGGATTCTATCTGGCAGATGGTTATTTGTCAAGAAACATGGGGCTGATGGTTCTTTGCGTTTTAAAGCTCGTTTTGTAGTTCGTGGTTTTCTGCAACGTCCTGGGCTGGACTACCATGATGTATATGCCCCCCGTCTCCTCTAAAGCAGGTCTTCGTGTGCTCCTTGCTGCCATCACTCATAGAAAAATGTTTGTGAGGCAGCTGGACATCAAGACTGCATTCTTGAATGCCAAGCTGGAACCTGGTCTGGACCTGTTCTGCTACCAGCCTGAGGGCTTTCATGAACTTGGTCCTGACAATGTTCCCCTTGTGTGCAAGCTAATTAAATCTCTTTATGGTTTGAAGCAGGCACCCAGGGCTTGGAGCAAAGATGTAAAGCAGGTTTTGGTTGCCCACGGTTTTACCATGTGCAAAGCTGAACCTGCTCTGTATTTCAGAAGGGATTCTACTGGTGGGTGGAGCTATGTCCTGACCTATGTGGATGACTTTATCTGTGCTTTTAGTGAGCTGCATAGGTATGCCTTGCTGATCAAGGCTATGGAAGCAGCTGGGTGGGAAGTCAAGGAAATGGGTGTACCTGTCCAGTTCCTTTCATTGGACATGACTTGTACACTTGATTCTGACGGCAGGTGTGTTAAGATCGACCTCTCCCAGCACTCCTACATTGTTGAGCTGGTGGAGCAGTTTGGTCTCACTGCTGCTACCAAGCCCAAGTTTTCAGTTCCCATGTCCAAGTGCACTGTCACTGATCCTCCTGGAGAACCTCTGGCCTCTAATAGCCAGTACCTCTCTCTTGTGGGGGCTTTGCTGTACCTGGCTACCTGCACAAGGCCTGATATTTCTTTTGCTGTTAGCTACCTGTCCAGGTTTTCTGCTCAACCCACTGCCCCCCTGTGGGCTGCAGCCAAGCGCTTGCTTTTGTATTTGAGAGAACATTCCCATCTGGGCCTCACTTACACTCACAGCCCTGGTTTCTCTTTTACTGTCTTTAGTGACTCATCCTTTGCTGATGATGGGTCTGACAGGAGATCTCAGACTGGCTATGCTGTGCTTGCTGGAGGCTGCCTTGTGAACTGGATGAGCAAAAGGCAACCCACTGTTGCTGTTAGCTCCAGTGAGGCTGAGTATCAGGCCCTGTCTCAGACTGCCAGGGAGGTGCAATGGTTGAAAAAGTTGAGAATTGATCTAGGGCTGCCTTGTGACCTGGTCACCATTCAAGGTGACAACTTGGGGTCCTTGAGCTGGGCCAATGACTGTCAGCTGCTCCCTCGCAACAAGCACATTGATGTCATCCATCACTATATCCAGGAGCTGGTGGAGGATGGCCAGGTGGATGTTGCCTATGTTAACACTAAGGACAACTGTGCTGACCCCTTCACCAAGCCCCTTGATCCTATGGTGTTCTGGCGTTTCATTCACATGTTTGGAATGACTGCTTCTCCTTAAACCAAATTTTTGGGTACATGTATTCTAGAATTTTGGTTACATGTATTCTGGAATTTTTGGTTACATTTAGAGTTTCTTTAAGTTATCATTGATTGGCATTAGGTTCCTATTCCCGGATCGGGTTTTCTATACCGTTGTTACCCGACTTTGATATTTAGTTGTCCTCTTATATCCACTTGGCAAATTTTGATTCTTTGCCTTGCTTCATACCTTCCCTTACACCCTTCGGGTTTCATTTGAAGTTTCTCTCGATTTTTATTTTTCGGAGTTCTTTGATTTTTTTTATTTTTTTATTTTTTTATTTGTTACATATAGTTCTATGTCACCAGTGCCATAGGTGGAGTAGTACTATTGTATGTCACCTGTGTCATAGGTGGAGTATCAGCATGTATAGCGGTGCTCTCACGCGTTTTATGACTTGGTGACTACTTATGTACTCCCTTAGAACTATCGGCTCTCCTGAGCCAGCTTCCCGTGGGACTGAGTCATCTTGAGATGACTCAGTGGCAGCTTCCTGTCACCTACGTCTCCGGTCTGATCTGTACCCTGTTAGGTTCCTGTCTACCGCCTCCTTTCACCACAGGTGCCCCTTTATGGGTCTCCTGTGTCTGTAACGTTATCCTTGTCTCCGTGTATAGATTGGTGCGTCTGTTCCGCTGCTTTAATCTACTGTCCACTCTACCGGAGTGATTTCAAGCTGATAATTTCCTTGTTACATGTTCACCAAGTAGTCTGCCCAAGCTTGCTGTAAAACCATGTAACAATTCAAATCAGGAGCATTGAACTTGCTAGGGCTTAGTAGCAAGACCGGTACATGGCTCCAATCAGCCAAATTGCTGGCTGGAACCATATAACCAAGCTGAAGGTCAAATACATGTTCAAATAGTAGTCTGCCCAAGCTTGCTGGAAATAAAACCATGTTTGGGTCGACCGGAAACATTAATAATCGTGCATGAACGATGCCCAGGCCAAAGTTTCGCGAGCTCGAAAATATTACCCAGACCTGAGAAAACGATGGACCATTTCGTAAGAAACATTAATAATCGTGCCTGCACAATTAATCGTGCTTAGGAAAATCGCTGTCCATGTAGCAATTCAAATCAGGAACATTTAACTTGCTAGGGCTTAGTAGACAGAGTTCCATGGTAACCTAACTTGGCAAAGGCCAACCACCTGGAGTGGTCTCAAGCTGGATCCCTAATCCGGTTTGGCAAAGGGTCGTTTGCCAAACCGTTTGCCAATACTTAAGGCACGTACGGTATACCTAAATACACAACCAAAGCACCCTATAGGTAGGGCTGTCAATACCGTACGGTATTTTCAATTGCCGTACTATATATCGTGATATACCGCACGGTATCGATACCGTACGGTATTTTTATACCCTTTTTGGGGAAAATCAGTATAAGACCAAGGGGATGTAACAGGAAATACCGTTTACATGTCCATACACTTAAAACCACGTCAAATGAACCAATACTGAGGGAGATAGAAAAACACGGTAATATCGTGGTCTACCGTACCGTACCGTACGATATATCGTATGGTATAAATTCCCTGACCCAGATTCAGGTGCTTCTGACGGGAATCGAACCGCTGACCTGCCGAATCGCAAGCCCAAGCCAAAGCCGATTTGGACTAAACACGACAAATAGTACGGTAAACACGGTAGTTGAAAAAACAAGTGACCACTTGCACACTTGTCGACTTAGCGTACTTTGTGGTGAGGCCACTTCCGGCCCTCGCCAGGCCACTCTGTATGAGTTATGGGGCCTTCCACCTCCTCAGCTGTTCGCCCCCTCTCAGAGCTGGCTGGAGCACTTGCTGTGGCTGATTTCTGGGCTCGTATTGCTGATTTTGTCGCTACAGAAGAGCCCCCTCCTGAGTGGGAGGACACGGTGGGAGATGATCACCCCTTCATCAGCCATGGTGGGGCTCGTATTAACACGGGAGTTCCCAACCCTCCACAGTGTCAGTGGCGGATCCTCCAATGGCCCAGGACCATTCCCCCGACCATTTGCTTCTCTCCCAGAATGAGCTTCTTCCCCTGATCCTCCCTGACAGTCTGGATAACTAGCTTGGATTTGTTCTTGTCCCTTGTAGCAACCGTCTTGTTTTTGGCGGTGTAGGTGATGAGGGGTTATGTTTTCACTTCTCGAGGCTCCGTTTGACTCTTGATCTGTTTGACTGCTCTCCTGTACCCTCTCTCCGTCCTTTAGCTTGATGGTTTCTTGACAGATAAGCTATGGACTCTCTTAGCTTTTCCCCGCTGGACGTGGTCTTTCGCTTTTCCTCACGCTTTTATCGTATTAGTAGTCGTGCTTAGGTTGTTAAGTGTCCTTTCTTAGCTGTGCTTTTCGTTCGGCTGACGGCTTGGCCTTGTGTTTGCCTTTAGATAGGGAGTGTTAAGGCCGCCTATTTAGAGCTCTATGCCTCTCTCCTTGTTTGTTTGGTGATTTTCCTGTGCCTTTAGTCTTTCACGTCTTCTTGTAGAATCTCGCTTTTCAGGCCTCGGCAACTCTCAGCCCTTCTACAATATACTCTTAATTCGCTAGTTTTTTCCTGCCTTTGTAGCCCCTGCCTTTGTTGTACGCTTTGCTTGTTGTCAAGCCTTTTATTTGCTCTTGCGTACGCTTTTTTGGAGGTCACCTCCTGGACCAGGTTCTGAGGTATATGTTGCCCAAACCCTCTTTATTATAAAACTGTCCAGCTGCCTCGGCGCTGTTAAGTCTGGGCTTTGATTTTGCCATCTGGAGTGTTCTATCGAATAAGAACTCTTACATAAAAAAATTACAGCCCAGTGAGACGTTCTGCCAAGAGATGAACTGCAGTACTGATATACATTGTGTTACCAAACTGCGAGATTGAAAAACAAGTGACCACTTGCACAGAATACCATAGCAGAATTGCTGAGCGCATCTACCTGAGCAGAAATGCAGAGCGCAAGAACCTCAGCAGAATTGCTGAGCGCATCTACCGGAGCAGAATTGCTGAGTGCAAGAACCATCGCAGAGTGGCTGAGCGCAAGAACCTCAGCAGAATGGCAGAGCGCATCGAACTTAGCACAATTGCTGAGCGCAAGAACCATAGCAGAATTGCTGAGCGCAAGAACCTCAGCAGAATGGCAGAGCGCGACTAACTTAGTTGAATCGCAGAGCAATTCCCATTAGCAGGAATGCAGGCATGCAAGCCGTCAGATTATCCATCCATCGATTGAACGCGCCGCCGAGGCTACCAAAGCCACCAAGGCAAGGCGTACTGATTTGTCTCCATGTACTACCCGTAATTTTGTACCCCGTAACCTGTCTCTAAGTTGTTCGACCGCTCTATTGAAAAACAAGTCGTGTTTACCGTACGATGGATCCCAAAAATACCGTACGGTTAGCATGTTTTACCGTACGGTATATAGTACGGTACACGGTAAAATAAATACCGGGCGGTATAAAGCTTGACAGCCCTACCTATAGGGTACTTTACAGACTTACAGAATTAAAGCTTTGCAGATGGAGCCAAATTGCTGGCTTAAGCTATGCAACCAAGTTTAAGTATGCAGGTGGAGAGATTGAAATATGCCAGTGACTTCAGGCCGAAATTGAAGTATCGGTATTAAACTATAAACTTTGCTTTAGACACCGCCTGATCAGGATTTTCGAAGTATTGACCCGCAGCAAGCCCATACCTCAACTTCAAGGGCAATGAGCCCTGGTTGAGTTTGTTTTAGCTATGAAAGGTATTTCAACCCATGTGGTGGGTCTCCCGACATAACCCAGCGACACTGAGGATTCAGTTTGAATGGCGTTGCCACTCCTACAAACTATTTAGTAGACGCACTTAGTTATGGTCGATGGGAGAAAAGTGAGTATCAGCAATAGCGACACAGTCACGCAATGTGGCAATGTGATATAGACATCTGAATTTGAATTTGATTCGAATCTGAATCTGAATTAGATGTCTATATAGCCACATTGCGTGACGATGTCGCTATCGCTGACAATGAGAAAGAAAAATCAAGGAGGATTTTCGCCTCGAAGGGGAAATCACTATCTTGATGCCCAAAACGCCAAGCATTTCCCGCCCGGTGCGCAAGGTAACGGACTTACAACACGATATTGATGACCTTAACGATAAGAATGAAGTGTATGAACATGATTTCCCAATCTGAGAGCACAATGATTCCTCTACATTATCTGATTTGCACCGAGACATGTGCAATATAAATCCCTGGTTTCCGTGGTACTCGCACGGGAGATCACAGTTCGCTGCAATGTGCAGACGATTAGACGCCAAACCTGGCGTGTACGGTAGAACCTTGTAACAATTCTTTTTTATCTAATGTGCAATCCAGAAGTGGAAGGTCAGCCGAAGTTTCCTCTGTGTATCCATCAAAATATGAAGCGATTTGATCAAGTCTCTTTTGATAGGAATACTTAGCTTCGTGATTGATTTTTGATTTTAAGAAAAAAGGGAAAAGGGGAGTTTGATGCATGTTAACGTCAGGTCCACGTTAACATTTTCCTGGTAAATTTATTTCTTCTGCTGAAGGCGGCGACTAAGGTTAGCCAAGTAGGCTAAAGAGACTCAAACTACTCAAACAGACAAACAAGCAAGATCAACTCTAGACCAGGGTACTACAAAGCGTGCGCGGCAGCACGATTTTGCGCGCGCTTTTTGAGCCCCACTGCGCGTTTCACACAGTTTTTTCACCCCCCTAGCACAGCGCCCAGGTTTTGCTTTTTCGCACTGCAAAGCGCTGCCCAATTTGACGTTTGTGCGCTTTAAGCGCTGGACAATTTGAAAAAATGTAGTACCCTGCTCTAGGCTAGGGTTGTTCAGAAGCCCCCCCAGCTCTGCATCCTGAGACGCAACACATTTTACAGACTGCGTCCCGAGATGCAACCAATTATATGGCCTGATTCCTGAGACGCAACCGACCCGCAACCGACCCATAGCCTGCGTCCAACCCACTGAAGCTGTGTCTGCGACGCAACAAACCCATCAACGTTGCGTCGGTGACAGAGGACGCAGCGTCCCGAACAACCCAGCGCTAGGCATGGACAGGTCTGCGATCCGCTTAGTCGTCTCCAGGGTTGTTCAGGACGCTGCGTCCTCTGGAGAGACACAACGTCGAAGGGTCAGTTGACTATAAGGAAGGGTCCGATGACCAGAAGGAAGGGTCCGTTGCATCGCAGGACGCAGGCTATACAATTGGTTGTGTCTCAGGCAACATAGCTGGGGTCCTCCTGAAGTACCCTGGTTGGCTCATTTGTATTGTTGGTGTTCATGTGTATGGCACGGGGTGACTTCAGGGTACTACAAAAACGATTTTGCGCACGCTTTTTGAGCCCCAATAAGCGTTTCGCACAGTCTTTCAACCCCCTGTGGGCGCAGCGCACAGTTTTTGCTCTTTTTGCACTACAAAGCGCTGACCAATTTGACGTTTGTGCGCTTTCAGCACTGACCAATTTGACAAAATGTAGTACCCTGGGTGACTTGGCATCGGGAGACGGAGAGTAGCCCAGAGTTGGCTGGAAAACCATGTAACGATCCAAAATAAGATCAACTCTAGATAACCATGAGGGGGCAATTGAAACTATCACTTGATGAACTGGTCGCTATAAATGATGAGCACGAGCAAGTCCCTTCAGCCTATTTGCCTACCCCTGGACTGGAACATACATTCATGCATGCTACAGTCCAGGAGTGGCAAACAGGGCAGTTCCAGCCCCACTGAGAATGTGCGAGACACTGTTTTTTTGTGTGCGACGCATCGCAAATGAGCGACTCAATGCAGATGCGTGACTGCAGATGCGTGACTGGGTGCGACCCCAGTGCGACGCACTGCCCCCTGAACTCCAGGGGCTCCGCACAATGCCACATAGGCTCAAGGTACTAGAGCTCATCGTGCGTGTAGTCATCAGAACCAGGTACATGATCACCTGCTGTGGCAATCTTACCACTCAAGGGCAGTCAATGGCATGGATGGCCAGGATGAGCTACTAGGTACTAAAGCTCATCATGAGTGTAGTTGTGAGCAGACTCAGGGACAGTATCAGCTGCTGTGGCACTCTTGCCACTCAGGTACAGCCGTACAGCATCACCTGCCGTGGCGCTCTTGCCACTCAGGTACAGGATGACCTACGTACCAGGTACATCATGACTTCATGAGTGTAGTTGTGACCAGACTCAGGTACTGCCGTACAGTATCACCTGCCGTGGCACTCTTACCACTCAAGGGAAGTATGACCAACGTACTAGGTACTAAAGCTCATCATGAGTGTAGTTGTGACCAGACTCGGGTACAGGGTCACCTGCTGTGGCACTCTTGCCACTCAAGAGCAGGATGACCTCAGCCGCCAAGGCCTTCATACTCTCATAGTACGAGGGGTCGAAATCGACATCATTTGACTCCTCCTCGATCAAATTGTCCATCATTTTCTGGTAGTCGACGAGCTTGGACCCTGTGGCAAGAATGCGTGGTTCAGTGGTTGAGGTGGTGAGGTGGTTGAGGTGGTTGAGGTGGTCAGGTGGTTGAGGTTGAGGTGATTAAGGTGGTTGAGGTTATTGAGGTGGTTGAGGTGGTTGAGTGGTTGAGTGTGTGGTAGCGCTACAATTTTGTTGCAGTCCATGACTTGAATGGTAAGCAATAAGCCCAGGTGCAGAGTCAAGAATGCGTGGTTGAGTGGTTGAGTGGACGAGTGGGCGAGTGGTTGATTGATTGATTGAGTGGTTGAGTGGTTGAGTGATTGATTGAGTGGTTGAGTGGTTGAGTAGTTAGGTGGGTGAGTGTGTGGAAGTGCTACTTTGTGTTTCCAGTCCGGAACATACTTAAGAATCCACGAGCTTGGACTATGTGGCAATAATGCGTGGGTGGGTGGTTGAGTGGTTTAGAGTTGAGTGGTTTAGAGTTAAGTTGTCTAGAGTTAAGTGGTTGGAAGCGCTACTTAGTGTTTACAGTCCAGAACATACGTATGAATCCACGAGCTTGGACCCTGTTGCAAGAAAGCGTGTGTGAGTGGTTGAGTGGTTGAGTTGTTTAGAATTGAGTGGTTTAGAGTTGAGTGGTTTAGAGTTGAGTGGTTTAGCATTAAGTGTTCAATGGTTGAGGGGGTGAGTAGTTGAGTGGGTGAGTGGGTGGACGAGGTACTTTGTGTGAACAGGCCGGTACAGACATAGGGATCCACGAGCTTGGACCCTGTGGCAAGAATGCGAGGGTGTGGGAGTAGGTGGTAGCGGAAGTGCTTGTTTGCAGACCGGTGCACACTGGGTACTTGTTATGGGCTGTGTTCCCAGTGGCATGAAAGTAGCACCAGTGTCGACCACCCAGCACTTAGTGACCTTGTACGCAGCATGCTCATAGAGCAGCATCGCCCACCCAGCACAAGCACGAAGCAGTGTCGCCCACCCAGCACTTAGTGACCTTGTACGCAGCATGCTCATAGAGCAGCATCGCCCACCCAGCACAAGCACGAAGCAGTGTCGACCACCCAGCACTTAGTGACCTTGCACGCAGCATGCTCATAGAGCAGCATCGCCCACCCAGCACAAGCACGAAGCAGTGTCGACCACCCAGCACTTAGTGAGCTTGTACGCAACATGCTCATAGAGCAGCATCGCCCACCCAGCACAAGCACGAAGCAGTGTCGCCCACCCAGCACAAGTACAAAGCAGTTTTGAGCATTTTTGCCACAGGGTCCAAGGGCGTGGATCCCTATGTAAGTACTGGACCAGGGTACAACAAAGCGCGCGCAGCAGCGCGATTTTGCGCACGCTCATTGGGCCCCACTGGGGGTTTCACGCAGTTTTTTCAACCCCCTGTGGGCGCAGCGCGCAGCTTTTGCGCTTTTTGCACTGCAAAGCGCTGACCAATTTGACGTTTGTGCGCTTTAAGCACTGACCAATTTGACAAAGTGTAGTACCTTGTACCTGCCTTGAACTGGTGCTACTTACCATGTCACTGGGAACACATCCCATAACAATAATCAATGAGCTTGTATCTCGTTCAGACGAATGGCTCAATGGTAGAGGTCTTTGAAACAAGAGGGTGCGGGGTTTGAATCCCTACGACTGTGCTTTAGTATCCGCGGTCGCTGTCAACCGCCATGGTAGCTTTGTCCAGGTAAAGCAGCAGTCCGTTATCTACCGCCGTAAGTAGAAGGTCCAGCCGCGATGGGAGTTTGCAGGCGGTGGCTCAGGGTCGGACGGAAATGCTCATGTTGCATGGACAATTGGCTTGCGAAGGATGCTTATTTCGACGCGAACCCTTTAGGGCTAAATGGCTCCCCCAGTGTGACTTGTGTAAGTGTTTGTGTGACTTTGTGTAACTCTTGAGTCTGTCCTACATTGAGGGCGGTAAAGCAGCAGCCCGTCCCCTACCGCCGTAAGACGGGGCTACCTTAATACCACGCCCCACCAGGCATTATCATTACTTTTTAAATGACCCTGTACCTTACGGCAAGAATCCCCCCCCCTGTACTTTTTTCAATGACCCTGTACCTTACGGCAAGAATCCCTCCCCTGTACTTTTTTCAATGACCCTGTACCTTACGGCAAGACCCCCCCCCCTGTACTTTTTTCAATGACCCTGTACCTTGCGGCAAGAATCCCCCCCCCTATATTTTTCAATGACCCTGTACCTTACGGCAAGAACCCCCCCGTATATTTTTCAATGACCCTGTACCTTACGGCAAGAATCCCCCCCCTGTACTTTTTTTCAATGACCCTGTACCTTACGGCAAGAATCCCCCCCCCGTATATTTTTCAATGACCCTGTACCTTGCGGCAAGAATTCCCCTTCTTCTTCCAGCTTTCTGTAGGTCCAGTTGTGCAGCAAAAGTTGCATCGCAAGCCTGATTTCAGTAAATTTAACCAAGTGCAAGTTCAAATTCATAATTTTAGCCTCACCAGCCATTTCCTTGGGGGAAAGATGGTTCACAGCAACCCACACACCCACATATTCTTGCCAGTTTTTGTGTGTACGTCCATTTGCAAATTGAGAGGCTCGGTGCGACCCCAGTGCCACGCTCTCACACTACACTACACAGCACTACAATACATTGCAAAGCCAATTGCACTACACGGCAAAGCCGTTTGCACTACACTACACTACAAGGCAAAGCACCCACACATTCTTGCCAGTCTTTGTGTGTGCGTTGATTCGTAAATTGAGAGACTCAGTGCAACCCCAGTGCCAGTGTTTTTTATTTCAGATTTCTGTATTCCAGGTTGAGTAGCTACTTGGGCTACTCAACCCTCATTTCAGGAAAGTTGCGTAGCCATCACATGGCGGAGCGCGAAGCCTGGGGGGTACGGAGGGCAGCGCTTCTCGGTATCGGAGTGTTCAGGGGGTGTAGCACACGACGGAATGGCGACGCGTCGTCGAAATAAGAAACACTGCCCAGTGCAACGCTGTGCCCCCCAAACCCCCTGGGGCTCCGCGCTTCGCCCTATGTCTCACTACATGCGCCACAATCCTGAAATCAGGCTTGCGTCATAACGTTTGCTGCAAAACTGGACATTCATGCCAGTATTTTTGCGTGCGTCGGTTCGCAAATTGAGAGACTCGGTGCGACCCCAGTGCCACGCTCTCACACTACATGTGCCACAATCCTGAAATCAGGCTTGCGTCATGACTACTGGCAGGATCAACCAGGTGGCTGCCGTGCAACGGACCAAGCAAGCGAACAAGCAAGGGAACGCTGATCCTTACGACCAAAAGGAACGTATGGAATCAATAAATGCACGTTAGTGGCAGTCCATGGATGTGGATATCGCATAACGTTTGCTGCAAAACTGGACATTCATGCCAGTATTTTTGCGTGCGTCGGTTTGCAAATTGAGAGACTCGGTGCGACCCCAGTGCAACGCTCTCACACTACACTTCACAGCACTACAATACACGGCAAAGCCGATTGCACTACACGGCAAAGCCGATTGAATTACACTACACTATACTACACTACACTACACTACACGGCAAAGCCACCCACACATTCTTGCCAGTCTTTGTGTGTGCGTCGATACGCAAATTGAGAGACTCGGTGTGATCCCAGTGCAACGCAACGCTCTCACACTACACTACACTACACTACACTACACTACACTACACGGCAAAGCCGATTGCATTACAAGGCACTACCCTACACGGCAAATCCAATTTCACTACACTGCACTACACTACCCTACACGGCAAAGCCGATTGCACTACACGGCACCACACTACACGGCATTACACAACACTGAAAGGCCGATTGCACTACACGGCACCACACTACACGGCACTACACTACACTGTAAGGCCGATTGCACTACACGACACTACACTACACGGCAAAGCCGATTGCACTACACGTCACTACATTACACCGTGAAGCCGATCGCACTACACAGCACTCCACTACAAGGCGCTACACTACACGGCAAAATCGATTGCACAACAATTTCCATTTCGCCCTCACCTGCCATGTCCTTAAGAATGAGATGGTTCACAGCAAGTTGTGAATCATACTCGGGTAGTGATAGAATGGCCTTCAGTACGTGCAGAGCCTTCTCCTGAACAAATCAAACAGCAGGTGGTGCAGGATGCTTTTTATGATGCCTTTATCTGGATTTATCTGGATTTTACGACGATTTTCGTTTTTAATTCAGATCACGTCATACTCTGGTAGTGATAGAGTGGCCTTCAGTATGTGCAGAGCCTTCTCCTGTACAAATCAAACAACAGGAGGTGCATGATGGTTATATGATGTTTTTTTATGATGGTTTTATCGGGGTTTTATGGTGATTTTATGACGATTTTGTTTTTAATTGCAGATCACGTTCTACTCTTGTAGGTCTAGAATGGCCTTCAGGACGTGCAGAGTCTTCTACTGTACAAATCAAACAACAGGAGGTGCAGGATGATTTATCTAATGATTTTTACGATGATTTTATTATACTGTATGCTACAGGTGATAATATAATTATAATTCATAAAATGTAAGGATATTAAAAACAAAATGATAAAATGTAAGGATAATAAAATGTAAGGATATTAACGTATGCTACAGGTGAAAGTATAATTATAATTTATAAAATGTAAGGATAACAATAAAATATAGGTAAGGAATGGAAGGATGATACCGTATGCTACAGGTGAAAATATAATTATAATTTGTAAAATTTTAGTATAATAATCAGGATAATAATATAATATAATTAATCAATGTAAGGATAATACTATGCTACAGGTGCAAATAAAATTACAATTTATACATTATAAGGATAATAATAAGGAGAATTAATAAAATGTCAGGATAATACCGTATGCTACAGGGGAAAGTATTGCTAAAAAAAGATAAACCCTGGAGGGTGTGTGGTGTTAAGGTGTGTGTGTGTGTGGGTGGGGTGGGTGGGTGGGTGTGGGGGGGTCATGGCACCCTGTAGGGTTTGGTGTGTGTGTGTGTCTGTGTGTGTCTGTGTGTGTGTGTGTGTGGGTGTGTGTGGGTGTGTGGGGGGGTCATGGCACCCTGTAGGGTTTGGTGTGTGTGTGTCTGTGTGTGTCTGTGTGTGTGGGGGTGTGTGTGTGTGGGGGTGTGTGGGGGGGGGTCATGGCACCCTGTAGGGTTTGGTGTGTGTGTGTCTGTGTGTGTCTGTGTGTGTGTGTGTGTGTGTGTGTGTGGGTGTGTGGGGGGGGTCATGGCACCCTGTAGGGTTTGGTGTGTGTGTCTGTGTGTGTCTGTGTGTGTGTGTGGGTGTGTGTGTGGGGTGTGTGGGGGGGTCATGGCACCCTGTAGGGTTTGGTGTGTGTGCCCTACCCTCCCGTACGCCGCAGCTGAGGAAAGTCACCATAACATATTGTAACATATACTTCATACTTGGATGTCACAACCTGTTGCTAGGTTCACGATTTCCAACCTGCCGCCTTGAAAGAGGCCGAGAGCGCTCCTCCGTGCTGTTGCGTGGTAGTCCGAGCTCAGGCGTAGTAGCGGTCTGCGAAACCCATACCCACAGTAACCATTCCCCAGTGCATGCGAACGGGAAGGTTCCTGCAAACTCACGCGCCGTGGCAAGGCGTATCAATTTTCAAATTTCACCTCAGTATCTCAGGGCCCATTGGTAAAACAATAAAAAATAATTGATGATTAAAAAAAAAAAAAAAATATAATTGATAATTAATAAAAATAATTAATTTAATTTCAGGGCCCGTTGGTAAAAAAATAGTCTGGGGTTAAGTTCATCAATGTGTTTTTCTGTTCAGCCTTTCCTATCACGGTTGGGCAAGTCCCTTTAGCCTATTAGGCCTACCCCTGGAATGTAACATATATACATACATACATACATACAACAACTACTGCATACCTGAATGTGATGGTCATTCAGAATTAGGATCAGCACACACGATGAGGCACTGAATAAAATAAAATAAAATAAAATAAAATAAAATAAAATAAAATAAAACATAAATAGCGCGCCTTATTTGGAGGCGTTAGGTAGAGGGGGGCAGCCACCATTAGGCACCGAATAAAATAAAATAAAATAAATTCATAAATAGCGTGCCTTATTACGAGGCGTTAGGTTTAGGGGGCCAGCCACCATGACTCCATGAGGCACTGAAGTATGATGCTGACAATAAATGTAAGATACCATATGCCGTAGGTGACAGTATCGGAACATACACTACACACCTGGATGTCATGGGCATCTGCAGTTAGGAGCTGCACACACGATGATGCACTGAATAAAATAAATAAATAAATAAATACATTTCTAAATAAATATCTCAAAATAAATCCTATATATAATAGCGCGTTGTCCGTGACGGGTTTAGCCGCTTTTGGCTTAGGCAGTTGGGCTTTTGGTTTCATATCTTGCTGACCTGTTGCTGACGTGGCCACGGGGGTCTTCCCGTCGGTATGACGGGCTCAAATGCTAGTATCTCTAAATACATATCTCTAAATAAAAAAAAAAAAAAAATACATAAAAAAAAAAAAAAAAAAAAAGTAAACAAATGAGTACCTAAATACCTAAATACAGGTACTCGCCTAAATACCATCAATTTATTTTTAGTGTACTGCATACCTGGATGTCATGATCCTCCAGAGTTAGAAGCTGCACACACGACGAGGCAATGTCCATCAGGATGAGTTCGGTGTGCGGCTTGCCAGGCTGTCGTAAGAGAGTGGCAGGGTCCAACTCCAGTAGGTCGATGGTGATGCTGAGGGCACGCCGCCTGACATTGTTTTCAATGTGCCCTCCCACGATCACTCCGCGCAGCAATTCATTTGCTCCTGGAAATCGTTGGATGAGGTGATATGCCGTGTGGGTGGGTGGGTAGGTGGTGAAGAGGGTGGGTGGGTGGGTGGGTCGGTGGGTGGGTAGGTGAGTGGGTAGGTGGTGAAGAGAGTGGGTGGGTCGGTGGGGTGGGTGGGTAGGTGAGTGGGTAGGTGGTGAAGAGGGTGGGTTGTGGGTGGGTGGGTGAGTGGGTAGGTGGTGAAGAGGGTGGGTTGTGGGTGGGTGGGTGGGTAGGTGAGTGGGTAGGTGGTGAAGAGGGTGGGTTGTGGGTGGGTGGGTGGGTGGGTGGGTAGGTGAGTGGGTAGGTGGTGAAGAGGGTGGGTGGTGAAGAGGGTGGGTTGTGGTGGGTGGGTGGGTGGGTGGGTAGGTGAGTGGGTAGGTGGTGAAGAGGGTGGGTTTGTGGGTGGGTGGGTGGGTGAGTAGGTGAGTGGGTAGGTGGTGAAAGAGGGTGGGTTGTGGGTGGGTGGGTGGGCGGGGCACGCCACCTGACGGTGTTTTCCATGTGCCCTCCAACAATCACTCCGCGCAGCAATTCATTTGCTCCTGGGAATCGTTTTGAAGTATTATTGGATGAGGTGATATGCCGTGTGGGTAGGTGGTGAAGAGGGTGGGTTGTGGGAGGGTGGGTGGGCGGGGTGCGCCGTCTGACGGAGTTTGCTATGTGCCCTGCAGGTTTCGACATAAAGGTGATTTGCTGTGTGGGTAGGTGGTGAAGAGGGTGGGTTGTGGGTGGGTGGGTGGGTGGGTGGGTGGCTGGGGAGCGCTGCCTGACGGTGTTTGCAATGTGCCCTGCAGGATTGGACAGGAAATCGGCTCCCCTTTCACATTCAAGCATTGTTATTGCACAAACCCAGACTGCCGAAAAAGTTATTTCATTGCGCCCCCCTGAATTTCTTGTTTCAGTTGCTTGTATTATGATTCGTTTATTTGTGTTGTTGTATTATTATTATTCATTTATTTGTAATTTTTTATTATTATTATTATTATTATTATTATTATTATTATTATTATTATTACTATTCATTTATTTGTATAGTTGTATGATTCAGTTTGCTTGTTTGATTTCATGTTCATGTTTCAGTTGCTTGTATTATAAATTTATGATTAATTTATTTTTCTTATTCATTTATTTGTATTGTTGTATCATTCTTTGTTGGAGGGTGGGCAAATCCCTTGAGCCTATTCGGCTACCCCTGGTCTGCATCCCACATACAGTATGTATGTTACAATATCTGGCAATATCACATAAAATATCTATGCTACAATATTTGTGTTACAAAATCATCAAATTCTACACACAAACACCCGGTCACTCACCAGCTTTTGTGAATGCCTGGTAAAATTGTAATCTAAGAGTTAAGTAATAGTTTTTAGAAGGCAAAGGCACGCGCATGCCTTTGCCTTCTGCCAAAACAGCGCCTGCCCTTGCCTTTGCCTTTGCCAATACAGACACCCCCTCACTCACCAGCTATGGTGAACGCCTGTCGAATAGGCTCAAGGGACTTGCCCAACCTTGATATGAAGGGCTTCAAAATAAAAAGTACTGATGATCCTACTAAGCGCGCGCGGCAGCGCGGTGCCGCGCTGCCTTTTTGAGCCCCTCTGCGCGTTTCGCTCAGTTTATTCAACCCCCTGTGGGCGCAGAGCGCAGTTTTTGCGCTTTTTGCACTGAAAAGCGCTGACCAATTTGACGTTTGTGCTCTTAAAGCGCTGGACAATCTGGCAAGAAGTAGTACCCTGATCAAAACCCCAAACAATGGTTTTCTCGGCGGGGGCCCTGAGTTAGTGCAACATTGATCATTTAATTCTACAATACAGACACCCCCTCACTCACCAGCTTTGGTGAATGCGTGTCGAGCAGCTTCCTGATTCCTGATCATGTTGCCTAGAGCATGGAGTCCCTTGGACGCAGCGGCGGAGTCCTCAAGGTGCGCAACCTGTGAAGGGGTGGTTGAAGGGTTGGTTGATGGTTGGTTGATGGTTGGTTGAAGGGTTGGTTGATGGTTGGTTGAATGGTTGGTTGAAGGGTTGGTTGATGGCTGGTTGAAGGGGTGGTTGAAGGGCTGGTTGATGGTTGGTTGAAGGGGTGGTTGATGGCTGGTTGCCTAGAGCATGGAGTCCCTTGGACGCAGCAGCGGAGTCCTCTAGGTGGGCAACCTGTAGAATTGGATTTTACAGGTGGCTATCTAACTTTTTTCATCACGCTTTCTAATTGTTTAATGACGCCATCTAACGTGTCAGGCTTCATCTCGGTAGTCGGTCGGTCAAACGGACTACGGGTGACACTGGGGGCTCCTACCCATCAGAAGGGGGGCTCCGCCAAAAAACACTGGTACTTACCACTGGGCTGGGAGTCGAAGGACATTGGCAGACGCACAACCTCAGTGAGCTGGTGTGTGTGCAGCTGATGGCAACTAAGAGGAGAGGAAGTGGTAAGGTGCCGATATGGTGGTGGTTGTGAGGTTGTGTCGAAAAGAGGCTAATCAAGAGTGAGCTTCATAGAAAAAGGGGAGAAACTCTGAACTCACCGTCTCCTGCAGGTCAAAAATGTTGGGATGCAACCAGGGTACTCCCAAGTGCGCGCTTTTGCGCGCTGGCGCGCTGCCTTTTTGAGCCCCACTGCGCGTTTCGCACAGTTTTTTGCTACCCCCTGTGGGCGCAGCAAGCAATTCTCGCGCTTTTTGCTCTACTAAGCGCAGTTTTTTTGTTTTCAAGTGCGCTAAAGCGCTGGCCAATTTGGTAAATGGAAGTACCCGGGATGCAAACCCATCAAATAGGTCTGGAACTTGGCCTTGGTGTTCACACTAATGGAGTCCTTCACATAGAGGGACACATGCACCCACCTTCACCAGCAGGTCAAAGATGTTGGTATGCAACTCCATCAAGTGCGTCTGGAACTTGACATTGCTGTTGACATCAACTGATTTCATATGAATGGGAACCTGAAGCCACCATCAGTACTCCTGACACTTCTTGATTTCGCATAAGGGGGAAACTGACCCCACCTTCACCAGCAGCAGGTCAAATATGTTGGGGTACAACACCATCAAGTGGGTCTGGAACTTGACATGGCGGTTGTGGCTAATTAAGTCCATCACATAAGGAGGAAACTCTGAACCCACCTTCGCCAGCAGGTCAAAGAGGATACATAGAACAATTTTTAAGAAAGACTTTTGAGGGCTTAGTTAACGAATTGTTAGCGTGCACTAAGGGGAAAACCTGAACCCAACTTCACCAGTACGTCAAAGATGTGGGGATGCAACACCATGAAATGGGTCTAGAACTTGCCATGGCTGCTGATAGTAATTTAATTCATACAAGGGAGAAACATGCACCCACCATCACCAGCTGGTCAAAGGTGCTGGGATACAACACCATCAAATGGGTCTGGAACTTGCCATGGCTGCTGACAGCAATTGAATTCATACAAGGGAGAAACATGCACCCACTATCACCAGCTGGTCAAAGGTGCTGGGATGCAACACCATCAAATGGGTCGGAAACTTGACATTGCTGCTGACAGCAATTGAATTCAAACAAAAGAGAAACTGCACCCACCTTCGCCAGCAGGTCAAAGATGTTGGTATGCATCACCACCATCAAATGGGTATGGTACTTGACATTGCTGCTGGCAGCAATTGAATTCATACAAGGGAGAATCATGCACCCACCTTCACCAATAGGTCGAAGATGCTGGGGTACATCTCCATCAAGTGTGTCTGGAACTTGATGTTGTTAGGGGCTGCTGTGGCGATTGAATTCATACAAGGGAGAAACATGCACCCACCTTCACCAGCAGGTCAAAGATGCTGGGGTACATCTCCATCAAGTGTGTCTGGAACTTGATGTTGTTAGAGGCTGCTGTCGCAATGACATGAGCGGCCGCGCCCTGGACTGCAGCAGCAGAGTCCTTGTCACATGCTGAGGAACGCCCCTGGCATTCGCTCAGAACAAGGTGCTCCACCACAGGGGCTATGCCACCCATTACCTTCAAGTCTGCAAGGGGTGGTGGGAGTGGGGGTGTGTGGTGTGGTGGGAGTGGGATGCTGTTGTAGTGTGGTGTGGTGGGAGTGGTGTGTGTGTGGTGTGGGTGTGGTGTGGTGTGGTGTGGTGTTGGTGTGGTGTGGTCAGAACAAGGTGGTCCACCACAGGGGCTATGCCACCCATTACCTTCAAGTCTATATTCATATATTGCCTGTGCTCTAGGGACACATGAACATACATCAACATCTTGACTATGACCTATCGTTAGCGTTGTCGATAGGCTCCACCATTACCTGTAGCTCCTTCAGCATATATTGGCGCTGCTCTAGGGAGGAGGAATACAACACATCATACAGGGCTAATGAATACGACCTACCGTTAGCATTGTCGATAGGCTCCACCATCACCTGGAGCTCCTTCAGCATGTACATCCGGTGCTCTAGGGAGGTGGACGAGTTGAGAAGCTCCACCACAATCAACTGCAGGGTGCAGCATGGGGAAGTCAGTTATTTGGCCTACCCCTGGACTGTATCAGACAGACAGACAGACAGACAGACAGGCAGACAGGCAGGCAGGCAGACAGGCAGACAGACAGACAGACAGTCAGACAGACAGACAGACAGACAGACAGACAGACACAGACGGACGGACGGACGGACGGACGGACGGATGGACGGACGGACGGACGGACGGACGGACGGACGGACGGACGGACGGACGGACGGACGGACGGACGGACGGACGGACGGACGGACGGACGGACGGACGGACAGACAGACAGACAGACAGACAGACAGACAGACAGACAGACAGACAGACAGACAGACAGACAGACAGACAGACAGACAGACAGACAGACAGACAGACAGACAGACAGACAGACAGACAGACAGACAGACAGACAGACAGACAGACAGACAGACAGACAGACAGACAGACAGACAGACAGACAGACAGACAGACAGACAGACAGACAGACAGACAGACAGACAGACAGACAGACAGACAGACAGACAGACAGACAGACAGACAGACAGACAGACAGACAGACAGACAGACAGACAGACAGACAGACAGACAGACAGACAGACAGACAGACAGACAGACAGACAGACAGACAGACAGACAGACAGACAGACAGACAGACAGACAGACAGACAGACAGACAGACAATCAGACAGACAATCAGACAGACAATCAGACAGACAATCAGACAGACAATCATATTCAGGTGAGTGGTGGTGATGGTGATGAGGCGTAACATTTATGTATTCCTCACATTCCTTGCTACATGATACTTTAAAGTTGTAGGATTAGTAAAGGGGTGATAAGTGGGTGGGGGTTGGCAGGTGGCGTTGGTTGGGGGTTGGTAGGTGGGTCCCGGGGGGTTGGTAGGTGGGTCCCGGGGTTTGTTGGACTGGGGGGCTCTTACTGACATGATACTTTATAATTGTAGGATTAACCTTTCACTGTACTTGAACGAGGGCATGGAGAGGGTCAGGGGTGGCCAGGGGACTGACTTGAGGAGGGTTACATCAAGGGAAGTAGGTGATGAGATGATGATTCAATTATGTTGTGGAATAAAATGATCAAAGTAGCACGAACTCTGGGCCTCTGTTGGTAAAATGATTGCCGAGGGTTCACTTCATCAGTGTTTTTTCGTTTTTTAAGCCATTCCTGTCACGGTTGGGTGAATCCTTTTAGACTATTTGGCCTACCCCTGGACTGTAACAACATACATGGGTGCAGATAATAATAATCATAATGAATAATCATTATCATCATCATCATCATCATAATGGGAACAACCAGGGGGGGGGCAAAAAAAAGTGAAATACACCATCACAAAAAAGTGCTGAGGCACCCTTCTGCAGACTCCCCCCCCCCCCCCCCCCCTGGCTCCGGAACCCACTGTACAGCCACTATCTAAGACACCACTTAGTGTTATGGTGTCTAATTAGGCTCATTTTACAGGTTTTTTGAAGGCCTATCCATTGAGGTTGGTCTAGAGACAATTGGGAATGTTTTGAAAACATAGAAATCATCATCATCATCATCAATGTTACATTGTTTGGGTGGGGCTTGGGGGTCAGTCAGTCATTCAGTCAAAAAAAAGTCAGTCAAAAAAAGTCAGTAAAAAAAAGTCAGTCAAAAAAGAAGAAGCAGTGAACTACCATGAGGTCTTGCTCTGTACGTCGTTGTACACATGTTGGTTAGGGCGTTGTGTGTGTGTGTGTGGAGGAAGAGAGAGAGAGAGACCATGGACCCCCCCCTCCCCTCCCTCCTCTGCCCTGGGCATAATATGTGGTGGATCTCTACCCCAATAACATAAATGGACTGGTATTAAGTCGAGGAACACTTGGAGGAACACCCTACTTCCACTCCCATGTCATTCTGAGGGCTAGAAAAAAGTGCCTGGAAAGTACCTAATGTTTTTGAAAAATTCCTAGTTTTTCCCTTGACCCCCCCCCCCCCCCCCCCCCCCCCCCCCCCCCCCGCGGCCCTAAACTTTGGAGGACCAGCACTTTTTTTCTACTGGGCCAAATTAAGAGATAAAACGGATTCTTCATCCTCTTAATGATATCTACAAAGTTGGGTGATGGTGTCATTTTGGTTAGAAGTTGCCCCCACCTTGGGAACAACAAAAATATTATCATCAATAATAGCATCATCATAATACAACAATAATATCTCCATAAGTGCCGAAGTCCTAGAACGACCTTAGTTGAATCGCTTTTCTATTTGGAAGGCAGAAATAATAACCCCTACACGAATGACGCCAAATATTAGATCCCTAAGCGAGAATCATACCACTAGACCAAACTCCCGGATTCCGGGGAGTTGCGGGAATTGAACCCACGACCTCTCGCAATCATGTGATGGTTGAATATGACATTGTTCGTACCAAAACGGCCAAGAACACAATCTGGGCTACATAAACATCTGCCAGTGGCCATTGTATTTTTTTTTTTTTTTTTTTTAATCTTCTTTCTTTTATCTGCCCTTGATTGGTCTTTAGCTCTTTTGGCTCAGCTCTCTTGTCTTGTGTTTATTGGGCTTGGTGCTCTGGATTGCCTGCCTCGGCATCCCTCCCCTTCAGGCTCCCCTTTCCGCTCTTCTTGCCGCCTCTACTTTGTTTCCTTTTTTTTTACTTGACCTAGTTTGTTTTCAGGTTTGTGGGGGTGCCTTCAAAACCCTCGTGCTTCCATGTTATACAATTGGATGGTCGGCAGGCTGTGCGGCTATCGGCAGTGATTTGCTGTGTTTATGTAACGAACCCTCTCTCTCTCTCTCTCTCTCTCTCTCTCTCTCTCTCTCTCTCTCTCATCTGAAGTTAGATTTTGCTTTGGGACAATGGGAGGTGTATTTTCGAGTTCTACTACTATTCCAGTAAATCCGAGGCCAAGGCTGAAGCGCGGCCTGCCACCTTGTGGTGAGGGTTTGATAAGCCTTTCGTCCCGCAGACACTTCATTTGCGGTACCTCGATCTCGTTGAAATCGATTCAAGATTTGTGTACATCTCGTGTACTGCCTCCCAAACAGGGCTGCTCGCGGCCAGATGCAAATGCGAATAGAAATCAGCTGCGCACCTAGCTGACTCATTTGCGGACAATATGATATACTCAGAATTCGATTCCGAGCAGTTGGGCTCATGTCTGGCTTTGGATCACAATAGGAAACGTTATAGGAGTTGGGCACCTATGGATATATATATATACCAAAGCGAACACCCGTACACACACACACTCATCCCCATACCCCACCACACACACACACACACTCATCCCCATACCCCCACCACACACACACACACACACTCATCCCCATACCCCACCAACACACACACACACACTCATCCCCATACCCACCACCACACACACACACACTCATCCCCATACCCCACCACACACACACACACACACACTCATCCCCATACCCACCACACACACACAACACACACACTCATCCCCATACCCCACCAAACACACACACACACTCATCCCCATATATATACTAAAGTGAACACCTGTAGGGATTCGGGCACCTATGAACATATATATACTAAAGCGATAACGTAGGGATTCGAACCCCGCACCTTCTTGTTTCATCGAGCTCTACCATTGAGCCATTCATCGAAACGGGATCGATAGTCTCAAAGTACATATTATCCGAGGTTAGGAGAGCCCATTTGGCAAATACTGGACTGGATACCCACTGGACTGGATACCCACTGGACTGGACACCCACTGGACTGGACACCCACTGGACTGGACACCCACTGGACTGGACACCCACTGGACTGGACACCCACTGGACTGGCCAACATACGCTATAGGCGGTTCTAGCGAACCCCAAAGGGGCTAGACCTCTCGACTGTCTATTGAGGTGCCCAGCTTTAGCTGTGGCCCCATAAAATAAATAGAGGGCCATTTCTGGAGCCAGGGTCCATCCCAAGGTTTTCATAGCTGGACATTAAACCCAACGTTAGGCGTGTTTCCTAGGCTCACACAATTAAATCATGAGTGTAGCACGAACCCAGGGCCCCGCCGGAAGACGATTGTTTGGGGGTCAGTTCATCAGTTTTTTGGCGGAGCCCCCCCTTCTGGGGGGCGGGAGCCCCCAGTGTTACCCATTTGTCCGGTCGACCGACCATCCATTCATACATCTGACCGTGATGAAGCCCGACACGTCAGCCAACGGTCTCGTAACTAACTCGCTTCCGTTGCCACCTGCCGCTCCCTCGCGATCACTCTCCGCCATTTTTTAGCGTCGCAGGCGACGCTGCATCGAACTTGTTTCGTTTTAGCCCCTCCTGGTATCACAGTTGGGCAATAAAATGTATCCTATTTAGCTACCCCTGGAATGTCACACACTCACAAACAAACAAACAAACAAACAAACTAACTAACTAACTGACGACACAGCGGAGGACTCGAGATGTATTACTATATCATTTAACAATAGACTACCATACTAATTTCCTGTTTCGACGTTTGGCTCAATGGTTGAGCTTATTGAAATCAGGCAGAGGGTGCGGGGTTCAAATCCCAACGCGTGCGCTCTAGTCTTCGCAGTCGCTGTCAACCGCCATGGTAGCTTTGTCCAGGTAAAGTAGCAGCCCGTTCCTACTGCCGTAAGACGGGGCTCTCTTAATCCCACGCCCCACCTGGGGTTATCATTATCATTACTGACATACTAGGTTTCTAGGAGATACCTCTACCGTTAGTGACAATTAATGGTCCCACGTTGGGAATAGCCCAGTGCTGGCTCAGGCAGCTGCCTGGAAGCTGCTGCTCGTAGCGGAAAGACAAAATAGTGATTCTGGGTGTTACCTTAATCATTTGGGTCTCCGTAACTTGGCTGTCCATGATCTCAGTCAACTGCAAGGGAGCAGTACAATTGGGTCATTAGGGCAGTACAATTGACTTGGCTGTCCATGATCTCAGTCAACTGCAAGGAAGCAGTACAATTGGGTAATTAGGGCGGTACAATTGACTTGGCTGTCCATGATATCAGTCAACTGCAAGGAAGCAGTACAATTGGGTCATTAGGGCGGTACAATTGACTTGGCTGTCCATGATCTCAGTCAACTGCAAGGAAGCAGTACAATTGGGTCATTAGGGCGGTACAATTGACTTGGCTGTCCATGATCTCAGTCAACTGCAAGGAAGCAGTACAATTGGGTCATTAGGGCGGTACAATTGACTTGGCTGTCCATGATCTCAGTCAACTGCAAGGGAGCAGTACAATTGGGTACTTAGGGTGGTACTAGAGACTTGGCTGTGAGTTTGCATATATTAAAACACAGAAACACACACATACACCCACCACCCACCCACACCACACACAAACACAGAAACACACACACATACACACACATCAGTCACCTCTTTCACCCTCTGCTTCTACCCTTCCAGTACATCCATGGTTGTGAGTTGGTATATATTATAACACAGAAACACACACATACATACACACACAGAAGCACAAACACACACACATCAGTCAACTCTTTCACCCTCTGCTTCCGCTCTTCTAGTAGTGCTCTCAATTCATCGACATCCATGTTGCGAGCCTCCTCTGCCTTCTTCGCTAGCTCCTCAGGATCGCTGTTTTCTGAAATTTGGAGAGGAGGGGAGGGAGAGGGGTTGGGGTTGGGGTTGGAGTTGGGGGGGGGGGGGGGTAAGGGGGAGAGGTTGGGTAAGATTGCGAGCCTCCTCTGCCTTCTTCGCCAGCTCCTCAGGATCGCTGTTTCTTTTGAAAAATGGGAGAGGAGGGGAGCACGGGGGTTGGGGGGTTGGGGGGGAGGGAGGGTGGGGGGGTAAGGGGGAGGTAAGGGAGGGGGGGGTAAGGGAGGGGGGGGTAAGGGAGAGGGGTTGGGTAAGATTGCGAGCCTCCTCTGCCTCCTTTGCAAGCTCCTCAGGGGGAGAGGGGAGGGAGGGAGGGATGGGGGGGTAGCCCTATGGCAGCATGCACCCTGTTCAGGGTGTTTCACATAGACATACAGATAGTGTTTTTCGCGCCATGGTTTCTTCCCGGGGGGAGTGTTCCTCCCTACCCCTACCCCTACCCCTACGGAAGCCTGCACCCTGTTCAAGTTGTTAAACAGTTGTTCAGGGTGTTTCACGTAGACGTATGGATAGTGCTTTTCGCCCCATGGTTTCTTCCCAGGGGGAGTGTTCCCCCTTACCCCTACACCTACAAAAGCCTGCACCCTGTTCGGGTTGTTAAATAGGTGTTCAGGGTGCTTCACGTAGACATATAGATAGTGTCTTTCGCGCCATGTTTTCTTCCCAGGGGGAGTGTTCGCCCCCCCCACTCCTACCATACGGCAGCCTGCATCCTGTTCAGGTTGTTAAACAGGAGTTTGAGGTGTTAAGCGCCTGTTTATGTACATCATTGATTAATCATGTAGTTGTTGAACATTGTTGAACAAAGTAGGATCACTGTAGACCCTACTTTGACCCTTTAATTATCATTTCTGAAGGAGATATGGGCCTTATGGGAGGGGGGGGGGGGGGGAGGGGGGAGGGGGGGGTGTGTGTGCGTGTTTGTGTGGGTGTGTGGGTGTGTGTGTGTGTGTGAGGGGGGGGGGGGGGGGGGGGGGGGGGGGGGGGTAAGGCAGATTACACAAACTTCCGACATAGGTATATGAAAACAACTTCCTCACTACCCTCTGCCTACCACCACTGTTTTTCTTTTCAGCTACCAGCACCAGCTTCTAGGCAGCTCCCTGAGACTGCCAATGGGCCAAGCCCAAAGATTCCAGCAGCCTAGGTTGCTTAAGGTTTGGATAAAGAGAGAGCCCAGGAAGCTGCCTAGAAGCTGCTGCTTGTAGTTGAAAAGGAAAACTAGTCCTACAACACATATTTCATGGTGATAATGATAACGCCTGGTGGGTCGTGGTATGAAGTGAGCCCTGTCTTACAGCGGTAGCGGACAGGCTGCTACTTTACCTGGACAAAGCTACCATGGCGGTTGACAGCGACCGCGAACACAAAAGCGCACCCATATGGATTCGAATCCCGCACCTTCATCATTTCAACGAGCTCTACCATTGAGCCATTGGTCGAAACGAGCTATTGCATGGTGAAGTATTCCAGGCTAAAGGGACTTGTCCAACCGTGACAGGAAGGGGTCTTCATCAACCAATTCTGGTTCAATTTTCAGTTTCTCAAAAAATGTGATTCTATCCTCAGAGCCCTGCTCAGAGTATAGAGGACATTCTAAAATAAAATGCTACCCACTACAACACACTGAATCGTGCAGTATTTCAGGAGGTCCATGCAGATAAGCCAGTACTGTTTCCTTTTCGGGCTACACGTAGCAGCTTCTAGGCAGCTCCTTTCACACACCCTGGGGCTTAACCTGAAGCTAGCTAGTGCGTCTGAAAGCT